>PTEX01000014.1:4421092-4633442 GCA_003342815.1 Eudromia elegans | reverse complement strand
AAAAAAAGCCTCAGGGAGAGAATATCTACAGTATGGAAATGTTTTATAGACTCTGGTGCCTGACCTCTGCCTGTCAGCATCATTAATAGCACCACTTTTCAGCTGAATTGGGAAATGCAAAATGCAATTAATCCTTTCTTTCAAATTAAATGAATAGTTTATGCATGCATAGATTTCCTTTAGACTTTCAGGGCAGTGATGATGAGCAAATGCATTTTTACTTTATCTTTAGGATTTGACTCATATCCAAAAATGTAAAGGAGTTCAAAACTGAACAGAATCAAAATCCTTCATTCCAACCATGTCACCTCACATTATTCCTGCAGTCAGTATTTCAGATGTGAGCTGTATCCAGTTTGAAGAGCCATATTGTGTTAAGTTACTGTATGTAACACAATATGAACAGTGTAATGGGCATGAAGTATCAAAAGAAATAGTATATCTGCTGAAAGTGGATGCAAAACTGCTTTGATGAAAAGTGCAATAAGTTTTAACCTGTTAATATGAGGCTTATTGATAGTTTCAGGTTATTAATACTCTGAAAAATGAATTACATTGTTATGTGCATTTGAGTACAATTATAATGTGCTTCAGCACCAGTGGRAATGATGAAACTTCCTAAAAATAATAATGTAATTTCCTTTTCTTCCTGTACTGTCCCTTTACTGTCAGTATACCATTATGTTACAAGAACTTCAGGTACTTTGAGCTCAATACAAGCAGAAACAAATTAATGAAATTTTACCACAGTGTGGGATTTAAACCCATTTATTATGGATCTGCTGAATTATTAAGCAACTCATCTCTAGTATCTGGGAAAGAGCCCTYTGATTTAAAACCCTATCGAAAGGTAGGTTTAATACACCTTAATTCATGAAAACTTGCTGAGTTTGGTATGTGGGAGATTAACAATTATGCATCTGTCTTATGCTTACATATTTCCATCATCAAATAAACATATTTTAAGCATATGTATTTAAGCACATTTTTCTATGTGTCTCTGTTATGTAAGGGCATGGTTATAGTGATGTGTGAATGTGTTTATATGCATATATATAACACATGCACATATGCATGTGTTTGCATATACACATGCACCCACACACATGCAGGAAAAAAAGGAGAAAGATGAGATGAGTATAAATTTGGCCAAGGTTTTATTAACATAATGTGGATGGGTATGACTAATATATTGATGGATAGGAATAGAAAGAGCCTTTTTTACTACAAATCTTCCCATTTAGGTGGGCATGTGTGCTGCTTGAAAATAATGGGTTCATGTATCTGTTTCCAAGCAGCCATTGAGCATCAATGTAAACAAACTGTAGAGAATGTGTGTCTTTACATGTTTAATGCTCGTATTACCTTTGCTTAATCTTGAGTACATTTACCCAGTCAAGCAGTATACCATGCAAATGAGAAAAAAATCAGCTCCGTTATTGCCTGATGCAGATTAAGACTCTCTTCAGAAGTTTTAGATAGTTCTAAATTAGTGATGGTAARGCCTCAAAAACAGGAAAAAAATAATTTTTTTGTGATGTGATGTGATTGATGTGATTAAGAATCACATCAATTCTTGTCCAAATTCTGCTCTACCCTGCACTAGGAGGTACTGTTCAAATTATGCTATTCTCCTTTAAATTCTATAGAAATATCTATTTTCTATCCATCCATTTTCAACACTGGTGATGCTGATGAGCAGGGACAAAGAGGCARTGTTTAACTGTGGGAGTGAGCTCCCTCTCCTTCTCCCTTCTTGCTCCCCTTCTCCCTTCACCTCTCTCCAATCTTTTCACTCTCTCTTTCTCCCTCTCCCTTTTCTCTCTGCCCTCCTCTCAAGGGTTAAGCTGAAAATAGGGACTCACATTCATTCATCCAACACAAACAGTGTATCCTACTATGGCAGACATCTGGTGAGGGCAACTTAATCTATTGCTGACTGTAATAATTCATCTTTTGAGTCAGCAGAGGCATTGCAATGTGTTTTATGCTTGGATTCTACCCTGAAGCAGTTACATTTTTATTTCTGGGTACAACACACCAGTGTTTATCCTGAAGATAGCTCCAAGTTATCTAAGACTCTCATATCAGAAAGAGAGAGCACTCTTGGTACTGAACTCTCTAGAAGAGAGAGAATTTTTCAATACAAGGCTGTTGTTCCTACGCCAGTTATTTCGTTATTTCACTGGGGTTTTTTTCACATTTTTCTCTGTGTAAAATATACTCATTTGAGGAACCTGAATTTTGGATTATATGATATTTCCACAGTTGGTTTAAATCAGCCGAAACCAGACATCTGTTAGATGGGGCAATTCTGTCCTACCCTTACCTGCTATGATCTCTCTGCACTCTACAGGTTTTGAGCCACACCGTGAATCATTTGACATTCAAAAAACAAAGGAAGTCTGCTAGGCTGTATGATYACCCTGCTGTCAAGAAGTGGAATGGGAGTATGTTGATAGAGATAAGAAGAAAAACTTAGGTAAGTATGCATTTTTCATTATGCTTTATCCAGCTCAAAGGCAGGCTGTGATACTTTTCCACTTTGTCCATACCCGTATATAATCCATGGCCTGCCTAGCCTATTTAAGTGGCTGCAGAGCAACATTGATCAGAGCAGTGAGCCAAAGAACCAGATACAAAGCAATCGGAGAGGTAGGATCATATGAGGAAATGTATAGGAAGGAGAGCAGAATCACCTGTGTTAGGAGCAGTCCTCAATTAGATTAGATTACACGTATCACAAAACTTCCCCCTTTGATCACTYGAACATGATTGTGAAGCCTCAGGGCTAAAAGTTTGATTATGTCTTTAGTCAATGCTTCTTTGAATTAGTAAACAGTGAAGACAGTGGTTTTAATGTATTTAATTTATTTCCTGTCAACACAAATCAAAGGAGCAGCAACATACAAACAGAAGGTGTCATTAAAAGATATCAGTGAGATACATAGGCTCTAGTCATAGTGAGCACTAGACACATTACTAAAAGGTGCCAAAGACAGATGGAATAGTTGCCTTTTGACCACTGTCTCTCAAAAGTCCTAGCTTGATCTCTGGCTGTTCAGTACAGCTTTAAGGACTGAGGTATGAAATATTTTCAGTATATTCCAGCCCCTGATATGTGACAACAGTGTGATTTAATGTCTGATTTGAATTCACTGCCTTCTAATTTGAATAAATGTGTCCTATTTCTGAAGCCTGAGACAGGGAGAACAGATGTTCCTGATCACCTGTCTTTTGTTGTTTGTTACTTTTTTATGCTTTTTAGCATATTGCTTATTATTTACCTCCTTCCTCACACAGAAGTTTCAAATCTTTTCTTATCCTATCAWAAGAGAGTTTTTCTTGCATTCCACTTTCATTGTTCATTCCTTAAAATGAGATGAACCTCAAAAATCTAGGATCAAGATGAATAACTGACTTCCTTGAAGGGATAATGTTTTTGTATGCATGGAATCTCTTCCTTACAAATTGTTAGGAATGGAAAAATTTTTAATCAAAAATGCTGATTAAACAGAGGTCTCTTTGGAAGTATCTTTATGTGTTTTCAGTATGGCTCTTTCCTTTGATTTCATTGTAGTTTCAGTTTGGAKTTTGGTTATGAGAACAGTTCATAATATCTGGTAAAATTCTGTAGTAATGATTGCCAGTGTGGAGAATTTAACACTAATGTTAATACCATTTTTATAATAGAAATTGCATTCAATCTAGACAGCAGTGGCTTCAAACAAGTCATTGAATGTCGTTAGGAAAAATGTTTCAAATTATGTAGTATATACACCATGTAATACATGGAAATTATATGCATTCTTCCAGCGCTGGATGTAAAATCAATCCTTTTGTCAAATGCTCCTATTGTAGACTGCCATGTTGGAGACCTACATTCAAACAAAGGACTCAGAGGGTTGGGCACTTAGCTTCCAGGGAGAAGAGCCTTCTGTCATTCAATAACTCTCCTCGGTTGCAGTCGACAAACGAGCTACTGTAAGTAAGACTCTTCAGACAAGCTTCTGAAAGCCCTTTTGATAAAGTTTCACATCTGAGGTTAATGACAATACCTAAGGTGTGGGAGTCATGTAATAAGCGTAAATCTGACTTGGAAAATTAAAAACAAAGAGCAGAAAAGAAAGAAAAAAGTAACACTAGTTTGAAAAGAATGGCATTATAGTCAGGAGTAAATAATGAGGAACAATGCAGTAAGATACATGAGGACTTAGATGATTTAAATACTAAAAGATGAAAGCTAGTTCAAAGCAGCTAAATAGAGAGCAGTGACAGGTTCCTAGGGAAAAAAAGGATATCAAACAATTGGGTGTGTCATCAAATATAAGAAATCAAAAGGTAAAAAGAGTCTAAAAGATAATTCTGTGTGCAGCATTAAATATGAATGATAAGTAATAAGATGAGAAAAGAAAAATCTATGTCTAACATTAAAAACAAAGGAACATTACCAAGCATGCCTAAGTAGGGCAAAAAGGAGTCAGATACAATTTATTAATATAAACAAAATCTAGAAGAAACAGACTAACTAAGAGGCAAACAAAGGAAAAAGAATTCACTTTCAGTTAAAAAGTCTAGAAGGTTATACATCAACACAGGAGTGCAACGATAGCAGTTACGTACTTCTCACCAAAGCAGCTAAAAGCTCTGAGGCCAGAGCCTCAGTGTACCAAAATCTCAGCTTAAACTAACGTCTGTGACCTGAATGTCATATCTGAAGCCTACTTTGATACCATGTTCATTCTTAGAGGAGACAAGCGGGGCCCATATTATGATTCTATAGGAAAAGTCAAAGCAAAACGTATCCTTCCAGTCCAGTCTCTGGAAAGGGATTGGATTTCCCCAAATACCTGAAATATTAAAAGCTACAGATGAGAAGTATCTCAAAATCTCACAGTGCAATCTCATATACATCTGGACTTCAATGAATGCTAGCAGATTTCTTAATGCTGTGAGTTCTAATGTATTAAGTCAATTAAGTCCGTTAATAGTAAATTCCAGCAGTGTTAAACCCTGCTGACCCTACTACTCCTAATTAGGACATAACAACATTAAGGAATTKACATTTCATTTTCTTTCCCTCTTCTGCACCAAAGACAGTCTACTCTTTCATTAAGACAATGACCCTGTCATAGAGCTCCTAAGTGCTTTCTTTTTTTACGATTTTGAGTCTATATGAGTTTGTCTATGACAATTCTTTCCTATCATATCATTTGTGATACTATCCATCCCAAAAGCCCCTTAAATTTTAACTGCTAAAACTGAAATTTCCAGTGCTAAGGATTTATCTCAGGCAGGAGGATGGGCTTGGGGAGACGGCTTTTTGGTTGGTCTTTTTTTCTGAAAACCTGTAAACCAAGAAAAGAAAGCCTTCAACATGAAGATGTTTAACAACTTCTAAACTCCAGGGACTGTTACATTAAAGTTACACAGAAAAGGTATCTGAAAATGACAGAAGCAGGCAAAATACTTTGCACATACACAAGTGGAGGACACAAAAAGAACAGCAAGTTAATGAATACTGGTCTTCATAATTCCTCCGTCTCCCAAGATGCAAGAGCATGGCCAGTCACCTGTTCAGCCCTGGACAGTCCCAATCACTCAATTTGCTATTGCTCCCCTGCACACTGGAGGTGTAGTTTAGGATGGAAAGCAAACAGATCTGAGATAAGCAAGGAATAGGATATTTTTAATAAGATAACTTTAATGTTTTCTATAATGATGGGAGGATAGAGGAAGGGAAAGAAAAAAAAAGCAAATATTGGGTATTTTTTTGCTCCTGTTCACAAAACATAATTGGATAGGACTATAGGACTGTACTACATCTGCATGAATGTATGCTGTTTTATGCACTTCAGGCTTCTTCCCAGACCTGCTAAGGCTRCACACTGGCTGAATGGATCCAGGTTAGAAATCAATGGCCTTCTGAGAATAAGGGCTCTGCTGGATGAATACAAAGGAAGAGAAATGATCACAGCAAGAAGGAAGAGAAGACATGATTTTCTCAGCATATATTGAGCAGAGTCAGACTTAACTTTGGAAAAAAAGCTGCACCTGYGTAGGTGTGGTAAAATTAGGATGCTTTAAGGACAGAAAAATCTTTCATTTTCACCAGAACAGATCTAGCTAGTAAATTAAASTATGCTGTATAATTGTTACAATTGTCCCTGGCAAAGTTCTTGATCTGGGGCCAGCAATCTCTCTTTGCTGAATGCCTACGCAAGTCTGAACCTTCCTGTCATGTCCTAACAATCAGATGAAGCTCATTATTTGCTGCCAGGCTAAGTATGGCAATTGTTTCCTGTCCATGTGGATTTTGCAAACACGATCTTTTTTCCTGATCTACTTGATGATATAAGACATCAACCTAAAGGTTACTGTCATCTTCAGATTTATATAAGTACAATTTTGACATTTCAATAGACAATCAATGTTCTTTTTGCTTTCTCTCAGCCAAAATCCCACTCTCTCCTGTTCCCCCAAATACTTTTTTTTCATTCCTCTACATCATTAACAAAGCAACGTTGACTTGGGTTTTTTTCCTTTTTTCTGTAGTGGCAGATGTTATCTTCTTCACAAGTAACTCTTGTATTTTGGGAGAGATTATGTGGGACTGTCGAAGTCTTAGACTCTTTTGCAGGTATCAAATCATGTTAAATAGTTCAATGATATATTCAAAGAACCACATATCCATCATGTGAAATTGAATCTGTTTGTAAGGTATCCTTATGAAAGAAGGTTATTTGTTCTTCACTTTCCATGTTCCTCAACTAGTCTAAACACTAGARGAGTTTGTCACAGAATCACAAAACATTTGAGGTTGGAAGGGACCTCTGTCTAGGCCAAACCCTTGCTCAAAGCAGGTTCAGCTATGGCAGATTGCTCAGGGCCATGTGCGGTTGGGTTTTGAATATCTCCCAGTATGGAGAATCTCTGAGCAACTTGTTCTAGTGGATTTTTTTTATATATATATACTTAAATGGAATTTCCTGCCCTTTAATTTCTGGCTATTTCCTTGTTTCACTGGATGCTACTGAGAGGAGTCTGGTCTGCCTTCTTTATTCCAGTCTTTATTTCATTAGGTATTTATTGACATTGATAACACTAATAAGATTTCCTCTAAGCCATGTCTTCTCCAGGCTAAAATCTCCTAGCTGTCTCAGCCTCCTTTCATATGTGAGATGCTCCAGTCCCATAATCGTCTTTGTGGCCCTCTGCTGGTCTTTCTCCAGGAGCTTCACGTCTCTCCTGCACTAGGGAGTCCAGACCTGGGCCCAGCACTCAGGCGCAGCTTCACCAGAGCAAGAGGATCACCTTCCTTAACCTCCTGGCAACTCTCTTCTTAATGCAGCACAAGATGCTATTGACCTTCTTTGCCTCAATTGCTTGCTCATGTTCAACTTGTTGTCCATCAGGATTTGCTGATTAAATCTTGTACTGCATACAGCTTCTGGCTCCTTTACTCAATGCAGCATCGATTTTGTTCATTTCAAACAAATCTTGTCAACATCTACTTACAGAGTCAGATGATTTTCAGTAGGACATTTTCAAAAGACACTGCCATATTTGGTAGCCCTTCCTGAAAGCGTGTATTGTAAAGTAATTCTATATATCGACATATATCAAGTTAATCCTTTATTGCTGTAAAGATTTCATCTGCTTTTCCCCCTGAGGGTTAGTTTTCTCTTTTGATTACACAACTCAGTAATTATTTCTTCCTGAAGTGCTACTTCTTCAGGAGGCGATCAGCTGTTTACAAGATGTTGTGAACTATTCAACCTACTACAATTACTGTGGCTTTTATTCAACTGTTTACTTTCATTCTGTTTCACAGATTTTCAGCTGGTTGCTTAGAAGTGATATTTTCAAGGGTACTTGCTGATTATTTCTGTGTGCTCCTTGTAAACTATATACTGGCTATGGTTACACTATATCCATCCTTTTCAAAGAACCTTAAAATAGAGGTACATTTTTTTCTTCAAAATCATAGCAAACTCTGGAGGTAAATCTAGAGAATCAGCAATGTCTACATTTATTTTACATTCAGTTAAGGCTGCATCTAAAGAWACCTATTCTTTCATATCCTGTCTTACAGAGAGAAAACTGAGACTCATATCTTTAATATGCTTATGTATTTATATGTACATATATGTACATGTACATTTAACTGCTTTCAGTGGGAATTTGGTACCTACCTGTTTTCAGAAACRTCTGCAGGAAGTCATAGTAAGGACAGAAAAGAATCACAAGAATCACATCACTAAAATTCCCTATTACTATTACTGCTTTATTTTATATATTTGACAATAATATAGCACTTTGCAAGCTACTGACATTGTAATAGTTATCCAAAGTTGACATTAATGTAGATGTACTTTTWATCTTGGTAAATCCAAATGCAGAGGCATGATTTGTTGTAAATGAAATAAAATATATWAAAAAAATTACCACTGTCTTTCAAGAAAACTATTTACATACAGAGCTCTGCAGCAGCAGGAGCTCTGACTGAGAAAACATACCAAATACAAAACCTGTCATGTCCTGGAACAATTTTCTCCAGTCTTGATTTCACAGAAGAACCGACATAAAATTAAGGTAATAATTTACTTATTAACTTATCTCCATAAGCATAAATATTTCAGCAACGTTGCATTAAGAAGCGTGGAATAAAACCGAAAGATGCCACTACAAAAATACACTATACTGACAAATGTACTTGGCAAATTATTGTTTTGCATAATCTAATGGAATTTACAATAACGTGACAGAAAAGAGAAAAAGATGTAATGAGACCTGTATTATATTAGCAATAACTTCTTATATTATCCATAATGCTAGCATGTTAATGTATTTTATGTTTACTAATAGAAAAGAGCATTGCTAACATAATTCACAAACCTCTGAAGAGTTGTTAATATGGCTAATCTAATGAAGCATTCATGTTTGTGTTGCTTAGAACAGAATTGTTTGATACAGAAATATTTGCATGATGTAGTGAGTTTTGAGGATGGACATATATATTTCTAAGTACTAACTATCTATATAGGCAACAAATATATATATATGTAGACAATAGAAGGCAATTTATACTATCAGAATTGTCTGGTAAGGACTTGATTMTCTCAAAATTTCACCTTTGACTCCCATTAGAAAAAGGGAGTTATCTCACTATAGAAAAGGGAGCTGAAATGATGAGAAATTGCAGGATCAGACACACGCATTGTGTCTGCACCATGAGTCAGAGCAGATGCAGGAGACACTAGCTAGAGAACTGCATAACTAATCCGAATAGTTTCTATGACGGTCAACCAACTGTAACCAGTTTTGTAAATCTGCAGTTCTATTTAGGGGACTCAGTTCATTTCATGCTGCTCCTGGTAGCCCATAAGAAAAAGTAAATGTCAGCTCCTATTCTTTTGACCAATATACAATATAATGAAGGGAAAGCGTGAAAAACAAAAATTAAGAAACACTAATGAGGCYACCTGGGCAACAAATGAGAGAAAATAATGGAGGTGCAATTAATTATATTTTTGGTAGCTCTTTTATTTTCCCTTTCCTCTTGGAGTCAAGCAGCATCCATCTCACTTCTGCAGTCCATGGAAGCGGCTTCTAAAACAGCAGTTCCGCAAGAGGTGRAAGAATGTTTTCAGCTCACATTGCTCCTGGCCCCTTTCTTCTTTGCCATGTATTCAGTAAGCAATGAGCATACTGGTTCGTTAGTAGCTCTATCTTGACACTATTAATTTCAAAGATTTGAAGCTAATTGAATTGAGCAAGAAGCATCAGAATTACCTGTGTGAAGGAGAGGCTTCCAACACATGCAGTGGCAGATGTCAGCTGTAACTACTCAGGTTGAATGTGTTAGTTCCCATATGCCAATGGTGAGCAGTTTTCTGTCTGTGAGAGACAGTGTTCTCAAGGGACTACAAAAAAACTTAGAAAGTATTACCACCTTCCTAAGCTGTTAATAGCTTAGCCCGAAATATTAGTCTGTCTAATTAAGCCACTTCCATATTGACCAAATAGGCTTTCTGACTGAGGTTTAGGCTCTATGGAAAAGTTATGACTAGGAATATGGCATGAACAAAACAAATTTGATAAAGTTAGTGGTTTTCTCAAAAGCTAAAGTAAGAGAAAAGAATAGTGCCCATGAATAGCATCCTGTATTTTTATCATATTTTGTGAAATAATGTAGCTTTAGCCATTCAAGAGTTTTATGTCATTCTTAGCCAGTATGAGCTACCCAGGTTCTTATCATTAACCAGTTGTACTCTGATAGCAAAATGCCGTATTTTTAATATCTGTTCTCCCAATATATATATATGTTCTCCCAATACTTCAGAAAATCATCATTTGACAGACTATACAGATATGTATGATGTTTTCAAATTGTTTGTATTTCCACAGTCAGAACTGGAGACCATGCTATATTATTWCCACTGAAAAACGATTGGCATCAGTACAAAATAACTATTTTATTTTCAGCAAGAGTGGGACACTGAAGTGCCACAGAGTTTGCAGGGTGCTGAGTCTCCATCTTTCTGTATATTTTCTGTTGAATAATAGAAAGTTCATGGATATCTTCAGAGTATCCATCTAGGGCAGGAGCATAGCCAAAATCCATTTCATTTGGTCACAAATCTTCTGTATAGGATTTACAGTTCTTCTGACAGACTGAGGCAGCTGCTTTAACTTACAGTCTCAACTGATTCTCAGACTGCACATTTTCATTACCACAGAGAGCATACAGTTGCAGTTATGACTGAGCAACTTCTTGTTTTCTTAAACAAAACCGTTCATTTGAGGGAAAGAGAGAAAGCATTGTCACTGCGATAGGAGTATCTGGTGTCATTATTTGTTAAAGCTTTGGAAATTCATCTGCACTTGATTGAATATTTAATCAGATTACTCTTGAGATATTCTTAAATCCTATATTTTAATTTATTCTCTTGTGCTATTCGCCTACCTATTTTGATTCCCCTACTTTTTTAATAAGATATTTTCTCTCTTTCGTACATACATTTATTAGAACCAMCATAGGTCCTAATTTAAAGTGAGATTATACTTTCTCCCAACTGGCACTTAAAAATATCTTTTCAAATAAAATTACCTATAAACTTAAAATATCTTAAAAAACTGGAGGTTGACTGAGAAGTAGATGTTATGTTTATACCATGGACTTTAAGAAACAGCTGCRTTACTCTTTGGGACTGTCTGACCTCAATTTTCTGTTCATCCATTGTTCATCCAGGAAGAGAAATTCTGATCCACTACATTAACTGATTTTATTGCTCACCTGTGTTGCAGATGATTCCCCACGACTATGTTGCAGTACCATGTTTTTTGTGATGATACTGGTCATGTCAAACCTGTAAAAGATGCATTTTAAATAGCTATATGATTTATTTATGGCCTGAGCTCTGCAAAACATGATGTATTTCCTAAAGAAAAGGTAAAGTATATAACAGCTGATAAAAACAAAGAAAATGTGAGAATCTCATTATGGCACCCACCAAATTTGGAATCATAATAGCAGATCTTTTTATTTTGAATGCTTCTTCTCCCTTAAAGATTTTGTGATCCATAGGAAATTGTGAAGGGGAAAAAAATCATTAACTGCTAATGTGAAGTAATTGTTGCAAGAATTACTGAAATGAAAAGGCTGTGCAGCTGAATTTTGAAGCCAATGTAGATGAAAAGGAGAAAGAAGCTTCAGGTGATGCTGAGAGGGGTAAAGAGAATAAATGAACAATGTTGACTGAAAAGACTTACCAGAAAAGGAACATCTTTCAAGAAAAAGACATAACGTACACTATCTTCTTATTAAAGTGGAGGAGAATCAAAAAAATATATAAGTAGCTAAAATAATGTTAATAATACAGTATTATAGCACATTAAGATGATAAAATACCCTTCCTTTTCCTTCTTCTTCAACATAGTTTCTCTATTTCATGTTAGATAAAGAGCAAGGCAAACAAACAGATAATTTTGTTTCCCTGTGTCTTGCCACTGACACTCAAGTGAATGTGTCTCAGAAAATATCTTTAGAGAAAACTAGCCTATAAAAAGAAACAGTAAAGGAGGAAAACAAGAAAGATSATGTTAAAAGAAAATTCCTCGGTAATTTCAGAAAATATTAGTTTCTTCCTTTTATTTTATGTATTCTAGCAGCTAAGTGTAGTTTTMTTTGATGCAATTAGGAAGAAAATATTTCATAGAGGATACTAGATATTTTTCTCTTGAAAATCGTGATTTATAGTTTGCTGTGTCTATGAATTCTGTGATTTATTCAAATTCAGTGACCTAGATCTTATGCAGCTTCTATTTCCATCATGCATTTTCCATACCAAGTTTGTTCTTTATTTTCTTTTTGCTTTGTTTGTTGAAGACTTCACTACCGCATTTAGGTTTTGGCTTGTAAGTGATTGGGATTGGGATTGTCATCTTTATATAAAGCCTGTCAGATACTTAGTGCCATGAGACACCAAGCAAGYTGAGTTTCCAAGTGTTATGAGAAAACTTTCCAAAAATAGCACTTCTAAATAACAAATGACATAGGAACCCTGAGGTCATGCAGGCCTATGTTTCCTACTGCCTTAAGACATTTTTGAAAATAAGAATTAATCTTTTCTGAAAATAAAATGGGTTTGGATTGAAGGGTAAAAAAATGCTTCTTCTGGTCCCATTTAAGCAAGCATTTGCATTAACTAATATCCATCACAYTTAGCCTTTCTCACTAATTCCTTAGCCATAAATTAAATATTGCCAAGAAATAGAAACAAGCACCAGAAAGTCACAATCTGTACTAATGTTAGAATTGTCCATGGCAATATCTTGGGTCTTGCCTCATACTACTCACTCCCAAGATTTTTGATGACCAGGAGACCTTAATAATAAGGATATGGTGAGAACAGGGGAGACTGTGGACTTAAAACAGACACTGGTATTATTTAGTTTAGTAGTCCAGATGTAGCCTGTAAGAAAATCATTGCCTGGATAGGGGCATAGTTAAATCTATACGAACAAGGATGATAATTTTGCTGTGKTTTTTTTCATGCTTTTGTTTTAACACTAGCATGGAGTTTTTCGCAAGTGTTTTATGGTGATGTATTTGCTGATTGGGGCTGGGATTGACTGTGATTTGTCCAGTAAGKTACATGGCTTTCTTTCTATTCTTTTAGACATTAAATGCTTAAAAATTTCCAACAAGAATATTCACTGTATCTGTTGAAGACTTTTTGATGAAAATTTATGAGCTGAAATGTGACTTTCAGGATAGTGGGGAAAAATCACCTCCAAAAGTGTATCTTTTTGTGTGAACTGAAGTTTATATACTTCCACCAGACTATCCAGCTCTGCCAGCAGCACTAGAAACATACAGTTGCTTCCATGACCTTCTTGTATCCTGCACCTTTGCTCTGGCTTTTTTTCCTATAGGAAAGTGGTTTTGAGAATAAAACAAGCAAAGTACCTGAATTCTATTCTTCTCATTTTAAAATACTTACTAGCAGTTTTCATATCTCAACTCATGATTTTCTGTTTGTTTAAAAAATCTGAGATCCTGCTGTTGCTGTTTTGTATGAAAGTGTAGCAAATTTTTATTTTATTTTACTTTATTTTATTTTATTTTGCACTATCTGTTACCAGTGCAGTTAGCTTTTTCTTCTAATAACAGGTTTATCAATGCTCTTGGTTTCTTAACAATAATGGCAAAAACATGGGCATTGCAGGAACATAAACTGAAAAGCATGATGGACACCTCATCTTGCCATGTCTGACAGCATCAATTCTAGATAGAGTGTGGAACTTAGACCTTTTAGCTTCTGATGACCTTTGAATTACACTGTTAGTGACAGATMATGAAAGAACATAAATGTTGGAACTTTGAATGTTTCCTTTTTTTTTTCCATTTCTTTCATGAAGATAAAAGTATCTCTTTTTGACATGGACAACAACATTATGGACTGTATTTTTCATTATCTCTCTTTTATCAAAAAATATTGATTACCTTGTAATGGTATTTCTTTCCAGGTTATTGAAGAACAAAGCTTGTTCCAACTTTCTTGGAACTGCTGTGTTTGTAGTTTACATTTGTCTGCAACATTTCAGTCAAAGAGCTACGACTGCTATTATTTACTTCAAAGGTATGAGATGAGCAGCTGCCATTACATCAACACTCTATCACAGATAAAATGTAGCTGAATATAGTCACACAGTTTATTTGTCTTTTATTAGGTCAAATTGAGTTATCTTTATTCACATTTTCTGAGCAAAAAGGGGAGTGAAGAGATCATACTTTGGCCAGTAGTTGTTAAATGGAGTTTTCTTGTKATACAGAGGGGAAAGCAGTGGTCAGAACCTTAATTTTCAATATTTCCAGATTCCAATTTATGTTGCCCACTGAAGACAGATGTGCATGCACATACCTGTGCAGGCATGCACACACTCAAATGTACATATGTGCATATCTATGACAAAAATGTTCAAAAAGGTCTTGAATAATGAACATTTCCACTATAGAGGGACTTCAATTGCTATGGCTTTAAATTTGATGATATTACTTTAACATGTATGGTAGAAAGTCAAAAATATAACTGCACATTGCAAAAGCTACAGGCTATATCTCACTGTTAAGGAAGAGTTCAAAGATCATGAGCAGTTCTTCAGCCTGATTGTTCTATATACTGCCAGATCCATAAAAAGGCCATGCCACAAATCTAAAAAATACCACAGGGGAATAAACAGAAAGTGGTAGTGGCAACAAAACAAAGCAATGACAATAATCAATGATATGATGGGGTGGTTATAAATCACTGTTCACTGTTGTGTAATTTAGGTATAAAAGAGGGAAAACTAGAACATACCTGTGGATAAAAGGAAGAGAGAGAGGGAGATCACCTGGAAGCAGCATGCTTTTCTTTTAAAATTGGTGGAKTAGTAAGATTTCATCAGCTCTCACCTGTTAAAGAAGGGCCAGCCTAAGTGGTATACCCTAGATCTTATCTTTGGAAAAGCCAGAGACTAGGAGCTGAAGTGAGGATGGGAAAGAGTTTGGAGATCAAAAGAATCCAAGGAGGGAATCACATATGTAATGGAGAAGACATGAACTGGTCCACCTGTTTTTTTTTCCCATCAGCAATAAGGAGCACACAGTAAGTGTGGGAAATTGTGGTCCTTGCACTGTTTTCACTGTGCTCTGCTTCCAGGATACACAAGAAGTATGCGGGGGAACTGTGGCCAGAAAAGTGTAGTAATAATGCTAGTGAGATTTGAACTTGATTTTTTTTTTTTCCACAAAATGACACCTATTTTCTCATTTTAACAAATGTTATTTTATGTACCAGATAAGTGCAGTAGAAATAGACTGGAATTATTTTTCCAGAATTACTACAAAACTAAAAGTGTAATAATACACACACATATATTCATATATGTGCATCTTTATTAATATATGTGTACATAAACAATTATATAGAATTTCAAAGGCAAAAGAATACATTTTTGTTTGTTCGTTTTTATAAAACAGGCTATTTAATTATACAGTGTCTGATAATTAGTAAACTTTCTCAACCTGTGCTCTACTGCGACTCTCTTCAGGAAAGTCCATGATTTGTCACAGCAAACATTCGGAAAAGGCAGAAAATAAATCCACTGGCCTTTATTATATTGTATTCCATGATGACAATCTTGYTCCATCAAAACACTGTCAAATTCTCTCCTCCCTCAAGCAAAACATATTTTGTTTCTAGATTAAAATATATATATGTATTTCAGTATTCCTATAAAAGAAAACATGAAAGCTGAGTCTTCGCTAAAGCATTCAACAGAAATATTTCACAATAGAATAGAAAGTATATCTTTAACATATTCTTCATGTGTCGATTTCAGTATATATATGTTCATACAGTGTCATGTGATGGATGCTTTTATTTTATTTGAAATCTTTTCCTTAAAGCAAGCATTTGTATTTCTAACTTTAGGTAAGGCTCTAAACATTAACATTTGTGTGTGTTTCATTCAGCCTACCTCATCATTTTCTTGTTTCATGCCCAGGGCTTAGCAGTTGGAGTTTAAAAACAGCCAGCTTTAATGTCTATGACTGACATGTAATTTCTGCTTACTTTAAAGCTTTTTTTTTTGCTAACTTTGCCTTTTTTAATATTCTTTCCTGTCCATGATCACAAAGCCACATAAGCGCTTTTGTGGCTTAATAAATATTGTCAATTTTTTAAAGCTCAACATGGTGTGTATTCTTCTTCAAAGATAGTTATTAAGCATATAAAAAGAAGCTTGTTAAATTTGTAGATTCATTTTTGTTATTATTATTATTATTATTCCTATTGCTTATATTTAAATGAGGAAAGATAATCCATTAAAGAGGCTGAACTGACAAAAATACTTCCATATCTATAATTAAGTATAACCTTCCTGGGTTTAAATAACATTATCATTATGACATAAACCAACAAAACCCCCTAAATTTGAAATGAAAAGCTCTACCTTCCATTAGCACAATTGTTGTTAGGGGGGGTTGGAAACTCAAAGGCATGTTCATGCAAAGGATGTATTTAGCTTATAACTACAATATTAATGTCTCACTGTTTAATAACTGAACAGTAACAAGCAACCAGCCTATTTGTAACATATATATATATTACAACTTAGAACCTTAGATTAAACATTTAATGATATMTATTTATCTTAGCTCTGCAAAAGTGCTACTGAGATTAGAGCAGTTCAAGGACCCAGCAACACAGCTATGCACTTGACTTTGTTTCTCATTATCTGATCAACTGAACTATTCTGAAATACAGTGAATGCAGTTTTCACAATATTGAGAAAGAAGTTCCTCATTACACTTGCAAAGAGTGAAAAAAAAATTCTTTGCTAATTTTTGTTTTAAAGGAAAATGCTTTATAAAATTTTAAAATTTATTTTAAAAGAGAAGATGCACATATTTTTTTTTACATGTATTTTACCATGATTCAGTTGGAATGATTGGCAGAGCTCACTCATGATTTCACCAAAAATGAACTTTATAGTAATAAGAAGATGCTATTTATAAMTCTGTAATGTTTTTTGCCTCTTAGGATACTCACTAGTCCACTGCATGGCATGTTAGTAGCTTCTTACTGACAAATGCACACCCGTGTAAGGCAAACAATTAAAATATGTAAAGCCAACATGTAGGAGCTGAAAACTYATCTCCCCCATACCACACAGTTAACAATTGATATTCAGATGCTAAACTGCAATTGTTTGACCTTAGGATTTCACACATACTRCTTTCTTCTCATTTCTACTCAGTCCATTTGATTTATATATCTATCTTTACATATTTTTTTTTCTAACTGTAAACTATTTRACTGACCAAATGTAATTAGTTTTGTGGCTATTTTTACATTACTAAAATATATCATTTTATTAGCAAAACATGTAGGTTTGGCTAGATAGAGAGCTTTCAAAATAATAGATCTGGTTATTGCTCATGCAGAATTGGAAATTATTGGAAATCTAGAAATGAACTATATGAACAGTGATCTTGGGTATCTTATTTTGACTAGCTTTCCATTGCAGGGAGAAAAAAAAAAAAGTGGGGGGGAAGAGATTTTGGGGGACATTTTTGAACTATTGGATTTTTAGTAAGTCTGTAACTTACTAAAGTTACAGATCTGTAACAAGTCTGTAACTTGTAACAGATTCTCTGTTTTGGATATAATACAAATTATTAATACTAATCCAGATCATGACTGACAAAGGACTAATTGAAATAAAAATATTGGCAAGGCATTTCAGAGAAGAAAGTGGTAGGTAATAGAAAGGAAAGAACTATACAAGAAAGACATGGAGGTCAGTTCATAGGAATTCTGTGGAGCAGTACACCAAACATATGTTGAAAAAGAAAAATGTTAGAAAGCACTCTCTCTCTTTTTYAAAATTTCCCATAAAGCCCATCCTGCCCCAGTATCTCACGGGTATCATTCAGGTCAGTGAAATAATGAAGCAAGGTCTGCTAAAAGAGTGAATGTAGTCAAATGCCCATTCTAGGATGTTCTCTCATCTCTTGAGGTTTCCCATTTCCTTTATAAGTTACCTCCTTTCTTAAAACAAAGAGTAGAAATGAGCCTTTGGCAATTTACCTTTTATTTTTGTATATAAGTTTAGTTAAAGTGAAYAGTAGTTAGTATATTTTGTGTATAATAACATGCACTTGTCAAATCAGATATCCTTCAAAATGAATTCATTGTGTTAGGCTTTACTTTTCTTTTAAAGCAGCTGTAGGGTTTATAGTKATGTATATTGAGAACATATTGCTCWTTTATTAGAGTACATTGGGTTTGGTGTTGAATAGGCWCTGCAGAAAATATTTTCATAAGCTTCTGTACCTATCACTGTTTATAATATACTATACCCATGTCAAATTGTAGTAAATTTCAAAGTAAAAGAAGATTTTTCAGGAGATGGAGAAAGAGWAACCTAATTTAATTTAAAGTCAGTCTTACCTTACACAAGTATCAAAGAGCAAAATATAGCATCAAGTATTTCTTTTTACGGCTTCTCATAAAAGACATTATAAAATCTATAGCAAAGCCCTCCAATTCACACTTCAGAGCAAATCTTTGTAGTATAAACTGGAAAGATACGCAAAGAGCTGTTTACTGTACCAATTCCTTGCTTCTGAGGCCACAGATAATATGACTCTGGGACCATAGAGGACATTCTACTGTGTCCCCTTATCTAGCTAGAGGATTTAAGCAGTTTCTGTGTCTCTTAATTTATTTAACTAAAGAGTATATATCTTTCTGGCAGTACCATTAAACCTAGGAACTATAATGGTCTTTCCATAGTAAGAAAATAAATATGCACACCCATCTTCAAGCATGTGAACAAAGCAATATTGGCTCTTGGYGGTTTGTGCACATCAAGGTAGGGTAATCTGTAGTTACATTAGTTTTTCTAAATAAAAAAAAAAAAAAAAGGAGATTTAAAGAGTAGTCCTGGTGTTTTATACAAACACATCTATCTACCTCTGACACGCATTACATGGCTAGTGAATGTGTACACATATGTTTTTCAGATGAAGGTTAGCTCTGCCAAAGTCTCTTGCTCTCTGGGATCTATCTGAAGTCTATCCATAAGGCAGGATAACATAATACATCTAACTTGAATTTTAATAAGTAAAGCAAGTTTTGATAATRATCCTTAAAGTCTTAAATAATATATGTCTTCGTCATTTGAGATAATGTTCTTTTTTTCCTGTTGAGATTACAATTAAAATATATTGAGACTCTTTTGTTTCTGCTTTATAATACTGATTATCATAAACTTAGAAATAAAAAGTCAGATAAGGGGTAACTTGAGTAACTTGAATAACTGGAGAAAGCTCCATCTTTTTCTCATTTCCTTGCCGGAAAATACAATGTCTGATCTTCACTCCACTCTATAATATCTCCCTTGATGCTTTGGAAGAAAACAAATAGAATACTTCACTTATTGCATTAGATTGCTAATGCTCTCCTAGAAAAAACTAGACTTATCTTTTTTTTCAATATATTGCAAGGGTCAAATACTATTTAGTTATGCAATGAAGCTGGAATCAAATAAATAACTCCTGTTATTGCTACCCAGAAAAATAAAACAGTTTTAATATCTGGTATTAGAGTTCCTGCTGTGTTCCTCTGAGGCTTTTTCATACCAGAAATTGAACTAAACTCTATTATGGAATCAAAGTAAATAACATCCCAGCTGTTATTTATTATCACCCCAAAACAAGAAGTCGCTGTAGCATGAAAATAATACAATTCATTGTAAGGAACAGAAGTTTGTAAGTGTTGGAGAAGTGAATATAAATTCATTGACCTTTTCCCTTAATTTTCATTATTTTTCTAATTTATGTTAAAGATCTATGGTAAGCCACATGTGACCCTGACACTTAGCTACATCCCCTGGTAAAGTTTGAAATAACAGGAAATAAAGAAGAATTTAACGAGCTCAGAACTGTGAAATGCTCACTTTATTTAAAACTCATTTCCACATTCAATCAAACTCTAGGGATAATTTTTAAAATGTCATGAATTTTTCAGACTGACAGACTTCTTCACATTACAACTTAGTTTCTACTTAAGTGAAATATCCTGGGTTTTGTTTTCATGCAGATTCCCCTGCACAAACTTGACTTATTCAGTAAAAGCTGTCAGAGCAATATCAGGGTTTGATCTGTAAGGAAGCTGAGAATCCATGTAAAAAAGTATACTCTGAATCAAATGAAATCAAACTAACTGGTGAATTTCTCAAATTTTGATTCTCCAAAAGTGAAGAAGGAATCAGGCTGTTTATATAAACATCAAGTACATTCCTGAGTCCTTGGACTCAGGACTCAGGACTCATTGTTGTAATGACAACAAATGCAGCTTTTGTTCAAGTCACATGAAAAATGAGAAGAAATTTCCATTGAGCATCATTGTCTTAAGATATTAATTCTTTACACACTGCATACTTTGCCAGCAAGTTGCCAAATTTGCAAATGTGAAGAGGATAACAGTAGCAAATGGCACAAATAAGTAAATAAAAACGTGACGTTTCTTTACCTTTACCTATAATGGGCATCAATTGACATTTTAAATGACAAATGAACTGTTTGAAACAAACATCTGTGACAGAGAACTTGTCAGCTCACGGTAGTGAAACAGGATAGGAAATTTCATGTAATGACACATGCTTGACCGTGTGTTCGTGAATCCTCAAGGTGAAATTACCCTGGGTTTCAGCTTTCAAAATGTTGAATTGTTTCCTCAGAAAGGGAAAAAAACCCCTCTTAAAAAAAATTTCACTATGCCCGGATTCAGGTGTCTCCATCAAGACATTTTGACAAAATATTTTCAAGTGTACTATTCTGTAAAAGCCTTCTGTGAATTCTTTTATTAGATAAGTAATCATAAATGTTGATTCCATTCACCTGCAGAACAATGTGAAAACAATAAACTGCAGCTATTCTTTCTTGTTTTTGCTGTTTTCAGAAYGTCAGAGCCGGTGAGTTTTAGTACCCTCTTTTATTTTCTATTCAAATCAAATTTATCTTAATAGAGAACATTTTTATTTACTTTTTTTTCCCAGCTACCTTCCATAAAGAAACATTTATGGATGTACATTCCTCATGAATTCTCCAAAATTAGTTTATAAAATGTGGAGCTGGATAAAAGTAAGAGTTCCTCCTGTTCCCTGTATTTTTAATATGCAATTCTTCTCTAACCCTCTGAAGAATGATCTATCAAATTGAATAGCTGATGCACTTTGAACACTTAACTCCAAAAGAGAGATGACACTTTTTTCATTAGTTTAAAATTTATATGCTACAGTATCTGTCACAATAATAATAAAACCTGACAGTGCAGATCATATGGGTATTTCACACAGCAGAGGTAATGTGTTCTTTGGAAGATAAAATGACAATTTGTTCAAATCATAGATTTTTAAATTTTAGACAAACAAGGTAGCTCTCACTCTATGTATTTCACTCTTTCAGAATCATTTCTTTGTTAACAAGACTATGGCAAGATGCTGACCACCCACGGTCTGTCTCCATGGGATTCCGACAGATTATCGATGTCCAAGAAAATGACCTAGAAGTTCTGCTCTGTGATGACGTTTGCCCCAGAGACCCTGGAGGTCTCTAGGTACTGCCTCAGACAGCCTGAGCCTTCCCACAATCCATGAATATGGGTTTTGAAGGAAGGCCCCTCTCTCGTCTGTGCATGTCCTTCAGGGCCAACGCAGGGGCAATACTCAGTCCCCTCACTTGGTACGTTAGTGATGGCACTGGTACTCAGCAGTCGGAGTCACTTTTATTTTAAAAACATGTTGATGGAGGAAGAGCAAGGTKCTTATCTATTGAATAACAACTAACAGCGAGGTCAGGCTGCCTGGAGCTGGGAGATCTGTTATCTCTGCCTGGGGGAACTTAAACTGTAGCTCCTAATTTCTTTTGTTGTCTCACTGTATTATTATTGCTGCTGTGCAGCCAGGAGAGCAAGAATCCTGCAGATGATAATACTAAAACAAAAATGAAAGGGTGTCTGCATCCCTAATTTAGAATTTAAGACACTTAGTTGTCATGAAATGCTGATAGGCAGGGTAATTAGCCTAGGTGCAGCTATACACTAATGCAGTTGTATTGCTTCTACAACCTGAGCCAAAACCTCTGTGCAACACTTGCATTCATGTACTAATTCYGGCTCATTTGGACCTAGAGTATTTATTTTTCAAGAAAGGGATGCATTACATAGTTTAGACACACCCAAACTTCACATTTTCCCCATTTCCTATATTTCAGAGATTAATTCAGTTCTCCCCTCATCTATGTCTTTAGAAACAAAGTCTAAGAAATCGCTAAATTTATATTATTAAAATTATTAAAAGTAGGGAGGATAAAACTTTTTACATTCCTCTTAAGTCATCCTCCCACCCCCGCCGTAGGTCTTGCACCATTCTTGGTTTGCATTGTCCACAGTAAGATGAGTGTTTAAAGACACACCCTCAGGTAACCAAACACAATTTCCCAGAATGAACAGAATAAATCAGAGGTAACTCTAACACTAAGAAACAGTACTTATGATGCCCTTTAAATTCTAGAAAAGAAACACAAAAGCAGGAACTTGCAGAAAGAAAATTAAATATCTGCTTAATATTTACACTATTTTCAGTATGCATCAGAAATATATGAGATACTTATATCTGAGAACAGTTTATATAAAAAAAGATGGACACTGAAATTCTCTATGCTGCTACCAGCCTCTTAAGTCTCAAGGTAAGCCAAAGATATTAAAGGGAAGATTTGAAAAGGTTCAGAGGAAGCCAGTTTCACCCTTATATTTGCAGTTTACTGGTCAGCAGCATTTCTTTAGTTGCTCTAAAATACCTATTTGTGTCCTATTTCCACTCTGTATCTTTGCAAAAGAAATTCCCATATTTAAAATCTCTTTATCTGTAAGGAAATACTTTTCAATATTTTTAAATTAAAGCCTCATTTGCTAGTTCCTGTCCTGGTACATGTTTCACATCAAGTCCTGGTTAGATTTTTTGAACTGAATATGACCAAGTGTCAGTATGAAAACTTATCTGCTGATGGCCTGCTCCATTTCCCCTATAAAGAAAGTAAGACCAGTGCAAGTTATTATTGCAAACAAGTCCCTGTTATTTTTACCTCTTTCTGAAACCAGGATAAACATATAAATGCAATTTGTGACTCAATAATGCTTGAAATTAGGAAAAATCCTTACATGTCAACTACATTTTTTTCCTAGTTACCTCGAAGTTTAGAGATATGTTCCAATGTGTTACACTATTCTCTGCCTACTAAGAATTTTATCTGGACTTGTGCTGTATCATGGTTCTAAGAAAAAAATACATTGCTCTATTTAAATCACGATMTTTTCCCCAACCGGTAAGTTTTCTCTGAGGTTTTGATAAATGTATTGCAAACAATTTGCCACCTTGAGTCAAGTGATTCATATCACTCTTGTCCAAAATTGCACGACCGTTAGGCAATAATTTTAACGCTGCATCAAGGTATTTTATGGATATGAAAAAAAAAGCCCCTGCTCTGCTCTAAAATTCACAGAGTTTCTCAGCTTCCGTGAGCGGCAGCTTCTGTAAGCTCTGCACATTTGAAAAATGATGGATCTGTGCTATATTAAACTATTTACAGATCTATCCCATTCTGACAAAGGCTGAGATATCTTCAAGGGAGCTGTGCTCACCAAATCTATTTTGAAAGACTTTCCCAAATATTTATAAATATCTCTCTTCTTTGCTTTTCAGCTAAGATTGTCAGGTAACTGCTTTTGACTCTGGACCCTAGTAAACTTCATGTCTTTGTTCTGTGTGCTAAGCTGTTAGAACTTGTGAAGCTTTGCAAAATTTCAGATATACTGTTTTTTCCTGACAGTGGTTCTATTCAGTRTCTCCATATAGAGTAAATACTCTGCCCTGAAATGATTAAGTAGAACGAGTAGAATTTAATGTCATTTTGCACAGTTTGAAGAATAATTTAATTGTTAAAACTCAAACACAGCTTTAATACTTGAAAAGGGGCCAAACATTCCCCTTGCTAATACCAGCTTTCATGAATGGGATCTGTAGTGACCTAAATGGACATCTGTATTTCCAAACCTATTGAATGGGATGAATTGCCCAGGTTTAATTAGACCATTTCAAATGTTGTACAGCAAGTAGGAAGGCACCTAAGCCAGTCCTTAGAATACACAGAAGAAAGCAGGTGACTGATATCCTGCCTAACTTACAGCTAGATAAGTCTGTGATATAAGTTCAGTAGTCTGAATTCTGTATCTATCTTCTATGAACACCAAGGCTTTTAAAGGCTTTTAAAGGCTTTTAGAAATGCAACCACAAATTTTTGTCAGAAAGATAGGGCTTTTTATGCTTTTTTTAGAAAATTTTTTAGGCTACAGCCATATTAACAAACTATGCAGGACCCAGGAATGGCCTGAAGGACTGGTATGTGACTATCCGTATTCTTTGAATRGACAAACAGCAAGTTTACAAAAATGCTAAGGAATCATTGAGGGAATAGCAAGGACTGAGTTCCTAGTGTAGAGGGAATACCCCCATTTGCCTGACAATGACCTCATTTCGGACAGTGTGAGGGATATTACTGCATAAATATATTGCATATTATTGCAAGTTGGRCCATAAGATTTACACTTAACTCTTAAGAAAAGGTGACCATTTCATAGTCTTTCATGTTTCACTGGCTAAGCAAGGTAGGGCGGGTAAATGTGATGCATTTAAGCATCCAATTTTCCCCTACATTACTTCATCTCCATAAATGTTTTTATCTGAAAAATAGCTATGCATTTTGTCTCAAAGGTATTTATACTCTATATTTATAATCCTACCATTAACAGAACCACCTCAATAAGAAWAACATGTCTTTTAAGCACCGTGTTATATGTGTTTGGTTTGAAATATTGATTTTTAAATATTATTGGATATTATTTTCTATAAAATTTACTATTAAGTACATTTTATACTCAATTTAAATATATTTAAAATAATAGAGTTCAATTTTTTAGCTACTGTTTTGAAAATACAAGATCATCTATGTCATGATCCTAATTAGGTGACCATACAGAGTTCTTCTTTTATAAAAAGACTTTGATCAATAAAACAAGGTCAATATGCCACCTCATAATGTATTATTTTCACTAGCAAGACCTATGTTTTGTACC
The DNA here is from genome assembly GCA_003342815.1 of Eudromia elegans. Lineage (NCBI taxonomy): Eukaryota > Metazoa > Chordata > Aves > Tinamiformes > Tinamidae > Eudromia > Eudromia elegans. The sequence continues at coordinate 4,608,192 of PTEX01000014.1, read as the reverse complement.
AAAAGGAATCTCTCCATCGAACATCTGAAACTAGAGGAAAGGTTTTACAAATGCAGTATACAATTTTAAAGGAGAAAAATCTTATTTGCTCATAATTTTTCCATCTGAATGTGCTTGTGTACGATTTATCTTATTGTTGCAGCTAAATTCAGATGTGAATTTAAATTGCTGAAGAAGCAGTTTACTAACTCAGTTTATTCCCATTAGACAGTACTGCCTTATAATGAGTAATGGGAAAACAAGTCTAATTTTTTATGCATGATGYATCCATTTATGTAGCCTTCACAGCCCCAAATATATATGTCTGCACCTATGAATACTCAGTCTGTTTTGCTTTTATTTTTATTAAAGCAAGTTTCTATACTTAAACAAAAAGTAAAAGACATCACTGATATTTTTACAGTCATGTAAAATGCTTGAAGTATACCCTAAAACTGAGAAATATCTAGTTAAGATATCATTTTTAGAAATGAAAGCTTCAAGCTTTCTTCATACAACAAGGATAACCTCAATTGAGTTTGGTTAAGCAACATTTAATTATGCAAAATATTGCAGAATATTCTAGTAACCTGACAAGTCAGAAGAGAAATGGGATAATTGCACAGTGAAACTTCGCTTGGAATATCTTTGATTTTGCTACCAGTCAAGGTTTGATGACTTTCTAAAGAAGATGACTTTCAGAAGCTGTAGTTACACTGTTTTGTTTAGTATCCACTTATGTACTTATCCTTGTCTAATCCATCCAAGGCTTGTGGAACCCAGCTATCTACATGTCCTTGTCATTAGTCCTGCCTAGAGGAGTAGGCTAGAACTCAACTATCACCTCARCTATAGCACAGAGGGTTACAGCTCGTGCATTCCCACAAAACTCTTATATAAGTGAGCTACGTAAAGACATGAAGGAAAATTGATTTATGCTCCAACACCATCTTTTCTCATAACTGAGATTATTTTATTACACAAGGTAGAGCTGCAGAGCTGTACAAGAGGAGGATGCAGATGGTAATAACAAAATGCAGGTGCCTGGAAATGGTCCAGAGGAGACATAAGTTATGCATGTAAGTGCCAGCAATGAAGAGGCAATATATCAGAAGGCTGCCAAAAGTGGCAGGGCCGTACAGAGGGAAGGGCTGTCACAGACACTCTGCCTCGTGGATGTGTCAAGCTGCAAAAGGAAGGTGGAAGAAGGTGGGTGCTGCAAGATTATGTTGCTTCTTCTGATCTAAAAGTAGAATGGGGTTCCCTGCAAGATAAATTCAGACACTGAGAAGCCATTTCTGGCTGTGGCCACCTCAGGACTTGAGAATGTCTCTAACAAAAATGCATTCAAACAAAGCTATTTCACTGTTAATAGCTTTTTTTCTTTACAACTATGTTAATAGATAGCATTTTATAATTTTGGTGTCAGCATTTATAATTTTGGTGTCAAGCCTTTAAAAAAAGGGATGCTGGAACTGTCATTTACCTAAGCCTTTGCAGAAAGAGGGGAAAGATGTTGGAGGGGAAGGGAGAAAAACTACTTGTGCTTTCTTTTATGAACAGAAGGGAAAAGAAATCTGTCTGAAATTGGGCGCTGAATCACAAAGTACCAATGCACTATGCTATCACTTTTATTTGTTTTCCAGGACAAAAATAAACTCAGCTGCAGGCCCTGAGATGCAATAGAAATATAAAATATTGTAGTCAACACACGATAGTAAAGAATATGATATATAGCGTAAAGATATCATGACTGCAGACAGTAAGTTATATCCAGTGAGGAGGTACACCTTTTTTTTTCTTTTTTTTTTTGTGGATGCATACCTTTTAATACTGTTACTTTGGATAGATATAGGTTAATAAAATAATAGCTGAGTGGTATAACTTGTTTACGGTAGAGAGAGAAATGTTTTGCACACTGTRTAAAATCCATGATGTTGAAAGTTTAGTTCTGCCTTCTGAGCTCTATAGTTCTTGTTTCTCCTGGATATTTCAGCTCCTTATCTCAAGTTTTCTTCCACTTGTTTACTGAATTTGCAGTCTGCTTGCTCAGGAGATTCTTAAACCAGAGCAAGCAGACTAAAAATTCTGTAAATAAACTGGAGAAAATGCAAGATAAGGAGTTAGAGTGTTCAGAAAGTAAGAAGGGAGGCATAATGCCTTGGCAAGGAGTTAACCCCTTGCAATACACACACACACATTTGCTGTATTCTGTATGTACGTGTGCTTGCAGCATGTGCATTAAGCAGATTTTATACTGAGTGACAGGTGTGGTTTGTCCTACATATCATGCATTGCAGTACATCAACCACTCACTGCTTCCCGTTTAATTAAATGAGAAAGGCATAAGTAAACTGCTGACAAAGACACAATATCACAGATAGGCTCAGTGGCTGCTGCTGTATTTAATTACTTTAAATATAATACACCACTCTGAATGGAGCAGGGAGCAAAATCTAAGTATTTTTAAGGCTGGTTATTCTCATAAGTATRCAAGAGTAATAACAGGCTTATAAAAGTCGCTTAAGAAACTACGAGTTAGGGAGAAATATATTTTAGATGTTCTTGTTGCTTTTCTTTTAGAGGGCTCCTTCCATCCAAACTTGCTTTTGTGGGATCTTAAGAGATAAAAAGCTCCCTTATGCACCACTTTCAGTTTTCTCTTTATGTGTAAAAATAAGCTGAGAAGTAGTTTAATTTACTGTTGATCTCTGGAAAAAAAAGGGGAGGAGGGAATGTAAAATTTAAATGACATCTACACACAAAGTTAATAGCTGTTATTACTCTCAGAAGGAAAGTGTAGATGAAGTATTACTTCATGTAATATAAAGAAAGCTTTCGGCTTTATACTCCTTAATAGTTAAGGTACAGGACTGCAAATCCAGGGGTATTTAGAACACATCCATGTCTTGCAGTGAGTCTAATACTACATTGGGCTCTGCTGTTTTCACAGCTTTATGTAGTGCTCTTCATGCAGAGATTTGTAAATCTTTATGGAACAACTGTGTGACAGCCCGTGCCACCCTAACAGCAGCATGCAGAGAGTGCAGAGAGGCTGGGAGACCTTTCCAAGTCTCCCAGCAGGTGAGGGGTAAATCTCCCACCCAAGTTCTTGTCTGGTTCATCTATTTAAAGCTTGTTTTATTCAAGGAAAAAAAAAAAAAGAGGAAAGCAAAAGCAAACATAGTGCACTGCACTTAGTCACATTTTGATCGAGATCTGATTGATGAACATTGAGAGGAGGACTCATTTTTGTACTTTCCAATTCCCACTTAAGGAAGGCCTAGACAATTATTTATCAGAGTTCATGCAGAGTTTAAATGGTTTAGTGGAATAAATACCTTATCCAAAGTGCAAAAGGTTGCAGAGATGGGAGCCTCATCCTAGTGTACATTTTATCTTCATGTTGAGAGCAATCCCCTCATGACTCAGGAGTGCTCCAGGTGCTTCTGCCGAATGAGGTTGGGGTTCAGCCTTGCTCAGTTATGCACAGGCAATGAGGAAAAGTCACTCATAAAATCTAGCTCTTAGATTTCATTCAAAATGGCCCAGAGAAAATAAAAGTGGATCTTTTTTGATCCAATATGAGACTGAACACACCTTTCTTAAGTCATGATTTGGTTAAAATTAAGTAATTGAAATAAAAAAGAAAAGTCTAGAAAATTCATTCACATCCCTAAGCTGTTCAGTTTCCTCTCTTTTAATTTATAAGTGGGAATAATTGTACAACCTACACAGATTAAAGGCCACAATAGACAAAAATATTTTTGGAACCTGATGATATATTTTTTTTACTGATGAGTAGCTGCTTATATTCATTCTTTTCATCTACGAAGTATCTACTATCTGCCAGGATGTATTCAGAGTAACTGCTGCACATTGTGCTAATTGTTTTCTTCCTTGTGTCTGTCGCAGGAAGTAATTTCTGCTTTTGAATTGGAGGTGCTTTCACTGAGCTATAAATATAAGTCTCCAGCCAAGTGATCTAGATTTTGTGGAGATTATTTTTTACCCTGTTCCTCTGTTGAATAAAGAAGATGCAATTAACATGACAGGATTGTAGCAGATACCTAGTAATTCTATTACCAACTGGCTAGCTCAGCAGTATGTTTTTAGCATTTTTATGGCACAGTGAACATGGGAAAGAGCACTTTCTGTCACACCAAATCAGCTSCATGCGCTGAGGAGTGGCAATAAGCTCACAGACGGCACTAGCAGAGTTAATGCKACAATCCACATGCTGTTCAACTTTCTCATCAAATGCACAGCGCCTTCTTCCAGGTATAAAAGAGTCTTTTCCTGTTTCTGTTTGTTACTGCAGTGATAATAATAATAATAATTTTCCCACTGATATCTTGTTCTGTGAGAATGCAAAGGATGAGCCGTATGACACCGTCATTAATACTGGCTGAATCAGTTAAAACCTAAAAATTACCACATGTATTAATGATAATATGTGAACAGTAAATAGAATTCACAGATACTTACACCAAATAGTGCCTTATTTATAAATATGTTTCTGTAAAATAGCCTCATCAGAATATGACCCTAAAGAATGAATGTATACCTTCCAGCCCATCAGCACCATCTACTGCAACTTGACACAACAACAACATTTTCCAGAACAAACACAAGCTTTTATGGGTTTTTTTCCCCTTTAAATTTGTCATTTTGAGSATTATCTTTTTATTTTCATTTCTTGCTCCAGTGTGACCTATCAAAAAAARGTTCTCTCGAAGCATGACTTTTTTTTTTTTTAAGAAATTATCCCCCAGACTTTAAATAGTTGAATTCAATTATTGTAGAATAAATGCTCACAGTCAAAACATATTTTCAGTGTCTCTTACCTTTACGTGACAGGGAGCAGAAGATGAAGGAGGAAAAAAAAGAGTTTTTAATGCACTATAAGCTAAGACCTTAAAATCCATTTCTGCTAAGGAAGCAATAGTCTTCTATCTCTGGTCAGATTGAATCGAACAGACTTGGCAGAATCTCTTCAGATTATTAACTAGATCCTAGACTTTCATCAAGTTCCTCCCACGCAATACACTCATAATGTTGCTCCTAAGCAGAAGTTCCCATAGGACTTCTAAATGCCATTAGGAAGGAGGAATATCCTATTTGATAAAGGCTAGAGACTTGCTATCTCTCATTATATCTAATAATAGCTATATGCCTTTCATTGTCTCCTGCCTTTCTTCCCTCTTTTCAAAGGTAGATAACTTTTTTCAGTTCTTTCACTGGCATTGTATTCTCTGCAGATTCTTGTTATTTTGCTGTGGACTCACTTTCGCACAATACCATGAAATAAATTTCATCTACAGTTACTTCAGATTCATTCTGGCATAACACCAGTTGTGGCAGWGGAATTCTCTTCTTACTCCAGAGTTATGCTTGGGCATCTAAGAAAAGAAATATGGCTTCAGATGTATCTGAATAGTGCTTGTCACAACTTTTATGCTGCACTATATTTACGGACTGATGCTGACAAGTACCACTGCAATGGCTAAAAAAGTAAGCTATAAGAAAGAAGGGATCTGCTTTTCCCCAATGTAAACCAAAGCAAATAAATCTTAATACTCTTTTTTTTCACATCACTTTTTTCCACAAATAGTATGCTAGCAGAGGTTACACTGGTAAGTCATATGAACTTGTCAAACTGTCAGCTCATTTTTGCAACCTACAGAAGTATGCCTACACATATTTGCCTCCATAGGCTTAATAGAAGTGATCTGCTTTATTTTGCAAATGTTAGATCATTTTTAACTGGTTTGCTTGTAAGAAAATCCAGTATAAGCCATCAAATAAAAAATATGTTGTTAAGTAACCACTTAACAACAAGTTTACAGAAAGAACTTTACAGAAAGAAATGAGCTCCTCAGCATATTACATATAGCAGAAAAAAAAGTTCCAGAGAGAACAAAGCAAAAAGTCCCATGGCTGTAAGATGGCAAGCATGTAACTTTGTTTACCTTCGGAAAATTCAGACATATTATAACTTTTAAAGCATTTTCTGTGCTTTTTGTTGGTAATTTGAGGATTACAAATGCCTAAGGACATATTAGTCATTACATGCCCTTCTGGGTTATAGAGTGGTTACTTCCATCTCAGGCAGAGGAGAGCTAAGAAAAATCAAGAAACAGAAATACATAATTGTATCTTCTAAACATACAAGCAAAACAATCTAAATTTTAATGTGAGCTTTTTCTTATTAAAAATTGGATATTTACTTTGCTACGGTTATGAAGCATCAGCACAGGAACATTTCTTTTTCAGTATGTCCTTCACACTCTCCACTGCAGTCTCTTGATACTTAATATATTCTTTTCTTTTAGCTTCTAACTCCTCTTTTACYTGTCCATCAACTCTCTATTCCATAGATCCAAACGCACTTTCACTCTTTTTTTTCTTAGACAAAAGGAGGTTGTATTTTTGATTCTTTTCACTGCAGTAAGAGGAGATGGGTCTTTAAGGGCTTTAATAAAACTTTTCTCCGATAGTCCAATGATAAGTTATCTTTTCCATATATTRCATTTTGCTGGGTTAAAAGTTATTCTCTGAAAATGGTCAGGTTTTTCATTTTTAGTTATTGATTATGATTAGATGAACCAGCTAGATGGCAGCGCTCAGAGGGTCATGATAAATGGTCCTGAGTATAGTTGGAGGCCTTGTGAACCAGGAGTCAGTGCTGGGCCCAGTGCTGTTCAACTTATTTATCAACGACTTGGACGAGGGGACAGAGTGCACCCTGAGCAAGTTTTCTGCTGACACCAAACTGAATGAAGTGGTSGACACTCCGGAGGGCTGTGCTGCCATCCATAGGGACCTGGACAGGATGGATAGTTAGGCAGAGAGGAACCTCATGAGGTTCAACAAGGATAAGTGCAGAGTCCTGCACTTGGGGAGGAATAACCCTAGGCACCAGGACAGATTAGGAAGGAGCTGACCTGCTGGAAAGCAGCTCTGTGGAGAGGGATTTGGGAGTTCTGGTTGACAACAAGTTAACTATGAGGCAGCAATGTGCCCTCGTGGCCAAGAAGGCCAATGGGATCCTGGCTGCATCAGGAGCGGCGTTGCCAGCAGGTTGAGAGAGGGAATCCTGCCCCTCTGCTCAGCTCTGGTGAGGCCACATCTATTGGGGGCAATTCTGGGTTCCCCAGTACAGGAGGGACATGGAGCAACTAGAGAAGGTCTATCTCAGAGCAACAAAGATGATTAAGGGACTGGAGCTCCTATTGTATGAGGAAAGACTAAGCAACCTGGGCCTGTTTAGCCTGGAGAAGGCTGAGAGGAGATCTGATCAATATGCATAAGTACCTGAGGGAAAAACGTAAAGAGTATAATATTTATAATAATGTTTTAATCAGGGTTAAGGTCTTACAAATCAGGGAAGGCAGAGTTAGAAGGTGGTGAAAATAATTTCCTTTGAACATCTATGAAACTGAGTGTAGGATTCTCATTCAGGTAGAGACTCAGATGGATTTAGAGAAGAAATTGCTACTTTCACTTCCCCAAATGATGCCCTGTGGTCTTATGAAGGCAGATTCCCTCAGATTTCAAAGAATCGGTAGGTCAGCGCTGTCTGAGGTAGAGAAAAGTTCCCCTTTCTTGTAAAAGGTTTATAAGCATTAGTGCATGGATTAAAATGCCTCAGACATGATTGACATAGACATTTGAAGCAGCAGTGGATATGTAAAATGTTCAGACAAGGAAGCTCAAAAATATGGTTCTGCTTCCATGTAAGGAATAACTAAGTAGACAGGGACTTTTAAATCTGGAAAAGAGATTAATTAACATAAAGAGAATTAAGAGTGGCATAAACTGACTGAATAGATATCAGTTGTTCACCATCTCTTACAGTGCAAAAACTATGAGCACTCAAATAAAAGTCAAAGATATTTAAATGTTATACACACACATATATGGGACGGGAAGACTGTGAAACCTTTTGCCAAAGGATGCTATAAGCACTAGAAGTCTGTATGGATTCAAGAGGAAGTTGTAAAAGTTCGTAAAAATGGTAAACACAAAAACTAATGGCTACTTACTAACTCATATTCAGGAGTCAGGGTTTTCCTGAAGTTCATGTTTTTAAATATGGCAATTTATAATGAGCCTAATTGCACTAATAGAGATTTCAGGTTACTACTTTTTGTTTTAGTTGAATGTCTAGGGACAGATAATTTCTTCTTGTAGGTTAAGCCATGATGAACGTAGTGATGTTAATACATAAACTTGCTGTTTAGGTGTTAAGGTTTAGCTTTTTAGCCAGATAAAGTAAATTTTACTAAATATGTCTTGCTTTTCTCAGATTAGTGTTAGAATAGTGATTATGACCACATACTGGTAGAGACATCCACAGTATCCAAAGCAAAAACATGTCCCCAAATATTTGCAGCTCTTCTGCAGGTGTATGACTTCTGAAAGCAAAACAAATGAACAAGAAGCCAGCAAGCTATCTCCGTTTCTTCTTCCCTTCTACCATTGCCAGACATGCTTCACAATATGCAGTACTAAGCTAACTTGAGCTTATCTTTATCTGTTTTCCCCATCCATTCATCAGCTCTCTGGGARTACTGACAAATCAGCTTGCTCCTTATTATCTGAAGCCTTTTTCTGATGCCTAGATTCATATCAGCRAGAAAAAAAATTCCTCTGAACCTTGCCTTGCTATGATATGCAATACTACTAAGCTTTCTACAACACCTTAAATGAGATGTTAATTCAAACACAACCCAATGAGCTAGCAATTGGCTTTAGGTGGCTGCATAATCATAGAAGAATGCTGCAGGAAACCAGCCAAGTACTAATCACGTTTCTATAGGGTTTATATTTAGGTGGGTTTTTCCCCAAACCAGATCACTAATCAGCCATAGGAGTGTTTATGAGACCTCAAAGAAAAAGAATAAGAGTTAATGCCTGGGAAACAGCAGGAAAGTGGTGCCAGGGCAGCACCATYTCTGACCAGGTCAAGCAGCTATAGATTGCAATAGAGAGATTGAACTGGATTCATCTAAAATGAATCTAAAAGAATCCCATAAATTGGTTCACTTATATATAGAGAAAAGGAAATCACTTTTACTTAAACAGAATGAAAAAGTCATTCAGGCCTCAAATTCTATGAGGAAGTAGATAGAAACAAAAACCCTTCAGAGAAAGGGGCAGGGGCAAATGGGATCCACAAAGAATGAGCATCAAAGCAGACCTCAGCATATCTCAACAGAGAAGGTAGAAGGTAGTTACAGAGAAACTGTGAAACACAGGCACCCCTAGACCTCCTATGAAGGCAGGATAATAGAGAGGAGAGAAATATATATTGAGTGGTTCTGAATCCCACCCATATCATCCATTACTATTTATCCTAAATTTTTTAGAATGTAGTTCCTCTCTTTTTCATAACTGTTTTCCACATTTGTACTAAACCATGAAATTCCTTATCACAGCTCTAAATAACTCTTCAAGCATTTCTCCCACTGAACTTCTCCTTTTTTTTTCCCTCCTATAAGCATATATTTCTACATTTTCATTCTGAAAGCAGTCTGAACATTTTCTGTTGTATTCAAGTTATATCTTTCCAAGTTTAGAAACATAAAATATATCTTTGCCAGCAGGCAATGCATTTTCTTTGCTCTTCCTCATCTTCCGCCAAGACCAGGATTTAATATGCCCCTGGCTGAAAGTAGGTCACGGTCAATAKCTATTACCTGTCCCCTTGAGCTGCCCTTTCACTTTGGTGCAGGAGAAAGCTAACRTGTGTGCAGCTTAATCCAAATTGTTCCTCATTTAGACTTCACCTTAAGAGCTCTTTCCTTGTGTGAAAGCTACCCAGAACGCTAGTAACTTGCTCTTGAGGGGCAAGTGTTGATCTCTTGAGGCRTATGGAACACCATCACATTTATGGTTACAACTCCATGTACTTGTGTTAACTGTTTACTTTAAGAAAAGCTGTTTTCAGCAAGAAGCATCTTAGCAAAACTTGATACATAGTTTGGCATCAAATAACTCCAGATTTGAAAAACTAATACCACTAAATGTCCCAAGTGACTGTGTCAACTTTCAAGGTATCTGAGCACTTTTATCTCAGATCAGAGAGTCATTCTTCCCTGTATAATGTTCTATGCTACAAGGAGGGTATAGGAATATGTTTGTATAAAATACAGCAGATGTATGACTAAATTATAGTGTAGGAGGCAATATGATGGCAACCATTCTTCATGTGACAAGTCCTTTGCACATTAGGCTGCAGAATTTCTCAGGCAATATGCAGTGTGGTTGTGAAGACCTTCAAAGAGTAACCCGGTAAAATAATAAACTAATCCCAGAAAAAATGAATCTCACAACCTTCTTATCAGGAAAGCAAGGAGAGCATATGTGCCTCCTTGCTGCCTGATCTGCTGATACTCAGCTGGTTCATATTATTCTACTGTTCCAAATATTTCAGACTTTTAGAGATGTAATTAAATGGATTATTACAAAATAGCTAAACAGAAGAAACTCAGGATTTTGTGGACAAGCAAAAATTCCTGTAGAAGCTTTCTTTATTGCATTTCTGCAAAATATTTACACATTTGCAGTACAGATCTACCTACTTAGTAGGACGTGTAGGTGTAAATAACTTCACAAGTTTCAGGTCAGGGACAATTCTACTGGGTCTTGAGACTGAAATTTCATTACTGGGTTTGTGGCTAATCAGTAATCACAAGAATTAACTTCAATGACCATTTGAGCAGATACTTTAGGTTATCTTCACTCACCGTGCCTTTAGAAATAACTCCCTGACTTTTAGAGATGAAATAAAGATCTGTAGAAAATAATATAGTTGTGTATACATCAAATCTGATTAATTGGAAGGACTCAAAATTGTGACACACACTCTTGAGCACCATAATGTAATACCATATATTACCTTTTTGCATCTGTTCGGACCTACTTCTCTCCTGAAGTAATTGTTGCATTCTACCACCATTCTACTGAAGAATTGCTGGAGAAAATTCAGAAAAGACAATACTCGTAGTCTTTTAGCAGTCTTTAAACCTTATTCTTGCTCATCTTGTACAATACATACCCAGAACATTTTGCTTCAGTAACATTTTGCAAAAGGAAATGGAAAACATTCTTAATTTTATTGGTAAGTACAAGCTATAACAGATATTTGGGAAGAAATGACTAATGTCCTGAAATACAAAGTTAAGCTGTAGAAGAAAAAGGTTTTGCAAATGCAATTTTCTTTGGAAATGTGAAAGCTTTGTGTACTTCTGCCTGAGAAGAAACAATTACCTAGAACCAGCCAAGCAACAGTAATTCTTAATTACATTGTAGATTTTTTTTTTTTTTTTTGCTTGGCCCATTAGAACTCATTTAGCTACAGTTTCAAATTTCATTCTCTCACAAATTTAGTTTGTACCCATTAATTTCAACTGTCATGGAAGGACTGCAGCCATTAACAATAGCAAAATCCCAGCACACATGTAAGATACATCCCAAGTAAGCTTGCGATGTGACACTAATTGTTGTGGAATCTCTGACATAATCCTCTCCAGAACCTGAGAAAATTATTAGCTCAAAATGTTGTTACTGCGGAGAGACTTTATAGCTACTTACAACAAGCAAGCAATAGGAGGCCAAATGTTTTCAAAACAGGTTAATGAGTTATAATAATTATGGAACTTCTTTTATCTCATGAACTGGAAGAAACTTTTCCCAGGCTAATTTCTTTTCACACTGTGAACTTTGTAATTGGAGCTGGGCCTGAAGTGTGGGTAAGACTAATCTGACTTATGTAAGCATCATGGTTTAATATATTAGAAGAGAGAAAATTTAAGAGAGAAAATCATGAGAAGAAACGGTAGGAGTAGGGGGAGTGGAGAGAGAGTTCACTATGGCCTACATACCATATGTATTTGTCATTACATAAACACAAAAGAGGTACAAATGWCCTTAAGAAAAAGGTGATAAGAGAGAGTGTTTGATAGGGCAAATAATGAAAACAAAAAGGTAGAAAGGAATCCTGTGTCACTCTGAGTATTTTTTATTCAGATTTATTGGCATAAGAAAAAGATGTTAAATGAAGTTAATCAAATATTCATATTTACTTCCAGAAGTAGTAGAATTCATAGACACTAAAATGTGAATTGCCTTAAAAGACACTAAAATAAGGCTACAAATTTATACTTTAGTCATGAGAGCATCTAAAGKGTATGTATCTAGCATCAGAATATCACACCATCTTGCCTCAGGAGGGGTTTGGTCTTCCTGTAAAGTCAAAGAAAGCAAGAGAAAGGGAGGCAGAGGAGAAGAACCATCCAGGGACTGCATGGATCAAGTCATACAGATCAAGCCAGTAGGAGGCAAGATCAAGAAAGACAGGGATAAATCTTGCTAAATAGTAGACACTTAGTGCAGGGATTACCCAGCATTCCTCTGGGGAAACCATCTGYTAGGAATGGTGTTCGCTTTTTTTGCACCATCCACAAGCCCTGTGGTGCACCATTCAAGTACAAGGTTCCAATGGAGCTGGAGAAATGGGAGATGCCATCCCTCACATGCATATAAAGGCATGGCCCCAAGGACTCGTGCACTTTTAGGGGCTGCAGGAGTGATTAAAAAGACAGGAATTACTTCCTAAATAACACTCTCTCTATCCACAAGGATATTACACAAAATATGRCTGGCTTTGAGTAAACATTAGCATTTGTATTCCTATGGAAGGCCTGAAAACGCTAAATTATGTTGCACTATTATTCCTCACTTTTGTATCGTTTGCTTAATTCTTAAAACCACAAGAGGTAAGAACTTTGTGATCAGTGAAAGGCCTGGTGAATGTAAATTTCTCAGGAATTAGGAAATGATGAATAATAGGTTTTTATGTAAATCTATAAGGGCTTGATTCAGATTCCATTAAAGTTAATAGAAAGCTGTCCACAGATTTGAGAAGTACAATAAATCTGTAAAGAATGCTGTCCTACCTAATAAGTATTTTGATCTTAGTAGTCAACATCCATTTAGTGTGGGTCTTCAGATGTAATTGATTACTACTGTGTATACATTCATATTAGCTTGTCTTCTTAATTTTAAATGTAAGGAAAAATACAATTAACTTGCATTGCACGTTCAACTTAAGATATAAATGTCTCATTATATTCCTTACATTCTATTAGCTGCAATTACTTCAGCTTACTACCTTGCAATATACACTAAAAATGATTAGGGATTTGTCGAAAAAATATTTTTCAAACAAATGCCAGTTACCAAGGAGAATACCAGATATCAACTTTCAGCTTTTGGTAAATAATTCATGAAGAGAAGATTGCATGGAAACAATCTGACATGCTTCATTAATCAGGAGAGTTTGTACCCCACATATCATTCCTCACCTCATACCCCATGATCACAAGGGCTAGATTCAAATCCCTGTGGAAGAGACACGCATTAAATAACTACTAGGGAAAGTATTATCTTTACTCACATTTGAACCAAAATTGCAATTTCAGATTCATAAATGCACAGAGAGAAATGCATATGAAGCCTGCTGACAGATATTTGTCAGTTTTGTTAGTTATAAGAAATTGTCTTTTTCCATCTTATTCTGACTTCTGCCATCCTGATCTCAACTGCCGCCTCTGTGCTACCAAGTAACTGTTAGCTTTGTGGACCAGCTCATAATGAGATACTCAAAATCCAAATCCATCTTTCTTTCCTTGGTGGTGAAGCTCATTTAAGTCCTTGATGTGAAGCAGCCATTGCCTAGCACCACCACTTGCAGTTTGCCAAACTGCAGGTTGTTCAGTTCTCCAAGTTCTGCCTACCTGTAGTATTACATACAGTAGGTCAAATCAAGACATGCACCTGGTTAAAAATACACCAGGGAGGGAGATCATGCAGGATGAGAGTAGGTATCAGCAGCCCAAAATGAGGATGACACAGGCTGTCTGACAGAAATAAAAGGTATTATTTGAAATCTCATATGCACATATATTGTGCTTATAAYTATAGAACTATATAATATATCGACCTGAGGAGTATGTAGGAAGAAATGGAGGGGGGCAGTACAGGCGAAAAAAGTGCTGTAGCGGGAACAGTCCCTCCCTGGCCCTTTTTAATCTGTCCCCAGTCTTTAGGATTTCCTTACTTTCCCACAGTAGAGCTTTACATAAATTCCATTCTTGTTTAACTGCTTCCCATATTTTCTCCTTAGATTTAGCAAGCTATTTTTAGGGGGTTTGAACCCAGGATGTGTTGGCACAGCATACTTCAATGTAGTGGAAAAATATCTGAATTCCTCATAAACCTTCTGCAGCAATGCAGAACTTTACRGGGCTCACCTACCTGTTTTTCAGTTCTGGGCTACCTTGTCCAAACTCCTCCTGGTATCCAAGTTGGCTCATTGACAACACTAGCCAGTCAAATGAATAGGAAAGCTTCTTCCCAGTCTAACAKAAAGAGTTATTGATGCTCTTAAATACAGAATAAATACATATTTTTCTTTTTTTAAAAAAACAATTGCTGTGTGATAAGCTTATATTCCTCATGGATAATAAATTCATATATTATTACGTACAAGATCATTCTGGATGGCTATATCTAGATCTGGGCACAGTGGATGAACAGGGAATGCTTCTAATGAACAAATAAACWGCGTTTTGACAGAAATCACACAGAAATGATCTGCTTATATCGTGCAGSCATTCAATGTAAGTTTCCACATGAATAAAACTTGGGTGAGATTTTTGTAGACTCAGTACAATCCATAAGGTGACAGAAAACAATATGTATATCTTTAATATGGAACAACAGGTGAAATCCCTACATGCCTTTAGACAACATCACTGAGGCTAATATGTTATTGTTAATGATCTTACCGCTTACCATATGTCTGGGCAGTAAAGTTAGCTAATGTACTATTATTTTCAACTTCAATTCTTTCATAAAACAAGTTGATGAGAATATAATTGTATTAACAGAGAAATAAAGGAAAACAACAGAAGAGAAGACAGTCAATTTTGTTTCAGGGTATCAGTATTCAGACTATATTACATTCATTGGTATTTACAAAAATTACTTTCTGACATTAGCTGTTTGTGTAAATTCTAACCTTGATTACTTATATGACCTATATGAATATGCAAGAAGTTAGCAGTAGAGATTGCTCATTTCCAATAACAACAGGACATGGGATTAACAAATTGATGAATATTCAATTAAAATTTCACAATTAGTAAGGAAACTGAAAACAGAAAAACATGCTGAATGCAAGAAAACATAAAAGACAAACACCAAAGAATAAAGATAGAACAGAATAGAGAAGATTCTTAGCAACCAACTCACAGTAATTTCTGAGCAGTTTCATCCAACTTTAGTTCTAGGAATTAATAACTTCAGAGGAAAATAATAGAACCATTTTTTAATTTTTGTCCCAGTGTTCTGTCTTAAAATTCAGTATTACTGAGTTCTTCAGTAAACTACAGCCTTTTTGGGTAAAAAAAAAAAAAAAGCAGCTTTATTGATTATTCATGTAATCAGATACTGTGGTAAAGTTTCTAACTATCTAAGCCTCTCAGGTGGCCTCATTTCCCAGTTTGCCTTTCTGCAAATGTAAAGTAAAAAATGGTCCGTAAAAGTATTAAACTGCAGTAGTTTACAAAGGAATGGGCAGATAAAGAGGCCATGTAAGCAGGCATCAGATTTGTACACAGTTACTTACGGTGATGTTCTGTGAGCTGTTAGCCACCATCACTCAGATGAGACAGTGCTTTTCAGTTCAGACAGATCAGATGTATTTTGCATGTTAGCCAGCACACCAAAAATACTCATTTGGGACCAAGAGCTCCGCTAAACATCTAGACCTACTCAGCCTTTTCACAGGAAGAAATTAATGGGAGTTAAATAGAAAGTTTGGGGAGCTGGGCAAGGGCTTATATGCTTGTTATATGCTCCTCTACCAATTTTCATGCTATTTCTCAAGATTATCTCTCTGCTGTTTTAAACAGCCATTTTTGTACAAGTGAAGACAGTTGAATAGGATTGAGATAGTTGTCCTTCCTATAACATCCGTACAAACAAGGAAGTGAAGCTGATCTTAAGGTAAACAATAATACAGTCAGTCCAGGATGAAGAGATCTTAACTGGTTTTMTATCTTACCAAGAAAATGCTGCCACTTTTTCCAAATACTATGTTGACAAATTCTTGCCTCTTACAAATCCTTGATCACCCTTGCACCTTTTGTTATTCTCAGTAAAGTTAAAGGGCTACTTCCATACTATTATTTTGATTGTCAGGCATGTGTTAGACCAGCATACCTCTCTGACAAATTCAGCCATAATGTTAATATGGGTTTAAAACTCTGMAATAATTACCTTTTTTTCATAGAATCTCATCACACAGGCATTTTGCTGAAGTTATTAGAGCCATCTGCTATGTCCAATATCATTAATTACAGCCTGGAAATGTTTATTTTGTATTTATGCAAATTGCCCTTATGGCTAATGCAAAGTCCTCAAGAAATGCAGAAAAGCAGATATAAAGCAGATAGGTAAAAAACAAACAGCTCATTATCACCAAGGAACAGAACAAGAAACACATTGCACCCCACCTGGCAGGGATGCGTTCTTCTGCATTCAGGTAGGTAGGCAAGCAAGCTCACTCCTCATCGCCTCCTCATGGCACAGCTCATTRCAAATCTCATTCCCTTTATCCCCTATTCATTACATCAAGCTCATTTTTTTCCATTTTTTTTTCCCACAAGACTAAAGTGTTCATTTGTATCTTTCATATGTAGTGGCATATTCTGGTGTCACCATACACTATTTTTAGTTCCTGCACACTTTAAATGCTACGTCCCATCATGGCTTCAGTGTGATTTATAGCAATATCTTGTTTTTCCACTTCTAATTAGGTCATATGTAGGGCTGTCTGTCAGGTTTTACCATTTGTGCTAGCCACTCCTTTCCATCTCTGTTTGTTTTAGTGGACMATCCACCAATGGATGAAACAAAGTGGATTATTCTATTGACTCTAGACCAGCTACTGACATCTCTCAAGCCTTTCTTTTTGTGGTTCTTGCAGAGGACTTGCTCTTAACACTTCAACACACATTCATGGCAAGCCTTCATGTATGTAATACAGATTAAAGGAACAGCAAAAATGAAAACCTGACAACCAAGTACTCAGGTTCAAAATGCTTATATCACTTATCTGGGACTTACTTAGGTTACAAGCTCAGGGTGTTGAAAATATGCACTTTTYCCCTCCTGGTACAGCTCTGCCATAGTCTAATTTATGATATCTGGAGTTAAATTCAGAACATTTTAGCCCCTTCTGAAATATCTCTGCAATATTAGCTGACAATCTAGTTGTTACTTTTCACTCACATCTGATATAATTTTGATTTATTTTTATTTTTCCTTTCTCARCCTTTGCAGAATGGTGATGTATGGTGATGTCACTTACAAAGATCATCCTGAGATTATCGAAGTTTACTTCTGAACAACAACATTTTTTAAAGATTTCAATGAATTCTTTCTTTTTCTCTTTCTCTTTTTCTATTATTACAAAAAATATAGCTAACTAAAATCTAACTTTTATATTTTTACATTGAAGTATTCTGGAATTTCACACCGCAAAATCTTTTTTTCATTAGATTACAGAACAAAGGTAAACTTTTAAATATCAGAATTCACAACTGAAGGAAGGTATTATATTCTATTCTATCCTTATATTTGTAAGACCTCTTTGTAGCATAAAATCAAAGAGTAAAAAGATAAAATATTTTATAACTACTTAATGCTACAGTACCTTGGAAGAATATTTATGATTCTACTACGGGAATATGCATCTGAAATGTGACAAAAAAATCTGATCTGCAAAATCAATTGCTTCTTTCCTATGCTGCATTTATTCAGCTCTGCAGTCTCGCCTGAGAAGCTGTTTCTATTCCCTTTCACATTTTAATTGTTTTGTTTACAATAAATACRTTGACTATGATCCATGCTCAATTCCTGATGGTGTTTAATATTTCATGCCTTGCTTTAGAGTGATTATTAATATCTTATTGAATTAATCAATGTTCTTAAATATCTGCCTTCAGTATAAAGTAAGACCTAAGAACTTTACAGCATGAGGTGCTTGTTAGGTAAATATAAGCCTTACAAATCTGCATATCAAGCRGCTTGTGTTGCTAACACCCTCTATTCCCTTTAGCTTCTGTAGAAATCAGGACACCTCAGAAGCTCARAAAAGATACATGGAATGCTGCAAGATCAACTCCAGCCTTTAAAACCTTAAACCTTATACTCATATATAAATCTTTCACCATATCGTCTTGATAGGTACAAATTTCACCTGACAAAGTCCTGTTGAATCTCTGWTCTGGTGATAAAAGACAGGGCAGAAGAGGTAATAGAAAGAAAGTAAAACCTCTGTTTTACTAAGTATAACTCCTGTTATGAACAGGGAATTCTGATTCTTAAGAAAGTTCACAACATGCAATACCATGGCACAACCTCCTTTCCAGTTTGATTGCTATAATGCTTCAATTTAGATTTGGAATCTGCAGTGATCTAAAAAAGAAAATATCACTCCTTATTACAGAATACTTTGAAAGTTAATACTTTCCTTTTTTTTTTCCCTAATTTCTATCTTAAAATATAGATGTTTACAAAATCAGTGAGGTCTCCAATAGAAAAATGTGCACCTGAAAAACATGCACTAAAACATTTCAGGTGCAAATGCAAATTGTTTTATCCTTTTTATACATATATGTATACAAAAAATAAAACTTCCTGTCCCAAGTTTCCTTTTTTTCTGATTTCTGATCACTTCTGATCTATTTTCTCTGACATCTTCAGATTTCTACTCTGATTCCCATTCTGACTATGTTCATTCAGTTTTGTTCCTCCTCACCCAGAAGTGCCCGCTCTGAAATTTCTCAAAACCCTTACAGTGCAGGAAGTAATTATTACTCCTGTTTCATAAACTGAAAACAAGAATACAGAAAATGAGACTACTCAAACTAAGTCACAGTGGATCTGGGGAATGAACAAACACCTCGCGAGCGCAAGTCGCACACTCTCATAAAAGAATTCCAAAGTTACTGCCAGACTTGGCAAGTTGGTGAAGCCCACATTTAAGGTTGTAGATGATGAAATACAGTGCAGATGACTTTAATATCTGAAGCAGTTCTGAACTATCTCAGTAAACTGCATCTGTTCAGGGAGTCAGCTCTTTCTATCCTCTGTCCATGCTGTGTGGTCACAAGTACCGTTCTTGGACCTTTGTTTCCGTTAGTGGGGCCCTTCCCTCTGTGGGTTGGATCTACACTGAGACTGTAGACACCATCAGGCCCACATTCACCCACTAATGATGTGAGCRTTTGAAGCTGTTCAAAACTACATCTGGCAACTATTTTTGTGTGCTTTAAGCCATTCACTCCATTTGGAAAGCCAAATATATAGAGCTTCTAACTTTAAAATAAGATTTCCTAAAATTTAAAATGTTCTTGCACTTTCCTGATTTTTTTTTTAAAATTTTAATCACAATGGCAATCATTTTAGTGCAGTATTCTGCTAATGATATCACATTGTGTATGTAAAAGTTATTATAATGTAAATAAAAAGATATTTTTTGAGCTGTTAAAACTAAAGAGAGCTGCATGTGCTTGATGAAGGTAACATACTCCTAACAATATAATTTAGCATACATAATTATATCACTGCAGGAGCATAATACAAAGTAAATGCATATATAATATTCAAAAAATATTGTCTGCATTGAGATATTGAGCACTTAGAATAATTTCACATGATGTATTCCCTTTTCCAAAAAAAAAAAAAGATACTACATAAATGACAATAATTTGCTGTATCCATTGCAAAAAGAYACCCTCATACTCATGTGAAAAATCAAATTATATCTTTTCCGAACCTTTAGAACTAATTTATTTGCACATTTCATTTCTTATATAATCATTAATTGGAGGTAATAGCTCAAAACCGGCAATGAGTATAAAAGATTTGAGATCTACCTGGGAAACAGTGAGGTCTGAAATGCTTTTTTTGTAATGTTTTGACTTTCTTGTCTTTGCTGTAGTTGCAGTTTCTGTGCCGCACTCAATGTAAATTGATGAGTTTCATATAAGATATTGTAAAAATGCCCATTCCAAGCTTTGGGCTGCTGGCCAAGCGATTCTTTCCTGTTCAGCATCACTAGTATAATGTCCTTTCTCTTATGAATTTCTGGCTTTATGAGTTTTTGTAAGGAGGCTTGCCTAGAAAATGCAATGTGGGACTGCTCAAACAAGTCTAATAACTCTGGGTGTTTTGATTTGATCAAAGGTGCTAGTGTAAATACAGAAGAAGTTGTCAYGGTCTCCTCAGCACAATGCTCTGTCCGCTACAGGGGCTTGGTTTTGTGGTGTAGGCAGAAAACYGATGGGGAAAAGAAAACTGAATTTTCAAAATATCAAAAAAGGCTTTTTTCACTGAGCCCACAGAAGAGCTTTGAACCCCCAATCGCCTAACAAAAAAACAAGCAAGAGAAAACATAAYGGAAAGGCCTGTGTGATTAACAGTTTATATCCTTTTTATAAATGCGTATGTTTGCTACGTGATACATGATACGTATCTTCAAACATGGATGTCTTAAATTTTTTCCCAGGATTGTGAAGTTAAAGTAATATAAAGAGTGAAACCCTGCAAGTCTGTAAGCAACCTGTTTGCCAGGTTAAGTACCCCCAGTGAAAAGAACAGCACACAACACAGACCAATATAGGGAGGACACAAGGAGCCCCCTCTCAAAGCACTATTTCATTCTGCTGGGCACTGAATAAAGATATAACCCTTCCTCAGACATCTTGGAGACCTGACACTAATACAGTGAAAGAAAATGGAAAATCCCTCTATCGAGGACAGTGTAGCTGAAGTAGCCACTAAATTAACTCTAGAACCACAGGAGGACAGGTTCATGCTGCATCTCTGTCCCATTTTCACAAAATTCATTGATTCATCTAAAAGATAGATCTTACAGATGAAGTGAAAACATACAGGAGTGGCTCTGTGGTCCAGCCCAAGGGCTGTCTAATGCAGTATCCTGATGCACTGGTGTTTGGTGGTCAGGACACAAGGGCAGGGTAAGCGTGTCCCACTCCTCTCTGGATGGTGTGGAAGGCCACAGAGAGGCAAAAGAAGCAAAGTACATCCTTTTAAACACCAGCAAAACAAGCACTACTTTTGCTTCTGCCCAACTGGATCCCTTGAAGAGACTTGAAAAATACTGAATGTTTTACCTGTTGCAATACTGATAATTTACTATAGAGCAATGTACCCATGATTTCTTAATTTTAAACCCAAAGTTTGTTTTGATGGTAGCACTCACTTAAATGAAAAAGGCTCAGAGGTCAGAGAATGAATGGAGGGGACAGCTGCAAGCAAGAGGAAGTGGCAAGAAAAATTTTGTTTTTATAACAATCAGTAAGAAAGATGTTATTAACTTACTTAGCACAATATCCACTTGAGCTTGTCATGGTTTCAAAAGCAGAACTCAAATCTCGCTAATTTCTGAGTCCGAAACTTTTTTTTTATTGTTCCTTTCTTTTATTATCTGCACTTCTGAATTAAATTCACTTCTGAATTATTTGAAAGGAGAAAATGAAAAAAAAAAATCAGGATCTGGTATGAAGACAYGGAAGAATATAAGAATATAGAAAATTTCCCTTTTATATTCATAACCTTCAGATCTCTCATTTGTTGAAGAGTACTTTTCCTTCCAAAGGCTTTAAAAATATTTCAATATTATTTGAATACTTCAAAATATTTCAAAAATACTTCAAAAATGTTTACATTCCTATGGCACTTCCAAAATGAAACTTACCTTTACTAACGTAAAATAATGTAAAAGCTAAGTGGGAAGACTGCACACTCTCATACTGCCTAAACATACAAAAAATGAAATTTATCCCGAGGTATCCAGAAAATCTTGCAAATATTCTTCCTCCTCTCTGCATTTCTCAGTAAGGAAAAGGTCATAAAGCARGGCACAGAAAGTAAAGTCTTGGGTTTTAGTATTTCTCTGAATTGCAGTAATACAAAACTACAAAGAAAGAGAGTTTCTTGGAAGTAAAAATGCCCACTTCTGAAGAATGATGGACTGAATCAATGGGGTTTGAATCTGAGCTTCCAGGAATCCTGAGAGGTTAGGTCTRATGATCCCATTCCCAGCCATTCCTTTCCTACATATGTGGGACTTGTATCAATTAARTAGTTGATTCAAAATATTTTTAACTTCAATTATCTTTTTTTTTTCTTTATGGTATATCCAAATTGAATTTTGTACATTTATTTTTCTTGGGCAATCTGAAGAATCAGGAATGCGCAGCAGCGCAGATACAGTCTGTGAATCTTTTTTTGACTGAATGGTAAAGGTAGTACACTTGCAGAACAAAGTCCTTAGCCACAAAGCTGTCTTGTACAATAGTGAAAAATGCAGTGTGGAAACACTCAGTTCTCCTTGTTTTTCACAGGCTGCCAATTTCATAGTTCTTTTGCTTTCAAACACAGCTCCAGAAAACCAAGAAAGTAAGTCTGCATAGGTTTTGATTGATGTATAAGAATACTTGCTAGCATTGCAGTAGTGGKATTCCCTGAATGAACACACACTGGGACTCAGAAAACCAGGACTGTATTCCTGCCATCAGCTTGCAYGATGGGAAATGCTTTGGAAAATTCACAAATCTCTCCCTGTTTTCCATTCTCTCTTAGAGAGGTCTGTAAGCAATAGCTTCACCAGAAGGTCAATTAGCAACCTAGGTAATGGTTGCTAAAACATCTGTGAGAAAACAGCTRAAGGAAGTAGGACTAATTGGCTGAACTCTGACCCTGAAGATAATGGCTCCCAGATAACAATGAAACTAGGGGGTGGTGTGTGGGTTGGGAGTAGTAGGGACTTTGTGGGTGTGGGCAGATCACTCGGTGGGGGGACTGACCACAACCCCATCTGTAGAGAGTGTAGGAGCTCAGTCCTGTCTTTGGAGCACAATGCCAGAGACCTCTGCTCTACCATGCTCCCACACTCTCTTCCCTATAAACAAGGAGGGAAAGGATATTTCTTCTGCAGATATACAATAATGAAAGTGAGAGGAGAAAAAAAAATGGGGGAAAAATTGAAGAGAACTAGAATTTGCAGATGCTATTRTAATTCATATAGGAAAAATAGTATGGCTTTAGGAAATAAATCGRGATTGTTTATGGAAATCAGCATGTCAAATGTTATTGAAGGAAAATACATAGGTGATATGTACAGTAACAGTAYTTGTTAAAGTATTTCATTGTTGTTGGTAAAGAAAACTTAGAAAATGAAACTTCTCAGACTTTCCCTCTTCTTTTTCAAATTCCCTACTTCCAACCCCTTTCCAGTAGGCAAACCAGGGACAACATAATAATAAACAAAACAAAAACCTCAGTAAGTTTTCTGGTTTAAATTAAAATACCTATTTTGTTGTATTTTGATTTTTTTTCTAAAGGAAAAGTAACTGAAACTGGTCAACTGGCATTTTGTTCTCCAGAACAAAATCTTTTTCAATATTTTGCTATTCTAAATGCCTATYGGAATCCTAAATCCTAAATGCCTTTGAGAAAAACTTGAAGCTGCAACATATATCCACATGCAGAGTCACACATAGGCACATCCAAAAAGGAAACCTGAGTAATAAATTGGTTTCAGACAACTGTCTCAAGTGTTGKGACCCAGGGTATCATTGCATACATTACAATTACTTACCACCAATATATGCAAAGCAAAATCTGGAATCTAAGACAGTGTTCAGATTTTGGTATTTAAAACAAGGTAACTTGTGTGTGTGTATATATATATATATAATATATATATATGTATAAAATACAAGTTTGTATTTCTTGTTTTATCAGAAAACGTGGGTCTTCAGTTATTGCTGATTTATGGAAACTATGTCACAGAAGGAATTGTCACTAGCTCCTATTTAAATTGGGGTCTGGAAAGATATTTACAACAACATTCTTGATAATTGGTTCTATTATGAAGCACTGTCATGGCAAATTTTCCAAGCACAAAACAGACTGCTTAACAGTACCTCCCAAGTAAAAAACAAAATAAAACAAAAAAGCAGTGCTTCGGCAGCACAAATTTCAATTCTAACTACATACAGTAAATCCAATTATACCTCACATAATGCAGATGCCAAACCTGAAATTTAGGAGACATACTATGAACAATACAGAATTGCCACAGAGTTTAAAACAAAGACATGAAACACTCGAGTTCAAATTCTTCTGTAAATATAAAAGAAGAAAAGAATCCATCCATCTTTTCAAAGGGTACTACACTGCTACATGTTTCTCTAACTCACTGTCTAGCAGACCTTTGCTACTTCATTAAAACATTTTTCAACATCATATATATATATATGCAGTGTAGCAATCCTCAGTTTATTCATGTTGAGTTGCTAACCTTTCTCAAAGCAATTTAGCAATGTTTCTTCTTTCTTCCATTTGTAAAATCTCGTCTGAATGGCTCTGAAGCAGAACTAGGCAAGAATTGACCTAAACATAAATCTTTTTAGAGATTAAAAAAGGAAAACTTGAGGATTTATTTGTTTGCTTCTCTCTGTTCTGGTTCATCAACGTTGCTTTGATCTTAATTTTCATGCCTTTCTTTATCATCCAGATTCAGCTACCACTAAAAAAAAAAGCATTGTAAAACTATATTTTCATAATATTTAAAGTGAGAATGAAACCAAGAAGTTCCACAAAGATTTCTCAATACACAATAACAGTAGCTAAATTTATAGATCCCATCACATGTTTTGAAGATTTCCTCTGAAGTATCACCTAAAATTTCCATTATTATTCAGGATATAAAACTGATGGGTATAACAAGTCAATTAAAAATGTATATAGAGCTGAGTTAAATTAACTAAAAAAAAAAAAAAAATTCAAATAATAACTTAAAATGTAGTATTTCATTTCCCACAATTCATTGGATATATTGCCTACATTCTTTGTATTTTCCCAGGTTCTTGTTACACACAGCACCTTATTAAGTACAGTCAAAAATCATGAGCATTCTGAGTATCTGTTAAAAATATTTTAGCCAAGTAATCTTCATTAACTTCATATATTATTAGTAAATCATATAAAGAATAAAAAGTCCTCACATCTTTTAATATTGGTCCTTTTCACCTGTATATGTACAAACTTTCTGTAAGGCTCTCCAAGGTAAAATTTCTAGCTTTAGATTTATCTTGTAGTTGAAATATCACTGATTTAAGATATAGGTCTGAGAGTTATAAAATGAACACAGAGGATTCTGCAAGAAAATCATAGTGCATCGCAAAATCAGTTTTGTCCCTTTGTGTTTTCCAGCTACATTTTTTACCAATTAGCTGTTGCAAAAGTTTGAGAATAGAGATGACCTCTTCCTATTTGGCTGAGAAAGTAAGGTATCTGGCCTTCAAAACACTTGCTCAATATGGACCACCATGGATCCATATTGACGCTGAGAATTAATAATAAATGCTTAGACAATTAAAAAAAAAAAAGAAAAAAGAAAAATTTTAACTGAGATTTGAATTCTGAAGATAGACACTTGTTAGGCCTCAAAATCTCTGGCATAGTAATAMAGCGTGCGAATCAACATCCACACAATTTACTGCATCAAAATAATGCTACAGTTAAAAAATGTGTGTACATTTTAGCAAGTTTATTTACTTTATGAAACCCAGAATGWCATTAAATGATCATCATTGTTTTGCTTTTCTCTACCTTTTTTAGTGTTYGTGTGTTTGCATTTCTGAAAAATTTTCATTCACAGACTGAGGGGTCAGTGCCACAAAGCTCTTGAGAAACAAGCTAAAGTGATAGTTATTTCACTTTTGACAAAAGCAACAGCTTTTCTTTACAACAATGCCCAAACTATTTAAACTGTTCCAAACTGCAGAATTCTACCATTTTGCTATGCACTATGTCTGCAATCCCATTCACTGATCTCCACATTTTCACAGCATTGTCAAAAAAGAACATAATGGACTGGCCTAGCTGCTTTCCCATCACCAAGTGGGTTTTTCTAACAGAGCAGTCTGTTTTTGTGAACCATGAGCAGTTTTCCAAAATAATACTTGGTCCTCAGCTATTCTGAGTCTTTCCTTCTATACCTTTTCTTTCCAGTTCATGTATAGTGCCTCTCCCTTGACCAGGAGAATTAACTARTCTTTGCACTTCAAAGTCCCAAACACCTACCTTGGGTGATACACACACAGAAACACACACCCCCAGGCCTACTCAAAGGCCTAAATTAATTATGCTAATCAGACTACCCYGGCTAACCCAATTAAGTTTAATTAGCTGATACCTTTCTTCCTAAAGCACMTTGCCTTAGGGACATTTTACCTTTGTTTTTAAACTAGCTGGAGAAGTCAATCTCCACTTAAAAACTYGCCCCTTGCTACAGACTTTCAGCACTGAGAGACTCTCAGCAATAAGCTTGTTCTCAAAAGCCCATCTCCAGAAGACTTAATGTAGTTTCCCAAGAAACAAACTGTGCAACGTGGAGGGAAAAAAAAGAACAAGATTGGAAAAGAACAAATTTTCTGTCAAAGGCTTTTAATGACATTTTAAACATTATGCAGTAGTAACGTTTTTTCCTACACAAATCTACAGTTTTTGGCTGAATGTTTTTTGTTAATCTGAGTTCATTTCCTAATGCAAAGGGGTTTCGTATCCGAGTATCTTTAGTGTTCTCAATGTTGTCTTTGCAAGGAATTACAAGACAGACTTGCCAGATAGGTACCGGACAGATAGATTCCTAACAAGTCTCAACAGTTCAGGTTCAAACAAAGTGTGGGACATGTCCTCAGGAAAAAAAAAAAGTGCCGTAAAACTGTAGTCAGATTTAGTGAGTTAATCAGAATTAAAGTTTCTGTATCTGAGGCAGTCAATCTGACAACTACATGCCAATGCTAAATATCTCTTCTTTCCTGAATATTTAGAACTTGCATTCACATTGGAATTCCAGTTGTGATCAATATCAGCTCATTTAGCAAGCCCAGTTACTACGCGCAGCCAGGAATGCCATTAAATGATCAGCATTTCTGAGTTTTCTCTGTCATTTGACAGACTGCAGCTTTCTGCACATATTCATAAATGTCGTGTTCTTGAGATAACAGCGCTATTGCAGTTCTGACCTGACCCTGAAGCTACATGGTACTTTGCCTACGTGTCCTTTTGCTTTCACTCCAGGAAACCTAATTTGTAAAACACACTTCATATACTTACTTAGTTACTGAGTCTTGCTCCACACAAAATGCAGTGGTGTAGAAAATCCTCCATGACAGATTCTGGTGAAATTCTCTCTTCCTTGAGATTGAAACCAACTTCCCTTGCTCCTCTGTATAGCTGTCCAAACCCTGAATTTTCCACTGTAATAAAATTTCATTGTTTGCAGTTTTAGGCTTAAATCAGACCAACTCCTAAACCTAAAAAAAGAAAAAAGAAACAATTTGTAATATTTTCTGCATATAATTTCCACTGAAAATAAAAAAAAAAATCTTAAGTTTAAAGAGGAGAGATTCTTATGAGAATGGAGTTGTGAAGTCAAAAGATGGAGAGAAAAAAAATTGGCTTGTGTATGATGTATAATCAGAAGACTTTTTCACCAAAATGGAAATCTCTTCAAAAGAGTTCAGCGCTGAAAAATATGTTCAAATTTTGAAATTTAAAAATGTTTTAAAAATTAACAGCGATTGCCTATGGCTATCAAATTTTTTAGATTATTAAAAAGGTCGATATTAACTGAACAAATTCAGTCAGTCGGGTGGCAATTTTCAATATCACCCAAAACCTTTTCCCTAACAAACTGCATAACTTTCATTTYTACTCAAAGAAACAGGAAAATTCTCTGCTTTAGCTGACATGAAGATAAATATTTCATACTATATATATTTGGTTTATRCTAAAACTTAAAAATAATTACTGTAATGAAACATATTCTTATTAAGAARCACTAAAAATGCTATTTAGCACAAATGAATTCTAGTCAAAATAATGACTAAAATGGGTAGTACTGTATGATGAGTGATGATCTAGGAATATTTAGTAGGTAATATAACAGTAGGGAATATCAGTGATCAATTACTTCATGTTATACAAATCTCCATATTTTAAAAACAGTGTTGAAAACAGGAGAGATCCTTCAAGAGTTCTCAAAATATTATGAAGGCTTCAAAATGATTAATTAAACAAATTACTTCCTCCATTAAAATATTATTTTGCCTCACATTATTGTTTGTTTAGCTTTTCAGCAGTGTAGATTCAGTAATAGGGAAGATATATAAACTGTATTCTGCTTATTTCTAAAGACCAGTTAAAACTGTTTTGGTTTTTTTTKCTTTATTTTCTTTTTCTTAATAGGCTTTGTAGGATACTTTTCTACTGACTTCAGTAAGACTTTTAACTAACTGAAGATTGTAAGATTTAGCTCATTGATTTTTCATGCCAACAGCATGAATGTGCTTTGCAAGCATGGTTTCCACACAGGCACTGTTCTTAACAGGCTGTAAAATCCAAAATACTTCCCAGTTTGCAGCAGTTCACTTTGCAGAATGCCAACTGCTTCTACTTCTCCAATTAGATGCGCTAGTAGTATGCTCTTAAACAGAAACAGGAATCTCTAGCAGAAGCAAGGAGACCCTTATAAAGCTAAATGTTACATTTCTAATTATAATGCTTAGGATATAGTGATCGAAAAAATGCTGGCTTTTACATACCCAAAGAAACAAGTCAAACCTGACTTTCTTGAAGGTTTTATTTTTCCTTATCACAGCTCTACACAGTGGCACCTTCTGACCTATCATGTTGAAGATGTTCAGGCTATTCATCTGTTAGAATAAACTCCAACAGCAAGTATGAAATGAATTTCCTATTGAAAGTGTGTTGATAAAATGTTGGCAGGTGGAAGTAGTGACACACGATGGAGAGWAAATGACTTTGAATACACCCAATCTAATGTTCACATTTGGAATTAAACAAGTAGTTGCCTGAAGCTTCCCCTGTAATCAGGAAACTGCATATCTTGCAAATTGTATTAAGAGTTGGATTCCTCTAGCCAAATAAGTAACCTACAGTGCACATGAAGTATAAACAGATGGCATGTTTCCAGAGCTGCTTATTTGGGATAAAACTGTTGTTATAATCAAGTTCTGCTSTGGATTAGCTCCTTTAGCTCCTGTTAATGTCACGATGTCTATAGGTTATGTTTAGTCATTAATAATTAGCATTATGTTAAAGAATAAAAGAATTAAATACCCATACTAACACAGTAAAAGTGAAGTAATATGTAGTTTATTGATAAGTCAATGWTCTTCATTAATTTAGGACAAGATTTAGATTGCTTAGCTCAGTAGCACATCAACACAAGTATGATGCACATACTTTGCAYGGATAAATAATATGTGCTCACGTACAACATGCCTTCAAGTGGCAGAACATCTTCCTACGAGATGTGTGCCTTTCTAGTTCCACGGAGACATTCTCCAAAAATTCTTCCTGAAACTACCTTTAGGGTGAATCCCTTTCAAAGCTTTAGAAGAAGCCTGTCCAAAAGTTAATAATAAAGCTTTACAGACAATCTCCAAAGTTATATATACTGTACATATCCTCTCTTTCAAATGTTTTTTGTAGGCTCTGAAGTGATAGGATGTGGTGAATCATGCGGTAAGTCAAGGTCTTATAAAAGTGCAGTAGTGACTGAGAAAAGATCAGATGGTATGTATTTCTCTTGAAGGCAAAGGACACCATTGGAGAGGCATAGTAGAAAACAAAGTTGCTCAGAGGAGACATTCTTTTTTAAGCGTCCTTACTCTTCACCTCATAGTTCTCTTTAATCCCTCACAGGTRCCTCTCTTTTCAATGATCTGATATCACAGCCAAACAACACTGAGTTAAGGATGCAAGTTAGGAGGACAGCATGCCAGATCAGCACAAAGACATGGCAGCAAGGATAAGGGCGGCAATGAGAAGCACTGATCACTCTTCACTCACTGTTGACTTCTGAAGACATGTAGGAAGAAAAACTAGTCTTCAAGAGCTGGAAGGATCTGTTGGTGTATTTTTGGAGAGGGACTAAATCTTCCTTCTCTTTAACAAGCTTCCCTGAAGCTAATTTATTTTCTTAACATCTTAACTATGCAAGCACGAGATTAGTTTTTTTTTCAAACTCATTGAGGACAAATATCCATTGTGATGTTGAAGCTTCACAAGATAGTACATTACTGTTTTCAACATACTTTAGACCTCATTGACAGTACTCASAGGTATGATTTTCAATAAGTTAGGGTACACCTGCTCTGTTCTCCAATCKTCTGCTACAAGGGAGAACTAGGAATAGGAATTAGTCTTCATGAAAGTTCTTATGTCATAAATGTTCCTCATGTCATAAAGAGGAAGTTCTTTGTCGATATCTAGAACTTTTACAGAGAAATTATCCTTTGGTTTTAGCTTTTGATCAGTTAACAATTAATATTTTTTGATGGCTTTTATGCATGAGGCATAAAAGACTAAGAGAATGTGGCTAGATGTGTTGAGTGKTTGGATGAGAGATATAGCATATCTCATTATGCTYCATGAACTGCTTTATATCATGAACTGGAAAATAATTTTTTCTGCTCCGTGCTCTTTTATGATATTTCATGAGAGTTGAATCGTATTACATCTCTTTTCTTTTGGTGCACTATTTCTTTGTGAAGCCTAAAGGAACACACATACACTTAATTGAAATGATTCTCACATATAGCATCCTGTTTCCTCAATATGTACCTCTCAGACCTTAGTGTAAATGGTATTTATAATTTTAACTCCTACACAGTATTTTTTTCATAAGTGAATGACATTTTTATATTGTCAATATTAAAAAGCTAAGTGTATTTGGAGATTATTTGGATAACTATCATAATTTTGTAAACTAGCACGTCAAATTTGTGGAGTTTTATATGTGTAGTAATATGATTATCTTACTCTATGCTTGCATTAGCAAGTAATTCAGTATGATAGAAAAGGATCTTGAAAAAGATGAATTTAGTACTGAGTACCCTACATCTTCACTATTGTTGCTGCACCTGCTTTTACATCTCTCCAGTCAGAGCTTCCAGGCCTAAGAGACAAGCTTAGATTGATAAAAACTTCCATGAGRTTTGCTTACCAGAGATTTTTATGATGCAGTGAGACAGTGTCATGACTTTGCTATGATTAAGTAAAATTTTGAGCACCTTATGTTCAAGAAAACATTATAATTGAAGAGAATCTATTAACCCTCATTACCTCACAGTGCACCAGGCAGTGGTTTTTCTCAATTTCTATCATCTTAGTACTGAAAAACCTTTTAGATAAGCAGAAAGAAAATTTAACTTGGATATATCTTGAAAAACTTTTCACATCTCACTATTAGCTGTCAAATCTCTTTCAGCCATCTCCTTTCCCTCTATAGTCAATAGACAGAAATAGTTACCACCAGGAAGAAATTCATGCTACTGTAAAACAACCATTATAGAGACATAGTTTAGAATGCGTCTTGCCATATAGCMAATCTATGGAAGAAGTCTTGGTCATCTAATATTTAGAAAATCAAATTTTGGAAGTAAATATYTCCTCCTTCATTACTAAWTTTTTTTTTATTATTTATTTATTGGAAAATGTTTCAATATTGTCTAAATATCACTCTGATTTTTTTTTTGACACAGTTATTCACTTGACTAATATTTCATATAATTTCATTCTATCTATAATTCTGTTTATTTTTTATTGGAAAAGTTTGTTGCACTTTTTCAAAATACCAGTTTAAAATATGTATGCACACATAATCACAGCACCTGTCTAAATACAATTGGGAGATTTTTTTCCTAAGTCTTTTTGGTCCACGTAGTGTTAGATGTTCACACTCATTCTAATCTTAAAATATCTGTACTTTGGTGAAAAAGAAAATGGATTGTACATCATACATATTTGAAACCTGTTATTTTCAATAACAACATGTTAGAGGAACATTCATTACCAACTAAAAAATAACTTATTCCAACAGTTTGCTATGGCAGAGTTCATGTGAATGTTGAGATGCTGACAACAAACAGAAAGAAAGCAAATACAGCTGACTCTTTTCCAGTAGATGGTATTCATCAGTATACTGAATTTTCAAGACACTTTGTTATTTCTTCTCCTCTTCAAGATGAAAGTACCATATTAACACCAGAAAGAGTCAGATACTCCTCTTAGATGGCAGCACTGCTCCACTGCTCTTTTCCAACCTGACCAATAAATCTGATCTTTTTATAAAGTACCTCTCCCTCAACTTTCAGGTCAGTCATAATTTTCCAAACTCATACATGGGCTCCTAGAAATATGCAAAGCAACATGAATTAAACTGTACAAATTAAACTGTTTTCAAAAAAATAAGATTTTTCTAGCCAGATAAGTGTTCTTTTCCTCATGTTATTGTAGGTTGGGACACAACGTTCTGATGATAAGTATGGGATGGGTCTTTGTGTAAATCAGAGGCCTTCTAGGTTATCAAGGGAATAAGTTACATTATCGTGTGACCTTTTCTGTATGTGTATGTTGATTATTGCCTTCACAGGTAATATTCAAGTAGCATTTTTGTATTTTTAATAYTATTATCATAATGAAATCATAGCCTGGAAATCTCTAGTTAATTAAATAGGCAGAAGTAATCTAAAAAGATTAGGAATAATCAGATACAGCTGTAAACATAACATTTTTGGAAGGTATATGTGAATCTTCAGCATCGTGGAAATGTTAATGTTTATAAGAACACCTGCAGAARATGTGTTACCCAAAACACATTACCTGTTTAAAAAAGCAGGTGCTTGTGCCCCAAAAAACATGTTTTTACAGATCTCCAGCTGACTTTGTGTGAAGACGCAGTGGAGCTGGCTCTACTTCTAAATCGAAYTAACTTGATGTTTTTTATCATTGTCTTTCTGCTGGGACTGGAACACAGAAAAACTGTGAGCATTAAACTGAAGGAAGATTTTTGAAAGTGAAACAAAAAGACTAAAAGCATTTAGGTCTTTAAGAAGAAACAGAGGGAAAGAAGGTATTGACAGTCAAAAATAATGCATTTTTATTTATTAGGAAAAAGGTTGGCCTAATTTCATTGCACCGTAATATCTCATAGAAGTCAGTTGTATGGTATGATAACACCACCTGAAATTCATTTGAATTTTATATATTTTCTCCATTTAATTATTTCCAATTAATTTATAATGAAACTAAGTTATGAGTTATGAAACTCATACTCATACCGAATAGTGTTGTCCCATAAGAAATCCCACTGAAATCCTCAAAACTATTTTATGAATGAGCAGTCTGAATGAAAGATAAATAAGACAATTTAGTACCATGACGGCTTTTTCTATACGTATGTGAAGTAAAATATTTTCAGTAACAACATAATGATGTGTGAAGTCCTTATTTGAGAATATTAAACGAAAATGTTCTAGGGTTTTYGTGCAAAACATTAAATGCGTCAAACAGATCTGTTGAGAGTTCTGATGGGACATTTACTACAGGAAGAAAAACTGGAAGAAACACCTGACATGCTGGGACTAAACTGCTCTGAGGCAGCAGGATATTCTTCAATGACTTACTTCACTGATCATGCAGGGARGCAAAGCAATCAGTTATTATATGTCTAACTTTTTGGAGGGCTAAATTTAACTGTGTAGGGTGCAATGACCATCACCTGAAACACAGATGTGTGCCATGTCTTAGAGAGAATGCAGCTAATGAAGTGACCACCGCACTCAGTAACACTTGGTCCTCTGAGAAGGGCTATACTGTATGTAGTAGAACTAGTGTAACATTTTGGTTAAAATGTTTGAGATTAAGCTTAAATATTACTGTTTCAAAAGCAAATTTACAATTTTCATTTTTTTTCCAATGAAACAGAATTCAAACATCTCTTTTGTTATAGAAGGGGTTATTTAAAGTTTTCCTAGAATACTGTTAATTTGTAGAACTGAACAAGGTATTTCAGGGTGTGTATCTGCATGCTRACTGTTAAAGCAATCCAAACTAGAGACGACATTATAAAACTAAGCTATGTAAGACCAGGTACAGCTCTAGAGCGATATATAAGGGAACCTAAACGAAGGTTTTTACAGCARTCACTAAAGTGGCTGTAAGTGCCTCAATGGGATAATTTATCACTTTTTCATATTTAATGAGACAGAATCTGGAACAAATATACAAGAAACATAGGATACAAATGCTCAAATGGCTGATCGATCTGGGACACAAAATTGATCCATATGGGATTAATATCCATATGGGATTRATACTTAGTCCCCTTTTGAAGGAAGATTCATATCAAGTGGATCATCAAGTGATCAAGAGGATGAAAAACCTTTATTTTTCACTACTGCTAACAGATTAAAGAACCTGCCAGGAAACAAGACCTTAGGTTCTCCTTTCACAGAAACATCTTTTCTTAATTATGTGACAACACCAGCACTGACCTCCATAGATGATGTTTGCCTGTGGAAGATGAACCCTCATGCAGGAAAAGAATAAGAAACATTTCAATTTTTCTACTATTAAATTTTCAGTTAAGGGGAAATGGAAGAAATTCTTATATTCATTCTTATCTAGGATGAAACCTTTCTTAAAATATCAAATTTTCTTCCAGATGGGAAACTCTATCAGTCAGCTCTGCCTGAAAGTTCCTTTCCAAATTCATTTAACATGAGTAGTAAGTGTATGATTATACCAAAGATTCTGAAAAATTGTATTATATTTTAACTTTAAAATGCACATTAAAGCATTCCGTATATTCCAATGTGCATTCTCAGCAACAAAAAAATGCTTTTAAATCCCAGTTTTTAAAAACAGCTGCAGGGAATTGTTCCCCAGAGAATACAATCTAAAAAAGGCCAATCGAATTTCTAGTCCTGTGAGACCATGGTAGGCTTGCTTGGTTTGTCTCTGGGGTCCTTCATACAGTTCAGCTAAGGGAAGTGCAATTTGTTCATTTCTGTTTGCTGATTATTCTTTTTCAACCAATTCAGCAAGTACAAACAATGAAAGAGCAGCACAATTAGCCAATAAATACAGAAAATATCTAAAGTGCACGCTCTTTCATTCTACAATTGCCTCTTCAAGGAATGTATTCATGTAGAACCCTCCCTGCCTATATAAAAAAATAAGGATAAGGTAATTTCCCTTTCTCTCAGAAATTAAACACTCACTCACTAGACTTTGACTAAGTTTCTTCTATTCATCTCTTGTATGAAACAGTAAAAAAGATCTGTGAGTTACCTGAAGCTTGTTGGTCACTCAGGCTACCTCAGACAACAGTAAATTGCAGGTTTTTCTCTRTAATTATTGGAATAGTTACAAAAAAAAAATCTACAGTAAAGTAGTTAAAATTCCTTTTTTTTTTTTCAGGATTAGTAAGGACACATGACTGACTTTCTCTAGAAATTAACAAATGTAAGTATGAATGCTTCTTTAGCTTTCATCAGTGAAATGCTTCACAACTACTTTATGAGAACTTCTTAGTTGTGATTATTATTTACTTTGGGGCAGGATGGAGAAATCTGCACTCAAACTGAGATCCTATTGTAAAGATATTGAACAAACATTATAAAAACAGTYCCTGAACCCATTATTTTTCACTGTAAGTGATTACAATAGACAATAGYTGATAATTAAAACGGATATATAACTTACCTGAGGGCACTCAACAGGTCAGAGGCAAGACTGGAACTTAGAMTTTTGGGTCTTGGTCTAGTGCCCAGATGTAATTTGTGGATTAATTGGGTTTTTTTTTTCTTCAACATTTTCCTGTAGGAAGAAGTCCTAATTCTAGGACACTCATCAGAAAGCATTTTCATATTGAATATGAATTGAAATATTTCATATTTCCTATTTCTAATAGCTTGGTCACAGGGCATTAAAATATATCTTCATTTTTATATAAGGTGGGGTTGGACAGAAAGTCAGGGAAGAAAGTCGTTTTCTRCCTCAGGGATAGCCCACTTGCACACTCACATCCTTCAGTTCACAGAACATTTTACAGTAGCCTAATCTGAAAATGCTGGTATAAATTTTCCATCAAAAGAAGATGGAATTGCCTTTCATTGAGAAAAATAAATAAT
The DNA here is from genome assembly GCA_003342815.1 of Eudromia elegans. NCBI lineage: Eukaryota > Metazoa > Chordata > Aves > Tinamiformes > Tinamidae > Eudromia > Eudromia elegans. The sequence goes on along the minus strand of PTEX01000014.1, from coordinate 4,572,028 downwards.
TATTAAAAATAAAGTATTGATGTTTGGGTTTTTTTAATCTTTCTTTTGTATTTACAGATGGCAAAAATAGGTGTGTTTTCATGAAAAAAAATGGCAAAAATTTGAGTAGTCCAGTAGCAATCTGTTATTAATAAAGGTAACTAGGATGGAAATGATATAGAGCCGATTCTCATTATCACTTAGAAATATACTCTATCAAACTAATAAAAAAGCATCTAAATCAATAACACAGGGATATGCTTTACTTCAGCATTGCAAATAATACTGTACTAGTTCAAGGAGGCACTATTTCATCATAAATCAATAAAAGATGCATCACAACTTTATCCTTCTCTCACCCCGAGTTATGTATACAATAGCTCTAGTATATCAGTGAGCATAACAATCTACTCAAASTGTATTATTTAGTTTTATGGCACAGTCAATAAGTCAGACTAATATGAAATATACTTTATTCTATTCATGCTGAATAACTCAGCCAAAGAACACAAATGACTAACAACAAGAAATAGGTTGGGTTCTGGTGTGATTTCTTAAAAAAAAWATATATATATAACATACTTTCTTTTTCTGCTATGAAGGATGATATAAATCATTAGGAAAGACAAGAGATGACAAGTTTCATATAGTGTTACTAAGACCAGAACAATCATTTTTGTCATAGGTTTGCAACTGCATAACAAGATATTCCAGATGATAAAACATTTCTAAGTGATAAATAAATACAATAATACATGATTAGTAAATGATAGTGTTGCTATCACATGAAAGTTGCATTCTTAAAGTCTATTTGAACTTTTGCGTTCTTAAAGGCTATTTGGGCTTGAAGCCACATTTTTCTTTAAAAATTCTCTCCAGGAAAAAAAAWGAGGAAAAAAAGTGGTGTGGGCTATTGTAGATAATGAAGTGACAATAAAAAATGGTATGGTGTTAGCAAGCCTAGAAAACAAGATTGGGAACCACTTTTTATCATGTATCACACAGAAATAATCAAGTTTTAAGTAACTCTTGCCAGAAAGCAGTGAGCAACTCTGCATGGTATAAATGTTATGTGGCAACTGTAATCAGAAGATCACAATAGTCTAACCCAGTTATTTTCAAAACACTTTCCTCATTGCCTATAGCTAGGAGAGTTATAGATTTGTTCAGCAGAAATGTATTTTTTTTTCTAGASGAGATAACGTCATATGGAATTTTTCATAGAAATTAAGACTCAAATCTGAGGATCATACTGTACATGCTAACAAACACCAGAGAGCTTGGAACTGTTCTAAATACTACTAGATATAGGAAAAAAAATATTAACGACAAAACCAATTTGGAGATTGTTATGATTTAGTTATCCATAGCTATGGACAAAGAGCCATGGAGCCAGAACTAAGGAGCAAACCCAGCATTTTCATGGAAAAAGACCTACTCCAACAGACAATTCTATTGTAAGCAACTAATCCCTTTGTCAAAATAGCAGCAGCAGGTTRCACTGCTACCTTGGTATGAAGACAGAAAATGTGATAAGAAGGGATGATAGGGTTTTATTGCTAGTACCAATACATTTGAGAACAAATAACCACTAGCTTCTTGAAGTGCATTGTGTATTACAGCACAATAAGTTCTAAATCTGTTACTACAGAATACATAACAGATTTCTTTCAGTCACTTTGGAAGCTCAGAACCTGGTTGAATTTACACTAAAAMACACTTTTGTGAACTTACTGTCAAGCAGGAAAAAGCTTTAAATTTCAGGAGATGGACTGGACTTGAAAATGTGAGCACACTCTACCTTGGGTTAAAGCAAGAGAAATAGTGTTTATAATTTTCACTAATAAAATCACAGACAACATAACTGTTCTTATAATCTTATAAAACTCAAAATTAAAATAGTCCTTGTGTTCAAGAAACAAGCTATCCCATGTTTCATTAAATATGTAGACCACAAGCTAATAAAGAAATATTTTTGAAAATACTGTCTACAATTCACTTGTCTGAGCAGTACAAGGAGGCACTAACTAGAATATGGGAAGGTATAAAGGATAATTACTTAGAATGATCAAAGATGACATAATGAAATACTATGGAATTAGTTCAAAAAAGTTTTTTTAAAAAAGAGAGAAAATCTAAAGGGTTTTTGGCAGTGAGATCTACTAAGCAACAGACTTAAGAGTATAAATAATGTCACACGTGGCATGTACGACTCTATGGGAAAATTATTAGTACAGAAGAGAGCAAGGGAGGCATGATGTACTGAAAAAAGGGAGAGAACTGGCAACCTAGAAACCTGTATTATAACCTAAATTTAAGTTGTTGCCATGTTATGTGATTGCAGACAAGATATTTTACCTGTTTTTTCTTGATCTCCCAACTTCAGATTGTAAGCTCTTCAAAGTTTAGGCCGTAGGCTTTCTTTTAACATGTGTTCGCACTGTGTCCAAAACAATGCAGCCCTAGTTTTAGTCAGTGGTTTTCTATGTTATGGCAAAATAAACACTTTCAACGATTTTGCAGAGAAGGAACTTGAGCTACTGATATAAGCAGAATTTTTAGCCTTCAGTTTCTTTAATCTTAATTAGTTAAACTTAGATTTAGTTAAGCAATTATATGTAGCAGATAGAAGTATAAAAGACAAATGGTATTTATGAGTTTAAATATAGACTTGATAAGACAGAGTAGATAAGAATGTATACTCCTACACGTATGTCAGGAGTAGCTACAGAATAGGTATCCAGCCAGAGAGAGGATATGACAGTTGACAGTTCAGGAATGTGCTTGGTAAATCCCGAGATGACAGTCTTGGAGCAAAGCAGGGCCTTCCACCTAGAACTGTTTGATTTTCGAGGATCACCTCTTCCCAGACAAAGAGTGGCCAAGCCCAATAAGCAGCAAATTAAGTAAAGATGGCAGGTGCACAAGGAGCTCCTGACAAAAAAACATCAAAAAGAGGCATAGAAAAGGCAGAAGCAGGTGCAGGTTACCAGGGATGAATACGGATACATTTTCTGTGTATGCAGAGATGGGGTCAGGAAAGCCCAAGCCCACCTAGAGTTGGACCTGGTGAGATACATAGCAAGCAAGAAGAAAGGCTTCTACAGATAAGTCAGCAGCAAAAGACAGACTAGAGACAATGTGGGCCTGCTAGTGAATAACTCAGTGGAATTGGCCCCCCATATGGGACATGGAAAATATAGAGGTTCTCAATGCCTTTTTTACCTTGGTCTTTACGTAACTCACTGAAATCAATGGGAAACTGAAGACAGAAAGACTTCCCCTCAGCAGAGAAGCAATGCACCCACAAATGCTGASGAAGGCTGGTATCATTGCAAGGCCACCCTTGATAATCTTTGAAGGGTCATGGGAATTTTAGGAAGTTCCTGAGGATTGGAAGAAAGCAAATGTCACTCCTGTCTTCAAGCAAGCAAGAAGGAAGATGATCTGGCAAACTATAGGCTGGTCAGCCTCACCTTGATCCCTGGGAGGGTGGTGGGTTCTGTCTCACAAAACACTCCCACAAGGTCCTTGTAGAAAAGCTGATACAAGTGCAAACTGAGTAAGTGGTGAGTAAATTGGACTTATGACCACCTAGAAGATGGTGGTCAGCAACACAGTTCAGCTGAACGACAGTGATCAGTGGTATTCCCTGAGGGTTGATACTGGGGCCAATACTGTTTAACATCTTCATTAAGGACCTAGATAATGGGACCAAATGCACTCCCAGCAAGTCTGCAGATGATACAAAATTGGAAGGGGTAGTTAATATTCCAGTGAATAAGTTCAACATAGGTCAGCAATGGCTGACCTATGAGAATAGCAGAATAGGAGAATAGCAATATCCTGGGTTACATCAGGAAGAACATTGCTAAGTAGTTTTTAAGAGAGGTGATTCTTCTGCTCATCACTGGTGAGCCCAGAGTTCTGAATTGGTCACCAGAACCTTATGAATTATCTTAAAGTCCTTTTCTTGGAATTCATTCTTATTTCTTTGTTAGATACATTCAATGTTACTACTAACACTAAAACACACACACACATATATAGAGTGAAGAATATTAAAAACATCTGAATGTACAGATGGTCTTTTTATCCTTTAACTTTTATTTTTCCTGATGAACCAAGAATTTCTAGAGAAAACAAAAACCTGATAAGACAAGAGATTATATCACTGGAGATAGAAGTCTCCTTCGATTCACTGAACTGTAAATAAAACACTATCCAAATAACTTTTCCTTTTTTTTTTATTGTTGATTCACTCTACAGACAGGAAGAATTCTTATGACATGGTGAGCTAGGATTGATTCAAATTAAGTTTGTTTATTGTTTAAAAAGTCAATCCTATATATTAGAACATTACCAACATCATCAATTAAATGTGACATGCCTTCATTTAACTGACTTTCTGTAGAAAGTTTAACATGGATTTTAACAAAAATGGACATTTGATAATACTAATTGATATTTCTCACTGCTTAAGTATCTCACTGACCTTTGGAAAAAATATTTCTCTTTTTATATTTATTATAATAATAAGGGTAGCTGGAAGCACTGGGAGAGGTTTTGATTTCTTCCTAACACTACAGCTAAAGGAAAAAAGGTTCATAAGCTGTGTGGGGTTTTTTATATTTTGATGTGCTCARACTTTAAAATCACAATGAGAACCTAATGTAGCTGGAATGAAATAGAAGTTTATGAAACCATATTCTTTATCAACAGCTTTAGAAGCATCTCATTTTTTATTAGAATAATAGCTAAAATTTGACCTTTGAAGTTCTTTTCATCTTGCAGGGAAAAGTTAGCTTTCTTTCATGGACTTACCCTATATAAAGAAAGCAGACAAAACATCTATTACTAATTATTATTTATTCGTATTACAGTAACACTGAAAGGCYCTAACACAAATCACAGGTTCCATTGTGCTTTACACTAGAAAATACATTCAAGGAGACCGTCTCTGCTTCAAAGCCTTTATAGACAAGGCAGACACATTCTTTCTTCTGAAGATTAGAGATGAAGTATTGTAGCACAGAACAATTGCATTTCTCAACATTGCACAAAAAGTCTGTGATAGAGACAAGAATTAGACTTAGATATTCTAAGGATAATCTTACTTCTTTTATCACCGAACATCCCTTCATTTTCAAGTACAAAATACTCCCTGGATAGTGGGGCTAACCACAGAGGCTAAAAGTAACCTTCTGGGACAGATAACTAGATCTTTTGTTGCAACCCAATCCATTATTAAAAGCATGGAATCTCTTCCTCAACTGGAGAGCGATAAATGTATTTTGGTTTATGGCTATGTAAAATACTTAAATTTTCTTAATCTTTCATGCAAAGCACGTTTAGATTTATGCTTCATTAGGATTTCATTCTTGCCCTGTATCTTCTGTGATGAAATCTATTTCACAAAATCTGCAGTATTTGATTTCCTAATAGGTTAGATATCATTACAAAATATGGATCAATATTGTTACAGGACCATCTTTCCTGTATAATATGCCTTCAGTATGCATGAAACACTCAATGAATAAATTACAAATGTCTTTCCAAATAGTCTATTGATCCTTGTGCACAGTAGGGACACAAAACTGATAAAAATTGTGAAAAAGAAAAAAAGATTTGTATCTTGAGTCTTTGTAAAACTAGAAATGTAACATGAATGCCAACCTATTTTCTTTATCACTCCAAACTGGATGTGTATAGCTAAGCTATAATTAATAATAATTAAGGGTCCTTTTTGCCACTGCTACTGCAGCTGGAGACAAGTGGAAAAACACTCATGGAAGGAGAGATAATCCATGATTACATTAAACCAGGATAGTCAGTGTTAAGGGATGAGGAAAACACTTTTCAAAATAATAGGTGTCCATATTTGTGAAAAACTTAAAGGAAGCCAACGTTCAGATGATGGGTTCAAAACACTGTCTTAAAAACAAATTAATTATATATATCTTTTCAAAAAACCCAGAGTTTTAGATACTGAAAAGCCAAGCCACTTTTGAAAAATTGCAAAATCATACTTATTTGTGTACATATCTGTGTATTTTCTTTATATTCTGTGTCATTCCCACTTCACTATTTCTCATACATGATGTTCAGTCTGAGAGTAATGCCTCTGCAATGAAAAAAGGCTACTTTAACCTGCCTTTTTTTTCCAATATGACCACACAGAGGAAGTGGATATGCTACAGTAACATAAGGCATGCATAGCACTTTTTTATTTTTTAAAAAGGACTATAAGTATATATTAGAAGGACTTCTCAAAAACATTCACTTCCAGGTTGATTTTTAGAACCTGTTTTTCATTTTGAGGGCCAAAGATGCAGCAAAATTAGGAAGTCTCCTGAAACAAAGAGGCCATTTAAATGGCATTTATTTACCTTTATCCAAAGCTGACTTCATTCAAAAATTTCCCTTCTTTAGTGTGTATGACCAGATATAGTTAAACATTCTGAAAAGAGACTGCAGCTAGACAGCAACTAATCATAGGAACAGTGGATTTTTTGATATAAAAAGATTTATTTTACAAAAAAAAAAGCCATTACTCCTCTATTTTCCCCGTTCAGTTGTACTTTGTAGCACCTAAAATGTGAATCTCAATTCAGTTATTTTTAAATTTACAGAGACATATGTTTTTTTATATACACAGCTTGAATTTAGTGCTTTAAAATTTAATTAGTCCTAAGAGAACAGGTTTGTCAGAAGAACAAGCTTTAAATGAAGGTGAGAAGAGGCAGGAATGAAATCAATCACAGACCTGAGTTTCATATGGAGATAATAGGGAAGAAACTGTGGAACTTTACAGAGATGACTAAGTTACTGATATTAAAATAGGTGTGACTTTAGTAGGCAGCTGGAGTCTTCCTTCTAAATCTGAATCTTTACCTAAGAATTAACTGAAGTACTTTGTCTATGCAAAACTAACGAGAAATATGAATCACAACTTGCTCACAAGAAAATTTCATTAAGACTACTTTTTCCTTATTTGATTAAATATACAACAAAAATGTATTATCAACTAAGCCATCAACTTAGATTATTTTCTTCTAAAATATATATAAATGATTTAGAACTTAAATTTAGGATACTTGTATATTGTTACTATGAAAATCTCCCTGAAATTTTACATAGTTGCCTCAAAAATTTGCATCAAACCTTTATTTTGATTCCACTATTCCGCTCCACTGGTCATAGGGCAAGTTGTTCTGAGCTTCCATGATCCTTCATTACCTTTTCCCAGCACCCTTCAGATGCTAACCTTATGAGCATACTAAACAGAAGAAAGAATAATACAATGCAGTATATTTTTTCTCCAACACCAGGAAATGCTATTTAGAAAGAGCACACAGGCCTTGTTGCAATCCTTGCTCTCCCCCAGAACTCAAGATATCGATTGTAGGGAACACATGCTTGATTTTAGAATCTATTTATTGACCTATTTCCATGAACTTGACTTTTTGGACCTGCTTGATACTATTTGTCTTCACACTCTCCTGTGGGAACACAATCCAAAAAAATCACTACCCAGTCCGTAACACAGAACTTTATCAGTCTTAAGTTCATGCTGTATCAGTTTCAACAAGCATCCCCTGATTTGAGTACTGGTTAATAATAGCAAAGATTCACCTTATCTGCTGTCTGCATGATTCTGTTAGTATTTGTTATATCTCCCCTCAGCATTCCCTCCACCAAAATGAATTGCCCCTACCTTTCATTCTTTTCTTTCAAGGTAGTGTTTCATGCCCTCAATCACTGTAGTTGCCTTCTCCATGTCTTGTCTAACCTCACTTCTTCTATGAGGTTCAAGGAATGTCACTGTATCAAATACTACAGTATTTGATGCAGCAATATTTTATATAGAAGAAAAAAAAAAAAAAAAAAAAAGTGGTTTCTGCTTTGTTCTCAATACTTTTCCTGATGATGCCCAATATGTTTTTTTATTCCCAGCTGCCACATTATGTAAGTGTAAGACCGATCATAGTTTCCCCTCCCTTGATGTGGTACCTTCTATCCAGTGCATTATGCCTCATCCACCATTCCTGTACCAGTTTTGTGGGTCCCCTGGCATTCCTCACCATCAGTGTCACATTAGAACACCTTACAGATCTCACATCTGCAAACCTGGACATTTGATTATACATTCCCTGTTCCAGGTCATCAGTGAAAATGCTGAATAAAAATGATCCCATTCCTGATCCCTAGGGCCCATATTCTTTTCCACTCTGAAAGTAAGTTACTGGAAAGTAACTGCAGTCTGTCCTTCATTTTCCTATCCTGTTTAAGCCTATGAAAGTATGTTTCCTCCTATCCCATAGTAATTTAGATTCTTTAACATCCTTTAGTATTGAACCTTCTCAAATTTTTTTACTTTTGTATTGTTTTACTTCATAAATCTCTATAGATCCTGTCCTTTGACTCCCTTGTAGCCAGGTGCTTCCTCATACTCTCCTAGAACTCCAGCTGAAACTGAGAGAGAGAAATCTTTCTTTCTGGAAAGAGAAATCTCACTCTTTTCCTAACCGCATTTATATTTGTGATCTATTATGTCATTTTTTATTGTAGAATACCATTTAGCAAGAAATGGGCATCAAACTCATATATCAGATATTGTAGTTCCCAGACTTTTTCTTTTTAAGGTGAAAGATTGGCAACCTCCCAGTCCTCTGACAGCATGGCCTCTTCTAGTGGATTTGTGCAACTTGTCCAGAAGTTTAACAGTTTCACATCTGGACTCCTTCAAAACTCATGGCTGAATGCAAAACGGTCCTAGGTTTGACATTGTGTCATCATTGGATAAAATCTGCAAAACCTCACTTCCTAAGGAGAGCTCTGTGGATTATGTGAATTATATGTGTTTATTTATATTCTATATATATATATTTATTTTTATAGCTCTTGTGATTCAATAATTCATCAGAGAGACATAGATTTAGTATTTGGGGTGGAAAGCATTTGTCCTTATGTAGATTCAGTGAGATTAGTAGATCCAATTTGGTGGATCTAAAAGAATAAAAGTAYGCTTATTTTCTTTAGGGTGGGAGAAACTGGACATTGGTCCACACCCATATGTTAGAATGTTCAAATCTCTAAGTGAAAAGGGAGATTTATCCTCTAGATATGCTTTTAAAAATTGCCGCTGTCACTGCAAGCAATCAGTAAGACTCAGGAAACTTAACAGATCAACCGCCTCAAAGGAGGAAAGCAGGAGGCGCCTAGTTTCTGGAGTTAGGGCTGAATTGCTGAACTACCAGGATTGAGATATTTCTGACAACTGCAGTAACAGAGATTTAAGTATCTGGGCAACTTTAAGGTCAAGAACTGAAGTGCTTACAGATTACAGACCTGTCAAATATAAGAAAGAGCTCTGCAGGAGCTCCAGACCCCACAGGTTTAGACTAAGTCTTCAAAATATGCTGCTTTTCCACTTCAGGTACTTAAATCCTTTCCAGGATCCTGCCTTTAGTATATTTGTCACAATTTGCTTTGAGCTTGCTTGCCAGTCATAACTTCTTGAAGTACCTAAATTGTAGTGAAAATATAATTTATCCCAGAATAATTTTTATATACCTACTCTGTAGAAAGGTCTGAATGCCCCTGTAAGAGGTATATTTGATGCTTTATTTTTTTTTAACTCTGCTTGTAATATAATGCCCAGTATTAATATATAGTATTGACCTCTATTGGATGTTACATCTGGTTTTCTGATAAACTGTGCATGGCATTATCATGCATCACTCCCTTTTCTAAAGATGCTCATAGTTTCAAATCTGATTTATCTGATGATAGTCTGGTGCCTGAAGCCACCAAAAAAGCATCTTCTAGCCAAACAGCAGATATCCGTGCTTTTGTTGCAGAATGTCTTGATTTTAAGATACTCAGAGTAAACAGAGATTTGTTATAATTCTAAAAAAAAAAGTTCACAAATAGTCTGAATATCCATGTTCTCTCTCTTTTTTTTCTTTTTTTTTAATAATACTGAGGTTAAAAATATCAGTGTATTTCTCTTTTCTCTATATTTTAATTATTTCACAGTACTATGAAGTGTTCAAATCTGTAGGGCATTCTTTAAACCATCCCCAGCAAAGAGATCTTCAGGGAATTTTAACCATAGAAATTCGTGTGGGGTCAGCGCTTTGCATTTATTTTGATCAGGTAGASACTTTTCAGTGAAGTCCTAATGTCTCTCATATGTTTCTCTTACAAAAAAAAAAAAAAAGAAAAAAGGCAGAGAGTTTCCTATTTTTTTATATAGCGTCTAGTGTTTCTCTAAGAAAAATATTTTTTTATATTCTCCTTTCTACATTGTTATGCTGTTGTTTACCCCTGTCTGTGTTTAAAATCAGGAATACTTTGTAACCAAAATGCTTCTGCCTTTCCAGTCCCATAAGAACCTAACCCCATTGACCTGGTTTAACCTGATTAACTTGGATACTACTGCAGAATGAATGYGTAAATAATAATATCACAGTATAAGTACATAAGAAGAAGAATTATTTTTCTACCAAAATTATTCATTAACTCCTGCCACTGTGTCAGGACCTCTGGCATTCATTAAAGACATTAGCAACCTCAGAAAAATGCATCAAATAATCAATGATAGATTGCTAATGAATTCAAYGTATTACAGCAACCAGGCACTGCTTGTCTCAGTTTTTAGCTGTTAAATTGAGAACAAGGTCCATAAAACCAGAGCAATTTGAAACCRAGATTGTCTATTATTTTAATTCCTTGGTCACTAAGAAACAAGATGATAATTCCACAATTATTTYATTCCTTTTTAGAGCACAAGCCTTGATTAAGTTCTGAATAGACAAACCGATAGCCTTTGAGCCTGAGGAACCAGGATAATCATCCAGCCTGGTCTCCTGCATTATACATGCTGTAGAAATTCCCCCCCTATTTCTGTGTTAAGCCTTTCTTTCTTGTTTTAGATGGAGCACCTCCATAGTGAGAAACTACTTTTACTTAAAAATGCAGGCAGTGGTAATCCACCAATTTCTAAGATAAGATTTTTAAAGATTAATTACTTTTACCTTTAGAAATTAGTGTGTTTTTTTTCTTGACCTTGAATTTGTTTAGTTTTACCTTTAGATAAGATCACTGGATCTCTTTATCCCTTTACATTATATTAAAGGGGCATTTTCTTTCTGTAATATTTGCATGAAGATGCTTATGGATAGAGTCAATAGGTTTACTGTATGCCAAATATATCCAGCTACATAACTTCAAAATATATACTCTACCTCACATTTACAAGAATAATGTTGTGATGATTATTTAAAATGTTGCTAGGTCATCATGACCTTCATATAACATTAACATAGAGCACTTTTGTGTTCTTAAGAAAAAGCAAACAACTTATTAATCACATTTAGGCTTTTTTTTTTGACACTGAATCCTGATGTACTTGACCTGAAAATATCAATGCAGTTGTTATCTAGCTTCTTGTCGTATACGTTTTCCATTCAATATATACCGATTGCCATACRGAATACCTGTGTGAGAACATTGTTGACAAGCTATTGGCACTAATTGTTATCGCACAGAACTGAGAAGCAGAGAATTGAATTGACTTTCTATCTCAGCAAGACAGAAGCAAACTCATCAAAGATTGCTTATCATCTTCATAACTGCCAAAAGAGCTACAGATTAGGTCAGGAAGGGTCAAACACATAGTGCTTTGCTTTCACTATCTTTGTCCGCACATCCACATATTGGGGCAAAACCTTTCTAAACAGCTGTTTACACAGCTTTTACATAGAAAAAAAAAAGAAAAAATTTTTCAAAGTAATACCCCAAAAAAAACATTTATCTGAAAATAAATTCGTATTTCATTATATTCCATTTGAAAAAGTTACTTATTGACCAAGTTTATACTAGTATACAACAGACCTAGAGGAATACCAGTAGATCAAAATGGCTGGTGATAAGACCTTGCAGCAACACTGTGTGGTCTGAGATTTTACTTTAGCCTAGCTTCAGYCTGGTTCTCTGTACCAAACACGACCATTATACTCATTTTGTGAAGAACTAGTACATAGAACAGAATTCCTGGTTTAATTTCCTCTGACAGAAAACTGGTTCTTAGCTTCACTTTGAATCAAAACAAATTACAGTAAGTGCAGTAAGCTTGAGGATTAACTTCAAAACTGGGCTATTACTCTGATTCAAAATGCTAATGTAGCTGAATCCATGGAATATTAGCTGATTAGGTAGCTGATCAAGGACTAGGCAGAGAGATACATGAATTTGAGAAGTAATTCTAAATTTTGTATCTTTTGGCTGGACTAGGTAGTATTTTTTTTATTAACGTTAATCAGAAAAAAAAAAAAAACTTAACTTTGTCATATATATATGACTGCCTTTCCTTCTCACACCATTAATTCCAGGAGCAATGCATTAATGCATTTCAGTACCTAAGGAGCCAGCTCCTAAATTCAGACACTTCCAATTACACCCTCAAATGATGAAACCTGTATGAGCTGCACTGCTATCAGTCCGCTTTACTACACCAGCAGTTAGCTGCTTTTTGCATTGGGTGAAGCTGCCTAAATACCCTAAACTACTCCAGACACAGCATGTCACCAAGCCTGAGAGGAGGTCATTTTGGAGTGTCTAAGTCAAAAACTKCTACCTTTTCACTAGCTACACATAGCAAAAATAAAAAAGTATCATAAGTAAATATTCTCTGAAAATTCAGTAATACTTTTTAAAAACATATCAGATAGCATAAAAGTTCCTTGACAGGATTGTGGTCATGCTTACCCGATGAATCACAATCATCAAATCAGCTATACTTGTGTCTTCTTGCCAATCATGCCTGCCTTTGAAGGCATCCACAACCATGCTTTAGAGCCAAAAGACTGAGTCTAAAAAACACTACGAATTTCTGCTTCTTTTCATTCCTTTTATGATATGCCATCATTCTTTTACTGACACTCTTCAGAAAAAAAGACATTAGACGAAGTTTAGAGGTCTGATCTGTATTCATTTCTGTTTGTTCTCTTTCTCATAAATSCTCCAGTTTGATTTATACCAAAACCTTTTAGAATTTTTTTTCCAGAYGGACTGAACACAAAAATGCAGTCTATAAAGCAATGTTTCCTTCCTCTTAGGTAATAATTTTATAATCCTGAGGGTTTTTTTTTTTTTATTAAATAGATAAGAATGTGCCAAGTTTATCTATCTGCAGGTACCTGGGGTGTAGGTTCCTAAGCAGACAATGTAAAAAATGTTTGYTTTACTTTCTCAAATAGTTCCTTCATTTTCACCACAGAGGAAACTTCACAGTAAGTACTATGACTATAGAAATCTTTTATTTTAGGAAACTTTTTTACATGTTCATGGCTTTGTGCTGCCAACTGACTTTCAGCTTCSTACAGAAATGCAGTTTCTAATGTATAAACAAAGGAAGGAGATTTGTTCTACTTTTCAAATTATCTTCAGAAATAAAGATGATGAGACTGTTAGGTAGGAGGGGATGTGACTGGCATTTTTGTGAGCAAGGAATGCACGCTCTTTAGTAGAGTGTCACACCAGATTACGGTCCGTGAAGGCTGACTCTGAGTTATAGTGGCATCCATTAGTGCTGCTGTGGTCACAGGTCTGTCAGCTGTGCCAGGAGAGYTTTTATTTCCAAGGAGGGGGTTAAGACTTAGCCACTGAAATGTATTCCTGCTGCAAACCCCACTACAGAGTTTCCACCCACGCTTTTCCATTTGTCTCTTTGCTGTTCTGTTATTTGAATCAACCCCTGTCACATTCAAAACTAATCCGCAATGAGAAGATTGCAAGTCACCTCTACGCATCCAAGCCTCTCCAGATCACCTTGCAGGCTAAGGCATCAGGGTCACGGTCTAGGAGACACGTGGCTTATTATAGAATGCAGGGGAAGAGCATTTRGGGATTGCAGATTTGTTATAGGAGTTTTAGGGGAGAAAGCAAAGGCAGAGAAGAGGAGGGCTCAAGGTGGGGAGGAATGAGCACAGGAAAGCATAAGGATGAGAGGATAAGAGCAGCCACTTCCATATATTCAGGTTGAAGATCAGTGCATTTGTCTGTCCATGCCCTGAGCTTGATCAGTGCAGTCCGTGCTGTTATCTCATTAATCTCTATTTTAATCCTTTTCCTGAATGAGGGCATCTCTGTCATGCACGTGTGTGTGCGTGTGAGTGGGGCTCTCCAGTGCCCACAACTGGAGTCAGAGCAGGGGTCTTAGGGGCTTGTGCATATTGTATGGGTCGCCAGCTGGCCTAACTTGTGATTCAGGGTTTTGGGAGCCAGATATCAAAGCAGTCCTATGTCTGGGCCAGGTATGTGTGTGTCTCTAAGTGTGAGTTAGCCACTGGACACACTAGAAGGTCCAGGCCACATGCTGGGGAGACCATGGAGTCTGGYGGTCAAGTGAGGAACCCATCTGTGTGTGTGTGTCTGTGCATCTTGCAGCTGGATGTAAGGGCCACATGTATAAAGGTATATACATCCTGTGTGCACRTGTGCATAGGCAGCTGCTAGGGATACACACTCAGCCTCATTCCCCTCAGCTCCTGGGGGACCTGGACCTGCAGCAGCCTCACCTCTGTCAGGCTACCAGCCTTGGCAAGCACTAACAAAATCTGGCTTCAGCAGCTGTACGGGGAATATGCTCAACAAAACTGCTTTCTGCATTGCGCTGTTTTTATACACAATATAAAAATGAAAAAAATATATAAATATAGGTGATTCTGAAATATCCATTGAATATTATACCAGCTCCATATTCCATTTTGTGGCACTTTAAATGTATCATATATATCTACAATATAAAAAAGATTTAAAATGAGAAAGAGCCAAATTTTATTATTTTCATAAAGTTCTGCAAAACAGTGGAGCATGGAACAATGGCACACATGTCAAACAGACAGCATTTGGCCTACAGTCAACATGAATATTCAAGGCTGGTGAAATCAATAAACTGACTGCTTTAAGATGTAGATATATTGGAAACAGCAATAAAAACCTCATCATCCTCCTGAAGCTTTTTGCTATCACAGCACAGTTGAAGGAAGGCATCATGTAAATATTGTCCAAATAGCTACATACCAAGTATGACAAAGTAGCTCAAACATCTTGATAGCTACAGCTAGACTCTTAGAAAAATAAAATGAATTCAAGGTGTATTTTTTTAAAATAAAATAAAGCAAATATTTTTAAAACTGCATTCAAWTGTCCTTAGTGTATGTCCAAAAAAACCTAGTGATGGAAGAAAACAGTTGCAGCCTTCTACCTTTTTCTGAACTGATCACACATAGGGTCAAACTCCACAAGTGTCTGAAGTCTTTGTAAGCTTCAGTGGCATTAAGGAGGCAAATGGTACCTTACCAGATGAACCTTTATATGAACCTTTAGCTATATAATATTATATGCCATATAATAAATCTGTCTGAATATCCCATACTCTGGAGTAAATTTTACTCCCACAGATAGTGCTGTTCAAATCACCAGCATTTTTCACATGAATGCCAGTTCCGTGGATGCATAAAATTATCTTCTGCCTTAAGTTTTTTGTTAAGCATAAGCATAAATCACATTCTTCTATGGGAAGGTAGATTCCTGTCATTTAACAGATCAAAGGCTTTATGAAAATATATTTATTTACTTTTATAATTCTCTTTTGTTGTCTGCAGACACTTTAATCAATAGCTACAGATTCATTTTCTCCTCTTCCTGTTACAATAACGGTTTAAGAGTCCTCCGGGTTTAAAATGAAAGTTAATCTTTAAAGTAAAAATAGGGATGACTTAGGGATGCTTTTATCATCACCAAAAGGTTTCTAAAAAACTACTTATAGCTTTATAGCCCAGATTCACCCTTCCCAATTTTAGCCATTTAATGAAACAGTCTAAGTGATATATGCCTTTTACCTAAATATATATATATAGTAGAAAGGAAAGGAAGTCGTTCATCCTACCAGCTCATTGGCTCCTCCATCTGCAGCGGCAGGAGTGGGTGACATGGTGGAGCATGTTCCCAACCACCCTGGCCATGGCCAGTCAGGTTGTCCCTCCATAATGAGASAGCAGCTGTAATTTGGGTCTCCTCCACCCAAGCAGGCGTCCTGCAGGCACCACTGCTGCTCTCTGCCCTCTCCATCATGGCACAGAGCACAACCTGCTACTTTTCACCGTGCTTGGGAGGAAAAGTGCAGTAGGCTCCTGGCACTTACAAGAGCCACTTATGTCCCTAAGGGTTGGAAGCTTTGAATCCCAACTCTCACAGACTGCTAAATCCATGAGAAAGCAGCAGTTTTCAGGATATACTGTTCCTATTCTAAACCCATTTACAAAACCTGGCCTTAATCAGCACTGAATTCTGCTAGAATTCAGCATCTGAAAAAAAACCCTGAGCAAGATATTTGCTAAATAATTGGCATCTATTTTAGCTCCAGTAGTAGTAAAAAGAAAAAAAAAAGAAAAAAAAGAAAAAAAAAAGAAACACTTTATTGTTGGAGGCTCTTCTTATCCAGCTGGAGGTTATATTTAATATTCTGGTCAGTTGTCTTGTGCATATGGATTTGTTAGATAACTAAGCTGCCAAATTAGAGTAATCCAAAAATTAATCATCCACTTTGTARCATGTTAACCATTTCACTTTTACAAATGAGAATCTTTTCACAAAGGGTTATTTTCTCTCCTGTTGAACCAATGGATACAGACATCTACACTGCACATAAGATATATAAGACTCTACTTATTATTTCCACATTTCAAAATACTGACATATCTTACAAAATCATTTTTAGCAGACTGTTACAGCTAAAATGGGACATTACCCTTGATCTGTCAGACTTTGTGTGCCCTTGGGGCAGTCTTTTACAATACTTCCATAATTTTCAAAAGCAGTATCTAAATTTGAGATGACTTAGTCTACAGGTGCCCAATTTCAAACCAATCAGTCCATGTTTTTGGAAATAATTACCTGTCTTAGTATTTGTTATTGTTATTTAACACAAAGGATTAACTTTCATTCCAGAAAGAAGACAAGTTAAGCAATACTGTATCAAAGAAAAGAAATAAAAGCATCTGCAGCTACTGATTAATATGTCTATAGACACAAAAGAGGATTTGAAAATTAACATTTTTATTTCAGACAGAAGTTTTCTAAGATTAAGCCACAGCAAACAGTAAATAGTATTGTATGTGTGCTAGAACAAGACAAAGAGAAGTTAAACATGAAAGGTCTTCTTTCCCATGTCTCCCCCACCCCTGAATGCGGCATTTGTGATTTTTTATCACTTGTAAGAGCTTTGACTCGCCCGCTAATGCTAACTTGTTTGTTTGCCCTTACTCCTCAAAACAAGAACAGTAAGAATTGAGATTAAAACTTTATCCCCGAGCTAATTATATTGACAAAATAATGTAGAATGAAAATTAACCCACCTTACAAAAATAAGTGATTTGCAAGTTTAGACTTGCCTTGAATTGTGGAACTACGTCTCTTATTTTTAAGCAAATGTGCTTGTGAGGCTTACTACAGTGATGCTGGCAAGACAACCCTCGGTTTGAAGTTGGTTTCATTTCTGTTGCAAGCAAATAGTTGTGACCAGTTATTTCCAATAAAATTAACTACTCGTCACCAAACATATTTGTCATAATGGGGGTGAAAGCTTAACTTAAAGTGATCAACAAYTAAATAGTAAAGATTGCTTTTTCAACTGCTGTTGCTATTCCTGGCTGAAACACTCAACCAGAATTTGGGGAATTACAGTAGCGTTTCTATCAAGGCAATGAAATGTTACCTYATTTATGCAAAGTCATTTCCTCTGAAAGTGTTGGAAACAACAAAACACACAAACAAACAAAAAGCTATCTTGAACCTGTCAGTCCAGTAAGCAGCTGTACATAAAATACATACATCACTTTACTGGATACACAAGTCAAAGTCAAAAGCTTGACCAAGTTCAGGGGACCCTTCAAATGTGGAGCTGAAAAMCACTGTTTCTTATAATTGCTGTAACTGCAAGAGCAATATGACTAGCACCACATGTGCCCACTTTGAACATGCAGCCCGAAGGACTGGGTATCCATTTTCAGACAGATGAGTGAGCATCTAGGGCAAAGCTTGTCTTAGCACATTTAGATATTACTAAATGAAACCTTCAGCAATTTTCAGTCTCACTTGGGATAGCAACCAGAAATTCATCTGTCCTAAAGCAGTTATGCCCTTATTGCATAAAGTGTTTTTATTGTCTTTCACTTGAACTTGAMAAGGTGTATCTGAAACACCCCGGAAACCCAAGCTACCATCCCTTCATATTCTGCAAAGACCTTGTTTTCATGATTTAGTCATGCTCTGAATACTTTTTTCACTTGGCTTCTCATTGGCCTATCACTTGAATACCACCTGGTGCTACTGGGAAGATGGCCACCATCACAGTAGAATATTTTTTACTCTCAATGCAAAATTGCTACTTTTTTCATAGTCTTGGTACTGTGCTCAATTTTGAAATCTATGGTTATCTTTTAGTTTATGGAAACTAAAAGGGATATTTCACATCATAGTTTGGATTTGAAGATCTGACACAGCAATTAACATTTGAGATGTCTAAACTGTTTCCCAGATAAGGGACTTCATTAGTCTAAAATCCTTATAACTAATCATAAATTTTGAGCTTACATATACAGAAACAAACTAACAAATACTTTATTTCTTTTCTGTTCATCTTTTTTTTTTCTAAAACTGAATAGGAGTGTGATAATAGAGACTCGTGAAGGCCTGTCATGCTCTGTCAAATACAGCTACCACTAATCAGCAAACCTTCTCTGGCAACATCCTTTCCTACTGTAAATTTTTATGATAACCCATCATTTCAGAGGTGTGGCCTGACTGACAGACGGGCATAATTACGCTGTTCAATTTCAGGATATCCCTGTAATAAACTATCATTTGACAGCTTAAAATGGGGCCAGGCAATCCCAGCAGAACCAATAGAATGTCYGTGTATGTGTATGCTTAGAAACACTAGGCAGGAAGAAAGCCAGTTTATCACTAATTTCTCTCATTTGAGAATGAGAGAAACTAGCTGAGAACCAATAGCTACAAGCCAAAGCCCCTACTGTTCCTAAATAGCAAGAGGAAGTAATAAAACACAGGGCACTTACAAAATAATAATATCCCTTTCAAGTTTCAGTAGCCTTTGTGTGTTGACTCCATCCTCCACACTGACTGAGAACACCTCACTGAAAGCTTTAAAGTACTGTACACAACAGTGGGAAGGTGTTATTTCTTGCTGGGTTTCTTCTCTTGCTGTGCTAACGTGCAACAGCTCTGCTCATTGCCCCACCAATACATATAGATGTTAAATAGTGGCACAAATGCTATAGGCTCTGTCACTTCTGTCCAGGCAGGAAGGACCATCTGAGGTGTTGCCTCACCCGAATAACTTGTGGTTGCAATTCTGGCATTCATCACATCAAAAAGAGTGTAACTAATAAACATAATGGAACCTTCTAGCATAATATATGATATGAGAGGTACTGGTTTGTTACTGGATGAAGACTCTGAAAACCAATTTTAGTCTTTACCATATTATCCACAGCACTGTGCCAAAATGTAAGCTTGAGCACTTGTAGGGACCTGTATTTGGTCCTGTATTTGGAATATGTTTATACTTACATACTACTGATACCACTGAAGAATTTAGTCACTAATCATTTGAATGTGAACTGGTAGATTTGCTCCACTGCTGCTAGAATAGTAATAAGATTTTAAGAACTGTCATTTTAAAAATAAGCAAGAGTTAATAAATAATCAAGTTTCTTAGGAAAGCTTGAATGCAGCATATCTATAAATCATCTTATGACTATACTAATTGTTTAACTGTTAAGCTTTTCTTTCGTAATCCATCACCTCTACAGAGAGGCATTTTAAATGAAAAAACTATTTATCAGTTCCATACCGAAAAATTCACAAAGTTTTGTTACAGTAACAGTGACAGTTAGAAGTGGTTAAACTTCCATAACATAACATTAAACTTTCTTTGATTGTTTTCCCTTTAATGACACCTAATTTAACATTCCAGTCATCAGCTACAGTTTCACCTGAGAAATGATCATCACAGGAAACTTATGCGGGAATCTTTTTAAAATAATAGCTTACTAAATACATAAACAAAATAGAACTGTATTTTATTCATTTTAATATAAACAATTAAATTCTGGTTCCAGTAATGTCTTTTTTTATATATTTAAACATTTATCTATGTAATGTTGGAGAAGAGATTCCATAACTAAAGTTGTATTTATAAACCGTTTGGCACAAAGTCGCATCCTCAAGTTTAGACTGAATTTTCTGAAAAACTGTGTAAAGTTTTTGTCTGAAGAGCATGTAACTCAAAAAGAGTCTTCACATACTACCTCTTCAAAATGAAAATTTCCCAAAACATTTCCCAAATACGGTTCTTCACTTTCTATTTCTTCAACCACCATGTATTTTAGCCTGGCATATTTTATGAAAGAGCAGAGAAACTGGAGCGCTAGAAAAACTTAGTTTTGGCTATGGAAGAGTAGAAGACTTTCCCATAATATACAGTGTCATTTCAGAACTATATTGTAATTAGTGCACATAAATGTGTATTGAGATCCATTAATCATCACGCTGACATGTTGAACAACTTGTGAGCCCACTGATTCAAAGAGCAAGACTTTATCAAGTATTTTCTGCTGTCAGCTTTCTACTGTGTACTACAGACACTTAGGGTGCAACCACCACCTAGAAAACCCAGTCATTTTTGACAACCAGCAAAGTAAAGGATTTCTACTCATTCAGGAAAAAATCTTGATGACACGCATATGTACATGGGAAGAAGGCAGAATCACTCAGCTAATTTGGGGCTGTCCTTCAACTGTTAATGTGACAAGAGTAGGGAAAAGTTGAAATGCAGTGGAAACATGAGCTTCAGTTTCCCAGCTCAATCAGAACTGTACTAACATGAAATGTTACTCTAAAAACTGATAATCTGAAAGTCCAACTTAAGAACTATGCATACTCATCATACCCATCAAGAAAAAGCAAAACAGTAGTATAATCTCTTAAATAAAATTAAAAAGATTTAGTCAAGTTACAGAGCTTTTATTTCCAGAACACAAACACAATATATTCATAACATACATTGAGACTATACAATGCATCAACATGCTCCCTGCACAGGCTCTGGTAATGGGGAAAAAAAGAAGGCTTCATGCCATGGATGTGCCTTTTATATCTCTGATGCATCACATTTACATTATAAGATACTTTTTATAGGATCACACAAGAGCTGTGAAGCAGAAGGAGGAATATAACGTGGCTTCAAAAATCAGCTTTAGGAAAACAACCTTTATCACTGCAATTTCCCACCCTCCTCATGCTAGTAGTGATCTTCTGGTGTCTATAACAAAATAGGCCAGAACCGAACAGTAATATGGAAAACATAGGTCTGCTCCTCCCCAGTAAAACCTGTAATGCTACCATGCAATGATGATACTAAGAAAGCAAAGAAAGATTCCCTAAGCTTTGCAAACCTAATCATTTTCTTCTAACCTATCTGAGGTTTTTTCTAAATGCATTATGTTATACCAGCTAAGCAGCTGCGTGTCGATATGCTGCTAAAGCTTGCAGTTTTTAGCCAGTATGACTTTTCTATAACACCTGTAATGCACTTAACTTGCATTTCCATTTGTCTTCTAATGGAAGAGGGTGATATGAAGCAATAAAGAGATCCTTTAAATTTCCTCATGCTCAAAATATAGTTTTGCTGCCTCCATTAAGACTCCTTGTAATTCTAGAACATATATTAAAAATGAATTGAAGTAATTTATCCACAGCTTAAAACCTGTAGAACTGGTGAGTAAGTTATATTAGTACCAGAGTAACATTTATTGCTTACAGGCTTTACAACAATAATGACACAATGGTTTTGTAGAAGACAAAGTTCTCTGTCTGTGTTTCAGTCTTTTAAATCTGTGATGTCACTGCTAGCTTCACAAAACATTAACTATTCCTGAGCAATAACAACACCTCTGAAGTCAGTGAAATCAGCTGAATTTTAAGAGTAGGAGATAACAGTCAGACTGTAATCCCCTAGCCACCATCTCCTAACTTTAAAAAAAAATACATACTAATTTCAGCCATTTAGCCACTGAAATTTAATTATGAACATTTTCCATACTAATTAATGACAAATGTAACTAATGATTTATGGTGACTTTCATTTTCAAAAAAGGAGGCTTCAGTTCCAAGATAAGTAGCAAATTGTACCATTTTTTGTCAAATAGAAAGGTTGAATAGGGGTCATTTCAAAAACCACAACTCTGAATGAACAAACAAACCAAATGTTGAGAGCTTTGCTCACGGAAAGCATTAAAAATTAATGGCAGCACTCAGTGAGTGACCTTTAATAAAATTATAGACAAGCATTAGATCAAAATCTGTAAGTGGTAACTCAGTAGTTAAAATGGAACATTCTCTCCCTTTCTAAGTCCTACTTCATGCCTTATTACTTTAGAGTGGAGTATACATATTTGAAACCATTGAATTTGAAACCATTTGAAYATATTTGAATCATCTGAACATATTTGAACATATTTGAAAACCATATAGTTCAAAATATGGATCAATGTATTGAGGAAGACGTTTTCAGAGAAATAATTGAAAGCGTATGAAACCACTCTTTGAGTTACCTACTGTTATTTTTTAGACCCTCTTCAGATATCCCTTCCAACCTCAGTGATTCTGTGATTCTCTGACAAAATTTCTGTTCCTCTTTTACAAATTTCTTTAAATTTTTGCAGCGGAAATATACACAAAATTGCTAAGTGAAATTTCCTAAGGGATAAGAGGCACTTCAAAGGAAGCTCTATGGTCTGTGTGCTCTTGGCATTGAGACCTAGGCGTATATTCTAAGCCATATACCTTAGTAGCTGCATTACAGTAGCATGTCCAGCAAAGCATATTAGCTTGGCTTCCACCCATACTGCTGTAGATTTGTGGTTAAAAGCTGGTTCTTATTCAGGTAGTTCAAAAAGGGGAAAGATCCTGCAAAATTATAATATAAACATCTTAGGATCATTAAGGATACCATTTAATCCTCTATTTTATTATAGGGCAAGGCCCACTGATAAATGAAAAACTAAACATGAAACTGTTATAAATATAAGCTGCAATACTTTTACGGGCAATATGTTGCATCAGTAGAGGAACTGATACTTTTGAAAATAAAAATCAAATAGTTCTCTATAAAACTTCATCTCTTATATTACACTTGAACAGACTTGCCTGACAAAATACTTTAAGACCGAGAAGAATCAGCGAGTCATTTAGTCTGTCTTCCTCTATATCTCAAGCTAAGCACTATACCCAGGTTACTCCTGTAGGCAGATCTGTAATGTATTTGACTGAAGCAGGAAAGCATACAGGGTTGATCTGGGAATAGTAAGCACCAGTCAATGCACCATTTCCCTCTCTAAGTTATTCCTATGGTTAATCACCACCAACAGTAAAGATGTGGGTTTTATTTCTAACTTGTATTTGTTTAATTTTAACATGAAAACATTGATTCTTGTTACGATTTTATGATGAAGGAGTGCTTAGAACCCAATATTTTATCCCCATGAAACCTGACAGCTGAAAATCATTTGAGACGATGGTGCARTATAATGAAAAAATACTTACAATTTCAGAGCAAATGCAAGAAGAAGAAATCAAACAAAAGCTGTTGGCTGATCCTTCTACTGCTCGCTTTCACACATATACCAGTTAGCATTTGAAAATTTTATTTATTGTTTTCTTTTTAATTTTTGATGGTTATCACAGTCTACAAATTGCTCAAAACTACACAATTCAGATACACCTCTTAAAGTTACAAAAATTATCCAACTCCCAGATATGCCATTTGATGATGAATGTAAGTTATGGTTTCTAAATTGCTRTAATTTTTTTTTCAATTTAAGATTCAACATATTTTTCTTCTGTTTTTGCAAGGTTTATCAAAAAAAACCCCTCTTTTTCCTTCTAGATGTATGATCTGGAGAATCTAATTCTGTAACTCAAATCTGTCTTATTTCACCTTCTCATACTTATATCTCAGCATTATCTGACTTCTGGAGATCAACAGTTAAATCTATGATCTTGCTTTCTGGACATTTATTATTATTATGATATATTTTGTATTATTATTGTTGTCATATAGGGACATATTATAGTCATTATATATTATAACAGAGATAAAAGGACAGTAAAGTATTACCTTTAGGAAAATATTTGTATATGCTTTAGAATTTATGAAATAATGGAACTCCTGTTCATGTTGTTGGTGAAAGTTATAAAAATGACTCTAGCTCATTTGCATGGCAGAACATAATCTAGAAATGTGTTATACTAAAACAAGGTTTAGTCTCAATAGACCACCCATTATTCTTGTATCATCTAGCAAGTAGAGCAAGCCAGCGGTTCAGAAAGATAATATATTGGACTTATAAGACACTATGGAAAGCCTTTTATTTAAGAAGATTGCTGTAGATGTACTATATGATTTCCTGGGGAAGAAAAATAAAGAACTCCCATAAAAATTTACTGGTTTTGGTTTGTCTGTCTGTTTGCTTGTTTGTTTTATGAAGGCATTAGAGGAGGGGACAAAAACTCATACAGTACCATAACAAAAATGCTAGTTATTGCACTGCTTCAATTTATTTCCTGAATAGCCATTATGTTGCAGACATTCAGAAAATAATCTTCTTCAAGTAATAGGACAATCAAGAACACCCTCTAGATCATCATGTACTATAGGTATCAATTAAGCCCAAATTTTAATCAAAGGCATGCTTTTTTAGATYCTCAATATATCCTTGTGGAGTAATATTTCTGGTTTCAGACTAAAGAAAGCAAAAGTGTCTCTGCTTGAGTTACTACAGCATAGAAAATAAATTRTAATTCAAAACTGAACCTGTGACAAGATATACAAGGAACTGGTCTGATTTTGTGGAACTCACTGAGATCTAGAATTCATTTAACTTTTATGGGAATCATCTGATACTGACAGAGGAATTCATCCTCTCCTTGGGGTAAAAGGACCCCTCTAATGCCTTCTGCATTCTGCCTAATGCATTCAGAAAGTTCTGAATTCTAAATTGGAAGGAAATTCTTGTCAAGAGAAAACTGACATCTCCTCCTGGAGTGAAACTTAATTTTCCTGTGAAATATTGAAGCTTTAAACCACTCAAGGCACATGTTCACAGAAACAGGTAGGATCTGAAAGCTTGCTGCAGTTAATATGCCCTAGGTTTCTACTAGCCCATACAGAAGGCAAGAATTCCTAAGAGTTACTGATGAATTGTAAACTCACCTTCCCTCATTTTATCTAGACACTACAGATATTAATAAATAGCATATGAAATTAAATTTTTTCAGGTATACTARCATACAGGCGCCTGAAGTAGGTATAAGAGGCCATGGAAGTTTTTCAATTTCCATCACTGATCTTACTGAAGGCAAAAGCCCTTCCAGACCACAATCAAAGAAAAATTTTAATTGTCTTAACAACGTCTTGCTCCCATCTCTAGGTCATTGCCCCTTAAACTTTTTATGAACAGGTAGGAGGCCAGAGAAAGTCACAGCGAGAGAAGTTCTCTAGGATCTCCATTTCTTCCCTAATGTCACATCGGAGAGGAACCCTCAAGCTAATGTATTCCCAGATTTCTCAGGACAGCCTTACTTGTTACCAAAGTTGCATAGTTTCTCTCTTTTTTCCCTTACTACCTTTTTTCTGCTTTTCTAGGTAGTTTTGAGCTATGGATGATGAATGATCTTCTATTATGTGTTTGAATGAAAGCAAAATAGCTCTCCTACTGTTAGGGACTTCTAAGCTTTCCTCTGAAAGACAGTAATGGTAAGAAAGTTTAGAGATCACATTAATACTTTATCTAATGATATCTGTTACTGGCACAAGCCAGTGTTATTTGCACATCCCTATATTCAGTGACATATAATTAATCATTATATCCCTAACTAGAATCAATGTTACTTCTATAAGGATCTTTCTCAAACTTCTCRCTGAATACTTACACCGATACCAAGTTTAATTAAATGGAATTTGACTCCAGCATCTAGGGCTGTAGGAAAATGTCCTGTGGTTTTGTCACTAGCATGTTTACTAGTAGAAAAATATACGTGTGTTTGTCTCTGGCAGGAAGAACATTCCTGTCAAACTCTGGAGGTACATCACTGCAGGGGGAAAAAAAATGCAAGGAGAGACTTAAGGACAAGGAAGAAAAGAGTATGGAGAGAACTACACTCACCTGCCTTGTGATATGTTACTTTTCCCTAACGCACTAGCTATTTGAGTTCTGTGATGACACAATGCAGTCACTTAAAAGACCTCTTATTTTTTCATCTTTATTTATATTTAAGAGGTCTGTTAGTCATGGCGGAGCATGTAAGTACTTCTGAGGACCTCTTTCTAGCATGGTTGAAGAGTAAAAAATTGAAATGCAATTCCTATGGTTTGCATGTTTTTTCATGTTGCAGCATTCCAGGTTTCATCTTGATGTTTTCTCTGTTAACCTCTGTATCCTGTTTAAAGTTTGCTTCTACTTTGACAATAAAACATAGGTAAAAGTGCAGGAGATAATAAGCATGAGAACCAGATCCTTAAGAACATAGATTATAGCTGACAAGCATAAGTACTAACRATTTTTTCCTAGGATACTGTTAAAGCAAAACATGGCTTTTGTAGCATTGTTCAATCCAATACATAATGGTTTTCATACCTGAACATAGTATGAACAAATAGAAACACATGTGACTGCTGAGTAATTAATTCTTTGAAAGTTGGACTCAGCATAAGCAGAAGATCCTCMTCGAGGCTGCCGTCATATTCCCTCTCATGTCCCTTCATTGCACAATTGTGTTAAATCATGTTTCATTTAAAGGATTACTCAAATCTGGGCTGTGGTAGTAGCATGCCCTTGCTTATTTAGATTCCATAACTAGCTCGTAACTCCCATACCATGTTCTTTGGACACTTCTGCCTGTCACATATTATGTATCAGTAGTTAGTTGCCTCTTTTCATACACCAAACTGTTATTTAAAAGGCTTGACCTTGTTTTCTGCATTCTACCATGTGCCGCTAACTAGCCAGAGGAAAGAACTTCAGGTATTTTATTAAATTCATCTATGATGACTTGGAGACACAACAGAGAACATGATTTCTGAAGGATTTTTCAAAGACAAAACTGTAAATATCTGTAAATATCTGTAAATATCTATAAATATCTATAAATATCTGTAATATCTGTAAATATCTGTAAATATCTGTAAATATCTGTAAATATCTGTAAATGTAAATATCTCAGCAAATCTGTGGAGTTAGAAATCAAGAAAAAACATACAGTGAAGAAAAATATGTTGAAATATATATTGAAAAGCCATAGATGACAACTCAAGTACAGCCACTTTCAAGCTATTTATCTTCATTGCATAGATCTCATTAATTGTATTTGATGTATATTGATGTGACAGCATCACTATCCTGTATTTCTGACAAGAAATTATCAGAATTTTAAACTGGAAGAACTAGAACTTCCAAGGCTTTTTCTAAACTCAGGGGAACTGGTACTTTATCAGAGGAAACTTGAAAGAAAGGAAGAGAAAGCAACYTCTGAATCAACCACTCCAGGGAGATATATAGCGGTATTTTACCTTAGAGCAAGATGAACACAATACTGTTTCTCTCCTTTCATCCTTCAGGTTCTTGGTTGTTACATATTATAAAATGTAATTTCCAAACTCAGAAAGACATTAAATAAGCAACTGAATAACCCCCCTGATATATTTCACATACAATACAAAATTGGCTATATACTTGTTAGGGGATGAGTAAAGAAGATGGTGGTGTCCATGGGCAATGGGCACAAACTGACATACCTTCAAACACAGTAAGAAACCTTTTTCCTGTGAGGGTGATCAAACACTGCAGCAGGCTTCCAGGAGAAGCTGAGAAGTCTTCTGAACACCTGAGGTTTTTCAACCCTGATAAAACAGGTTCTGAGCGATCTGACCTGCTCTGAGCAGGGAGGTTGACCCCAAAAATCTCCACCGGTCCCTTTTTATCTCAATGATTCTGTGATTGCATACATTGCATATATTACTAAAGAATATTAACATTAAATAAGTCTGGGTGCAGTACACATTAATACATAGTTTTTTAATTCTTTCTAATTGTGTTGACACTAGCAGATTTAGTGTTATACAACTGTTAGCACTAGGTTATTATGCAAGTTCTTTTGTTTACTAATCCCATAGAATCAATACCAAAACTCTCTAGAAAGAGGACTGAATTCAGGGACACTCTAGCAGCAGTAGGTAGGACAGCAAGGGAGATATTTAGATGATTCACACCCTCTTTTAGTATTTATAAATATAAAAAATAAYGACAGTGGGAAACTCCTTTTCAGACTTTTCCTACTCATTCACACCATATGGTCTCAGAAAAGGTGAAATCTCAGAAAAGGAGGGAGCAGAGGGAATCTTATTATATTTCATCATTCTATGAAAGCTTGCCCAGGTTTTCCTCTATCTTGAGGAGATATTTTAGAATTTTTCATGGAAAAAAAAAAGTCTAGCTTSATAAGAAGGTCTTGGAAAAAAGACTTTGCAAATCCACCCAGCAGCTGGCATTTCCTCTGGCCTTTCTGATACACTATTAACATCAACCACTCATATGAATACTGGTGGTGGGCGTAGGATCTCTGCCCAGCTATGTTGATTTTTCTGAAAAATATGGGAAAGTTACTTCTTTTTATATCTTGGAACTCCTAACATATATTGCTAGGACTTTCTTGCTCTGAGATGTTATAATCAGTACTAAAGGTAAGCCCTTTAAAATAGTTTTTCTTTCTCTAAGGCAGGATCAAGATTTCTCTTTTTAGTACATGGATAATATATGCAAGCAAAACAGGAGCTTTAACTTTTGGTATGACTTATAAATGGTATTGGTCAAGTAAGTAACTCAGCTTGTGGTAGACAAATAAGCAAGTTGAGACAAAACTAGTTTTCAAACTCTGAAAACTTTTAAGCTTGAAGTCCTTGAGTCTTATGCTTTGGGACAGTGTTTTTCCATTTGCTGTGCATCTACAAGAGTCATAGCTAGAACATCTATGCTTTCCTGTTTATCTTACCACATTCATTGACTTWATTTAAACCAATACAGCTGCTGAAGGACTACAGAGATGGATGGGAGATAAGAGATGAAAAAGAGCAGGTGAAAAAAAAGATGATGAAAGAAATCAGTGTTCCATTTCTGCTGCTACAGTTTCCTCTCTGAATATCTAACCAGTGAACCCAGAAAAAATGGAAGCAAAAGAAATGCAAGAGAAGCAAAGAAGAGAGGGACAATGAAGGAATGCACACTGCTTCCAGCAGCCTTGATTTTTCACCAGTACCAGCTATTACAAACCTAATTGACTTTTTATGTTGGCAGCTGCTGCTCTTTAGACAATAATAGGCAGAGTATAATATTACTCCAGTTTATCTATGACATTAATTAAACATTCAGCTCTGCATCACCCATGATGATTCACTACCCCTGCATAGTGTAATAAATATACAATCCTTGTTCATTACAAAGGGTAAAAGTGAAGCATAGAGTCCATGYCATAACAAATCATTTTGCAAGCAATTCCACTTTATCCAAATGCTTTACAGTAGATGAAAGTCAGCGAAGCATAAAGGGCTTTCAGAAGGCCATCTCAACCTCCAGSACAGGCAAATGGCTTCAGAAAATCTACCTAAGCACAAGAGTTCTTTTCCTTTCCAAATCAGTTGAGCAGAAGCTGATGAAAAAATATGGCTACGGAAGTCAYTGGGATCACATTTTGTTAAAGAAAGTGATTGAAAGTCCAGCCATTGGATCTGATATAAGGCCTACTAATTTCATTAGGAATATTTTAACTAATTACCATCAGCACTCATCCATGRATCAGGTGARTATGGAAGCTCTAGTGTTTAGAGCCTAGCTTACAGGGGAGACTGTATTTTGTGTCAGGTTTTATTGCATCCCAAGATTACCAACAAAATTAAAGTTACATTGCACCTGAGATAGTGTATGAACAGTCATGAATTTTCAGATATTCACAGCAGGGAATGGAGCACTTGATGCACTGTAATGTAAAAATCAGTATATCTTCAATGAAAAGAATAAAAAAGTATCAGAATACACCAGCTGAGAAATAAGCCAACTGCTTTTAACATCTACTTAATATAATGTCATCTAAAGAAATTCTGTCTGAAAATGTGATTTTAAATTCATTCAGARCACTCATTCAGTCTAGTATAGTCCTGCAAATTATTATTTGTTTGCGATGTGTTTATAAGTATACTCATGCTGTAGAAATAATTACTGTGTCTTCTATTTCTTTACCACAGATCACAGTATACTTCATATTCAAATGATAGTGCTAATGTCTTAGAGCAATATGCTGCTAGTAATATGAAGGCTTCTTATGATTTAGCAACCTTTATAACTCTTTGCCTACGGAGCAGAGGCACCGTTGAGTGAGCATCCAGTCTCTGTCCTGATTTTCAGGAAAATCAATGCTTTCCAATTATTTTGAAGTGCAGAGAGTAGCAAGCCTATGAAATATTTACAAGAAAGCTCATCATGTCTATAGTGGTTCTAGTCTGTGACTGCAACATATGGTTTATAAATTGAAACAGGTGTGAGAGAACAGGTGGCCACAGTCATGCAAAGGGAAGGCTGGAATTTACTATGAGGCAAAAAACATTGATTAGGTAGCTCAGCTTCTATGGTAATTTGCACACTTGATGACAGAAATCAAAGTTCTTCACTTGAACAATTGTGAGAACTTGTGATTTCATTACACTTGGGRAGGAATAACTCCAGGCACCAGTACAGATTAGGAGCTGACCTGCTGGAAAGCAGCTCCATGGAGAGGGATTTGGGAGTTCTGGTTGACAASAAGTTAACCATGAGGCAGCAATGTGCCCTCGTGGCCAAGAAGGCCAATGGGATCCTSGCTGCATCAGGAGGAGCGTTGCCAGCAGGTCGAGGGAGGGGATCCTGCCCCTCTGCTCAGCTCTGGTGAGGCCGCACCCGGCGGGGCAGTTCTGGGCTCCCCAGTACAGGAGGGCCGTGGAGCTGCTAGAGAGGTTCAGCACAGAGCAACAAAGATGATTAAGGAACTGGAGCATCTGTCCTATGAGGAAAGACTAAAAGAGCCAGGCCTGTTTAGCCTGGAGAAGAGAAGACAGAGAGAGGATCTGATTAATATGTATAAGTATCTGAGGGGTGAAGGCAGGGAGGAGAGTGCCAAACTCTTCTTGGTGGTGGCCAGGAGTGACCATGGGCACAAGTTGTAACACGGGAAGTTCCATSTCCTTGTGAGGAAGAGCTTCTTTCCCATGAGGGAGACAGAGCCCTGGAACAGGCTGCCCAGAGAGGTTGTGATGTCTCCCTYTCTGGAGATCTTCCAAATCCACATGGATGCCACCCTGTGTCCCTTGCTTTAGGGGTCCCTGCTGGAACAGGAGGTTGGACTAGATGATCTCTGGAGGTCCCTTCCAACCTCAACCATTCTGTGATTACAGACTAATATCCCAGCATAGCTGTCTTCTACCACTACTCTACTACTTTGTTCAACCTAATTTTCTATTTAAAAAAATCTACTAATCTGGGTGAAAAAAAAAGGGTTTCCACACCTTCAATTTCATGAGAATTAAGCCAATGTGTAAGAAACCAATGATATGGAGAGACAGTTGACTGATTTCATTTAGATGTCAACTCAAACTCTATTATCAACTGTTTCCTTGTTGATTGATTTTCAGACAATTTGGGAGATGTTACAGCGTAATAATATTAACCTCAGTGGAGGGCTTGATCCCCTCTCAATTTATGTTCAGGTCAGTTTAACTCAGCTGTACAAAATGTGCAATATATCTAAGTCAACCATATGCAAGGGTCTAACCCATAACCAGTACATTGCTCCCTCCCATTGAGTACTCCAAGAAATCTTACACAGCTCATCCATGTTGTACTTGCCTCCTGTGGAAGAATAAGTTTCATAATTCAGCATATTCCCAATACTAAAAAAAGTTATTATTTCATAAATCTTCCATAAAAGCATCACTATCCATAAATTACATGCTTGGATAGTATGATAATTGTCTTCAGATCACAGAAAATCATCACATTTGAAAACAGCACATGCACGCACTTTGACACAAAAGTTCAGTAAATAAACTAAGCTCAACTTCAAATGCATCCGGATTCAGCATTTCCTTTCTAAACCATCAGTACCTGTCAGTCTGAATCCGGGAAYAGCTGAATTCCTACAACCACAGAAATGTAGGAGTCTGAAGTCACTTGTGCTTTCTTAAATACATTGGAGTTATGCATTAAGATATATACATTTTCCTGAAACTGATGGTTCCGTTTTTTAATATTCCTTAAGTAGACTAATTTAAAATAAAATTAACTTGTTCTAACCTATCCTGCAGACCAAATCATTTTTGGCATTTGTGCACTGCAAAGCTATTTACAGGAACATAGGAACTGACATGCCAGATCAAACCAATGGTCCATCTATATAGTATATTAAAATGTGCTTATCAACTCTCACAGTTTTCCTCTGAAATTTCGGATTCTAAAACTTCCTGTTTATTTTTAATCATGTAGACAGCAATCAAACCAGACCATTAATTCAAGGGAGCAATTTACCATACGTGCTTCAATGACTTTCCTAGGGATCTCAAAAAAGCTAAAAGTGTGGTACCTAAATTGTATATTTAATAYGCTTCAACTAAATTCTGCTATCGCATGCATTCAGAACAAGTGTGCTGCCAACAGTCAACCAAATTCATCCCTAATATCACTCCACTGAAGCCAATGGAGTTGCACCAAGAATAAAAGTGGCCAGTTATGCTTCAAATTTACTCCTTACTTCCACTTATCTATGTTTAAAAAAGAAGAAAATACATTAACACTCACTACTTTTGCTACTTCTAAAGCAAGTCAGCTAAAATTACTTTACAAGAGATCATTGTGCAGACACAGTGCTGTAGCTGAAAACTTAGCATTAAAGCTTTTTTTCTATAATAAACTTTAAAAAAAAATCAAATGTACAGGAACTGATCTTCTTAATTGAGGGTGCTTGCATATGTAATTAATTTCCATTAAAGATGATGAGATTTAAACAGTGTTTAAAGTTAAGAACATGCTTAAGTACTTCCCCGAATCAGTCCTGTAACTGACAAACTATGTGTGCCAGGTAAGTAGGTAGCTTGGAAAAAAGTACTTACTTGTTCATATGTAATTTTCTATACATTTTTAAAACTTCGTGATTGACTCACATGGGATAGTACATTTTCAAACAGTGTATTGCTGCAGAAAGAAAAAATAAATTGTTAGATTAATAGTTTGTTTTCTTGCTCATGTCCTTTTTATAGCATCTTTGCTSTCAATTTTATGGCATAGTAATATCTGAGATGATTTTTTAACGCTCCACATTGTTTCCATTTTCTCAAAAATATTTTAATCATAGAATGGCTAGGGTTGGAAGGGACCTCTAGAGGTCATCTAGTCCAACCCCCCTGCACACGCAGGGTCCCCTAGAGCATGTGGCACAGGGTGGTGTCCAGGCGGGTTTTGAAGATCTCCAGAGAAGGAGACTCCACCACCTCTCTGGGCAGCCTGTTCCAGGGCTCTGTCACCCTCACTGTTAAGAAATTCTTCCTCAAGTTCCTGTGGAACTTTTGGTGCCTCAATTTGWGGCCGTTTCCTCTAGTTCTATCACTGGCCACCACTGAGAAGAGGCCAGCCCCCTCCTCCTCACTCATATTTATATACATTAATCAGGTCCCCTCTCAGTCTTCTCTTCTGCAGGCTGAAGAGGCCCAGCTCTCTCAGCCTTAAAATCTCATGGCTCAGGACATTATAGCAGCTTAACTCTATCCCATGCACATAGTGCAGATCAAACATAAGAAGAAATATCAGTTCATCCTTTTTTCAACATCCAAAGTTTCCAATCCATTGGAAATACAGCTATTTGGAACATTATAACATAGCCTCTGATTAAAAACATTTGCAATTATATTTTACACAAATGAAGTGCTTCTCTGCATGTAACAATATGTTAATGTCACAATCTCCATAAATTTCTGTTACTGACAATGAAATGAAAATACTCATGAAAACAAATAAATACTTGATTTGATACAAGAGCTATCAGTAGCATCAATAATAAAAAAAAACRTTCAGGAAAGAGGAATTTGCATCTTTTTTATTTTGTCAGTTGCCCACTTCCATCACAAAAACTGCAAAATAAGGCTAGCCTTTAAAATGTCCAGATGGAAAGCAGGAATTAAATAAATCAGATATTTACCTGTTCAGTATTTCAGTTGTAAGTTATTGCTATTATTTCACTGACATTAAGCTCCTTTCATCTCCTTAAACCACTAAGAGTGCAACAGGAAGTGCATGGAAGTGTTACAGGTGCTACAGGCAGAAAACTTCTGCCTCTTCTAGTCAATTACCAATGCAAGGCAAAATAGTCTTGCATGTGCATTATATAATCACAAATACGATTACCATTAGTATTGCCAATCTCTTTTAAAGACAGTATGCACATTCCATTCTGGGTGAAACAAAGCGAAGAGTAGAATTCAAGCAAACGTCTAATATGAGTACAACTTGCAGCTATGATTTAAAAAAGGCAACTTCATTATGTGCAACACAATGTTGCAGAGATGGTTGTAAGTGACCCACAGAGTCTAACTATAGTGATGCTCCAAGATGCTTTTGGAAGATTAATCCATTTTCTTTCTCGCGTGCTAGCTGGGCATGGAGCCATTATTCCTGATCTCCTGCAACCCACAGGGGACTAGACACGGGGCTCGGATGAGATCAGCCTTTGCTTTGAACAACATCTACAAGTTACAGAGCACCTGCAGAAATCATTGATTCAACAACAAGTATCCAGTACCAGGTAGGAAGCAAAACTGAGTTTGGCCAGGTGTACTGAGGTGAAATCTGAAGCGCTTTCTATCTTTATATAATAAATTTTGGATTCACAGCATTTACATAGCAACTATGGCAAGCAACCTTCATATTCATTACTCAGACATGCAAATACGAAATCCAAAGTTGTGGCACAAATTACCTGAATCTTTCAGAAATTAAATTAAATTAAAATTAAAATTACAGTAGTAAATTTAAATGAACCAACTAAACCAAAAGATTTGAATTCCTCTATTTGTACATGAATAGTATTAAAAAATAATCTCTGAGGACTGCACTGTTTGATATTACAAGATACTACACAAGGCTAAGTTATTTTAATTTATATTGAAGGAGGACTTGTTAGAAGC
Source organism: Eudromia elegans (assembly GCA_003342815.1). Lineage (NCBI taxonomy): Eukaryota > Metazoa > Chordata > Aves > Tinamiformes > Tinamidae > Eudromia > Eudromia elegans. The sequence goes on along the minus strand of PTEX01000014.1, from coordinate 4,536,645 downwards.
AGGCTGTATTTGCTTAAGCTTTAAATGTCAAGCAGAGTTGAGGAGGCGGGTGATGTTTAGGTAATGTAAAAGACAGTTTCCTAAGTAGAATTAAAGAGCATAATTTGTCAGAGAGACTATTTAAGTAATATAGAGAGTCCTTCACAGCTCACAACCTATTAAGGGAAAAAAAAAAAAAAAAAAAAAAGAACACAACCCTCAATTACCAAAATTACCAATTGCATTTCTGGAGTGTACAACAAGCCTCTAAATGTATCTGTAAAAGACTGAAAACTCTCCTCATTTGACCTGCTTTCTGCCTCCACAGCATGACAAAAAGAAAACCCAAACAAAATCAAAAAAAAGGAAATCATTCTGAACAAGAAAAAGATTAAAAACATTCTAATTAAAAGAAAGAGCTATACAGATGTTAAGCTGTATTTGATTTTATAAAGTTGGTTACTTGATTACAATCTCTGAAAGAAAATAATTTGCTATTTGTTGTAAATCAATGACATACCCAAATCCTCGCTGGCTGGATAAGACTTCTTTGTGACTCATTCCAGCACAGCTTTTTTCTTTCTTTTCCCTTAATTAGAACCATAAAGTAGAGCAGAAAGTTCAAATATGAACAGGAATAATAATAACTCTCATTATGGAGCCAGATTTTAGCAATAGAATCTCAGAGTGCTTTAGAATGGGAAGTATCTGTATCCCAGGGATTGGGGAAAGATCTACATGCCAAGTCATCCTTGAGAGCTGACTAGTATATTCCTGCACCAACACCTCTCTCTCCTTCTCTCTTTCTCTCTCTCTCCCCCTCTCTCTCTCTCTCTCTCTCTCTCCCTTTCTCTCCCCCCCCCTTTCTCTCCCCCCCACCCTCTCCCTCACCCTGTCCCTCTCCCCCACTCTTCCTCTCTCTCTCTCTCCCTCCCTCTCTCTCTTTCTCTTATTTCTTCCCAGATGCCAGAGAAAAGGGGAATATGACCTGAATATTTTGTCAAAGCAAAACTTAAAATAAATTCAGGACTTCATTTTCAATTTCAATACATCCCGGCCGAGTGGATGGCAAATCAGAGCTCCTATATTTCTTCCACAGATGGACACATGCCTGAGATGTATAGTATATGTGTAGGGATGTTTAACGAGTTTGATTCATCCAAGATGCATCTCAATCACTGCACATACTTTTTTTTTTTACACTGATCTATCCATATAACCTCAGGCATAGATATAATGTTGCCTGGATGGTTGCAGGCTATTCAGTCTTCACTTTCAAATTCTGCTTGGATGAAATTTTTGAATGGCAAAAGGGGACAAACACACATATACGGGAATATATGAAACAACCATTTGCATTTATAGTTGTTTTATAACCTTCCTATGCATGAGACTGTGACTACCGAGTCTCAAAATCTGCTCGTCAGATCATGGGGAAACATAAGGCAAATATATATTTCAATCCTTTACTATACTGAAACTTTACTAGTATTTTTCCTTTAACTTTTCATATGGCAACAAAGGAAACATATACCCTACCTCCAAAGATGGCCTTAAGAAAGCTCATGTAAAACTAACATTTCAAAATTTCAACGTTTTAAAACTAAGGTCCAAAAAGGCAAAAAAACCCTCTTGTATATCTTAATTTACTCTGCATTAACACTCACAGGCATTAGTGGGGATTTTTCTAGGATCCTCAGATATCTCCTACATCCCTAACCCCCATACTTCACGCACTCCAGCTTTGTTAAGATATGTCCTCCTTTTTCAGCCACTCCTGTCAATTTGGAGAAAAAAAAAAAAAAAAAAAAGTGACAAATGACTAAACTTTCCTGCTCAGCAGCTTATTGGAAAATAAGGGTGGTTTCCCCTCTTTTACATCTTCCTACTTAATTCCCAGTGTGCGCTTCTTCAACCCCCAGTATCTAAAAGGAGCATCATCCAATCCCTAAAATAAGAACAAGAAACAACAAATTCTAGTGGTGAAGTAGGTCTTTGAAAGTCACGTATCGAGTTATCTGTTAAGACTGGCTGACTGTCAAGGATATTTACTAAAGATGGCATCAGCATTAACAAAAATTCCCAATAATGGTTTTCTACTAAAAGTATGGCAAAGAATATTTTAAATTAGTTTAAACTTTGGGAACTCTGAAGAATTTAATTTGGCATCACAATTTTTGCACAGTTCTGCTACTAGCATACTGCAGTATTCATAATCTCTATCTAAATTAAACATTTAAATTTTCTTTTAATGGAATAGTCTCTTTTTGATGGCTTTCTAAAAAACGCAGCCCTTACAGCTCTGGTAATAAGGAAAGCCTGCCAAAAGAAAATCCCTGAAATGATCTTCAGCAACATAGTTTAAGAGAGCCCAACTACTTTGGTAATTTTCTCCTTATGTTTGGTAAATGTTCAGTTTAGAATATAAGGTATATTATAATTATGCAGTCTGAAGTGTGAGCATGCTGGTTTGTGTGTTTCTATCTATTCATTGGGGAGCTGAAAGCCTGTACGCTGCCCATTCTCAGTTTTTCAATGCTCAAGTTGCTTCTAATTTTCTTGTATTTCTAATTGTTTGTAAATAAGTCAATTTTAAGTGTTCTTTTTCTTTCAAGAAATTTCMAAAATATTGAATTTTGACCATAAATTGCACTGACCTCATTTTCGGGTTTTGTTTTGGTTTTTTTTTTCCTGTATGAGTTTTGGACAGTTGATAAGAGTCTCAACACCTTCTGCCTGGGAAGATGAAACTTCAGTGATTTTTGAATAAACAAAAATCAAAAAGGTGAGAACAAAAAGAAATACTCCACCTCAGATATACTCTTTTAGTGTATATCACAGATTACAATATGAGTCCCGTATCTCCTATTCAGCTTACATTTAACATGGTCTTGAAATAACAGGAAAATGAGACAGTGAGACATATTATGAGTCCCACAAGGCTACAGGGAAACACAACCAAGTTAAAGAATTTCTGTAGTCAAAAAACACCTGGTGCTTCCAAAAAATCTGATTAATCTTAAGTCTAAACTCTTGGAATTATACTTCAGAACAGCTTCAGGAAACCAAAATGCACTRGAAGCCCATAAGTTGTCAGCCCGAATTCAGTCTAGTGAGTCTCTTCTTAATATAGAGAATGAGGTCATTCATTGTATACATCTGTGCCCACTGAAGCCAACTGCAGAGTTCCCATCTTCTGGAAAGCAACAGGAATGGGATGAATTTCCCTGACGCAAATTTTTATATCCATCGTATCAACGTTTTGCTTAGCAGTTTTCATAAAGCTATCATCAAAGCAATRTTTTCTCAAGAAGGCTAGTTACGCTCTTTATCAACTGAACATATTTAGCCCATTTGTTGAACAAATATTATGCAGCTTAAGGAATTTGAATAATTAAGCTGGGCGCATGTGTGCTATCTCCATGGAATATTTCTAGTGGTTCTGATTTTTATCACAAATTTGCTTCACGGTGAGGTACTAGATGTTATAAAATTCTACGAATATTTCCACAAGTCTGATTGCATAGGCCTCATCCAAATAAAAGTTGCAGTATTTATAAAATCAGGAACTTGATTTTTTTAAAACTGATAATTTAAGCAGTTATGAGCAGAGACAGAATATCCTGCWGCCAAATTGCAAAATCCTGCTATACATTATAAGATTTGCAAGAGTTTTCCAAGAAAAATGGTCAGAAGAATTCTTCTAGTAGAAAATTGCAGAAAACTACATGTAGCAACTGTTGTTCTTCTCATCTACTGAAAATAGAATAGAATTATTCAAAAATATTTACAATAATTATTATTATGCATAGATGCATGGTAACATGTATTTGCTAACATTCTGCCCGTATAGCTCAGTATATTGTTATGCATCCGGTACTTGGGAAAATCACAAAGGAAAAAACACAGATTTTGCTACCCTTCTATCTAAAATGYATGCCTTTGGAGCCCTCCAGATATATAATGACGATGTCAAAACTACATTTTAGGAGATAAACACCTTAAAAACATTGATCTTCTCTAATGTTTGCTTCCACYCAGAAAYTTTCAAGATTATGAAACTGAAGTTCTGATGTGGGAAAAACACAATAACCTTATCTTATTCTTTGGCCACAGAGAGTCATGCAAGGGTTTACTCAGACTGGTAACARCCAGAGAAGATTCCACAGTTCCAGCTCTCTCCATCAACTTAGCAGCTGTGCAGCAGAGTTCTAGATATCCTGCTTTTCCAAAGCCCAAGCCTTTTTCAGCAGGCCACTTCTATGAGCAGGGAACCTGGAGAAGTAGACAACTGATGGGCAGAATATCAGGTGTCCTGCGCTGAGGATGGTGTTGAATTAGGGTCCACAATTCAAACAAATTAAACTAAATCATCATGCAAAKTCTTTTTTCTACTATAAATAAAGAGCTTAGTTTCCTTTAAAAACAATCACATACATTTTATTTTCCTTTATAYRGCCAAAAGTGACTGGCTTCTTGGCRCCATCAAATTCTCTTGCTACACACTAAAAATCCTCTATCTATAAACTCAATCTTGGTAAGGATTTCCACCACTTCCATTATTAAGATCTGCTTTTAGAAGCATGCAGTTAAAAAAAAATTAGAAAACCTCTATTCTAGAGATAGGTTAACTATGAACAATCTGGGAAGACTGTTCAGTAACTAGAAGATCAGATAGACTTCAATTTCCCTKCTCTGCCTTATATTTCCTAAGTGGCTGTGGGCTACTGTCTCCCACCCTATATGGGCACAGTTCGTTACTTCAAAGACATGTTATGAAGATAAATGTACTTATTGTTTTCAAGAAGCACAGTTACTAGAGTGATTGGAGCCACATAAAATGAGCATTTCCAGAGAAATTATTTAAAGATGTCACTTTAAACTAAATAAATAAAAACCCAAATATTTCTGGTGTTTAAAATAATCATCTTTTCCTTTCACATCCATTTTGCTTTTAGCCCTTTGCAGTACAAAAAGAATAATTTCAAAATCAAATCATTTTATTTTATACACCAGCTTCACAAACTGTTGTAGAACCCCAGTGAAGGGTAATTCAAAGCAAGATCTTTAGCTGCTTTTACTACCAAAGGCAATCCACTGTGCATTTGTATGCAAACTATTTTTGTTCATTCAGCAGCTATCCTTAGTATTACATGGTGTTTTTTATTGTCTGCATGAATTTATTTTTATTACTTCTTGTTTGCTTCCACTAGTTTAGCGAATTATATATTGTGGCATTTTGTATAATTGCACTTCAGCAATGCCATTTAATTTTATACTCACCAACTACTGCCATAAATATGAACCTTCAGTAAATTCCAATGTATCTTCTTTTTTTTTWATTGAGAATAAAGTCTAATTTAAACTTTTTTTCAATAAAGATCCTTACAGTCTGAGCTTATTTTTGTGCTACTCTGTACCCACAAAGTCAGCTGCAAAGTTACATTACTAAACCAGTACTTCACACTATATTCAAGCTGAGGTGTAACCACAATTTTAGATAGAAACAATATAGAATCAATATTCAATATTGATTTATATTCTATCCTCCCAACAGTGCAAATGGAAAAACTTKTTTGTCCTCAGTACTGCAGCTGCACTACTCATAGGACTGTAAGGATTTTGTCATACACTAACCTATTTTTTTTTTTTTTGATAGATTTTTGTAACATCTTTACTTTGGCAACATGCAACAACTGTGCATGTTGCACATGTAACATCTCCTTTTCTGATTCTGTGATTTATTATCATCTTCAAKAGCTGACCTTTGTATATAAAATCAACACGTCCATCTAAACCTTTCTGTGTGACTGTTGTTTCTAATTTCACTTCAGGGTAATGATGGGATTTTATTTGCTTGTTTATTTCTGAACATTGAACTTGTTTATATTCTGAACATTGTTGCACAACAAAAGGTTGTCTTCCTGGTACAGAACTTAAAGGTCTACATTATGTTCTTGCATTGTTTGGGGGAAAAAAAAAGAGACAGTGGGAAGCAAGAAAGAGGTATGATACAATTCCACATTCTGGAAAGAAAAATGTCTTGCATGACTATTTATGGTCTCAGAAGTAGAGTCTCTGAGATTAATAGGGACAGGGTTTCTATCAAGCACTCATTAGCACTAGGTAACTTTAAAGCATGTACAGACACAMGAGAAGAACAAACAAACTCTATGACAGCCACAACTTCAAGATGCGAAAGATACGGGTCAGCGCTGTGTGGTAGATGTGCACAAAGTCAGCGGACTTACCCCTGAGAGCACAAAAGAATCTATAAGATTCCTTATCTTAGGAGATTAATAGGAGATCTATAGGAGATTAAAAAGGTTCAGAAAAAGGGAGAAGGAAAACAAAAGATAAGATATAGGTTAAGCAACATCAAAAACAAAACAAAACAAAAACAAAAAAACCCACAAGGTTTATAAAAATAATACAAGCACTTAGACTCCCCGGTAGTGATTAATGGGATCTGATCAAACTTCCTCAGCTGTAGTTTTGCTTATTAGTAATAGATGCTAAGTTAATTTAATGCATGCTGTAGACTTTAACAAAGCCACACACAGGGTGATTGGTGACACAGCACATTTATGCTCTGGCATCTCACAGGGAGAAAGAGCAGCAATTCCTCTCCATCATTCAGGATTTCCTCTTTCCCTGTTTGAGATTCATTTTGGAGGCTAGACCAAAAGGGAGCCCTTATCTGGCAAGTCCAGCTGGGGATCAATGTTCCCTTTCCCATATGTTTGGAACCCGCCACTCACTGAGGGGCAAAAAGGTAGGCTGTTGGACTAACAAATATCTTGTACATTTGGAAAGAAAACAGGGAGATTAATTTGATATTCATAAGCAGGATCACAACTGCTAACAAGCATAGCATGTACTTTTTGCTGTCCCTTTTTTAGGTCAATAGCTTTTTCTGTGCGCAACAGAAACCAGTGGTTTCCATACATGGTGATTCCTGGATGAGTTATTCTTTCTTCTGTTTACTCTTTTTGTGGCAGAATTACAAAGATTTTATTTTATCTATAAACGTTTGGTCTCAAAAGAATATGATAGCACAAAATAATATATTTTGAAATACTGCCATGTTCGGGAAGTTCTAAAGCCATCACACTTTCACACGTACAGCAAGGACCTGATCCAGCTTCCAGTTCATTAAAGCTTGATTAGACCCATACAAATGCTCCAGCAAGCTACGTTTATCTCTCAGAACTAGATTAGGCTATTATAAAAAAAATCTGTAAATATGCTGCTGCAGGAAAGGAGTGCACTTCGAGATGCAGAGAATGTGTRCTATGCTTTGCAAAGACAGCTATTGCAAGCAGCAGTAGTCCTGCATGCACCATATGGAATTTATTTCAGTACATCACATTACAAATCCTAAGCTCAACTTTGTCATTACAATTTGTTGAACTATTACGCGTGTGTCTTAGCTCCATCTTTCTTTGACTGCCTCTGGCTGTCATGTAGAAGGAAGTTCTCAATCACAATGCAAAAGATTTTCTAAACTCAGAAGTTAATGACCATAGCAATAATTGTTATGCATTYTACTTCCCCAAACCTCTGAAGCATCAGAGACATCTGCAAATTCGGAAAGGCATATGCCTAGGCATGTGCTGACAGTAGCTAATTGGCAGCAGTCTGATGATGGATTTTGGATSCTTTTACCTTAAGAATCAGGCTTTTCCAGGTTTTCTCAAGTGTTTTGGAGCTGACTTTATGATAGTGGTCTTCAAAATGAATCTGGTGATTATGTAGCTACTCCTTTTTCAGGGATCTAGGTTACAGAAGACCATGCCAACACCATTCCCGTTCCCTGCAGGGAACTTAAAGGTAGTATAAACAGAGACCGACATTCTTCTTCTAGGCTGGTTTTAAATAATTAAGGCAGGTCTGTACCGAAACTAAACTAGATTTGAAGATATGGATTGTTCTGACTGTTCCATTTTCTGATGTCTCCCTTTCTGTATCATGTTCTAAGAGACAAAACATCTCTATGTGATGCGAGATCTTTAGTGTTGAATGCATAATTTATCTATGCCCTCCCTATTTTGGTACCTATTGTTTTGAAGAAGTCTCTTGTTTAAACATTTTTTTTTAATCTTTCTTAAATTATCTTCTGACATTTCCAGGTTAACCCGAAAAGTAGCCTGCCATTCATATTCCACACAAATCAATGRTTCCTGCCAAATTGCTACATTTTGCTCAGACTGAGACCAGCACAAGACCCCAGTTTGGTGACAGCTGCTTGGAATGGATTCTGTAAACTGAATAGACAAAAAATATTCCATCAGCTAACAGCACACAGTCTTATGAGGTCGTATTTGAGCATAGATGGTGATAGCTCATTTCCYCCTAATCCTCATGTACACACACATGCTCACACTACTCTATGTTAGTACTACTGAAATCTTATAACTGCTTGCATTTTTTTCAGTTGTGTTCACAGAAAGATCTTGCAGGATCAGGGACAAAGTTCAGAATTAAGTAATCAAAGGAAGATGTAAGTTTTTATTAACTGATACACATCAGAGGAGMTAATCTAGTAAATATTTTTGTTCAGACTCGATAATTTTGAAGAAAGACCATTCATACATTGGGATCACGGAATTACAACCCTTCCTAACAAAACTGTATATATCAGAAAGACAACAAAATCATATATGGCATAAACAATGCCAAAATTAGAATTTGTAAGGCTCCTTACTTCCAYTACTTTTACTGGAAGTCTCTTCCACACTTMACTCTCTTACATATACACATTCTTTTATCCTTATGGCAATTTTTTCATTTTTTAAAGCTTAAATAGCTTCGGTCATCCCTTGTTGTTAATGACAAAGAGCATTCACAAGAAAAAATCACTGACTCTTAACTATTGTTYTACAGCCTTAAGAGACAACCTGCTTTAGCCTCCTATTTCAAGATGGCATTTTTTATTGATTTAGGTAGTCTTTTCTGTCCATTTATTTTCTTTTCCTTTTCTTCAGACCTTTATATATAATGGTGTGGTTCTTTTTGGTTTTGGTCTGSTTTGGTTTTGCTTTATTTTTTCTTACCTACTTAACATAAGGCACTTAAGAGATCAGTCAAACCAGTAATTTGTGTCCACACAAACGGCATCTGCATCTTCATTTATCTCTATTTGGAGAAATCTGGTATATTACAAAAGATTTATAAGTGATTAACAATATAGGCGATCTATATATGTATCATCTGATTTTATTTTCAGCTCTGGACAGAGTGAAGGAGAAGCATAGGAACRCTTGTGTTTCAGTCACACCATGCATAACTTGTGTAACAAACTCAATGAAAAAGGCAGTTTAGAAAATTTGGGACATCCTATTTCCTTTTCCTAACTATGTTTTAATCTGTCACCATCCAAGATACACTGTTCTATCTTATTGTGGACATACCTTGTAAACCAATCACTGAGATGGCCCAGAGTGAAAGAAACTAAAAGTAACCAATTATCCCCAACAACAAAAAAAGATTATCCACACAAAACAGTAGGCAACAAGCTGTGATTCAGGGGATAGCAACAAGTAAACAGGAGCTAGAGAATGGGCAGAAACAAATATGGTAACAGACMAAAAAAAGTGGACAGTTTTTGTTAATTTTCAATGTTGTCTTCTATACTGCTTCAAGTAGGTATGGTGCTATTGTTYTAGATAATTTGTTAACTTTTTTTTAAGCAAAGCAAGTTCTGAAACAGCAACATCAAATTTGGGAGCTATTCCTCTTCCTTTAATTAGGTTAATTTGTGAGAGGAAAGGTCAAGCAGGTCGGTGGCACCCCATGAAGTGATAGGTGAACACTGGTGAGGTCAAGATTAGGGATTGTCCTAGAAATGTGTTCTGCAGGAACAATAGGAGACTAACTGCAAAGACAACCTCTCAAGACCTAAGAAACAGAGTACTTGAAGTTTTGAATTATACTGGCTTTATGCCAGTATATCCATAAGCATTTAGATCATTAATAGGCTTGCACAGAGTCTGTGAAGAAGGGCTGGCAGATTTTACAGCCAATGTTCAGGCCTTGTTTCAACACTGTGGCCAAGAGCTGGTGCAGGCCTGAGCCTAGGGTTCACCCATGTATGACAAGCAGGGTCAATAGACAATAAAGTAGAAGGTTAGAGATCCTGCCCCATTTTGACTCCCTTTAGGCTCCCCTGCAGAGCACTTCAGATGAGGAAGCTAATCTATGTGCTGTGAGTCACCCTCTGGAGTAGTCTTTTTCTCTTCACTGTCTTCACTAACCTTCTGGTCCAGGCACCTGCAGCTATCCCAGAGAAAATCTCACCCCTGCCTTGCAACGGAGTCATTAGAGAACTTCCCCTGTGTTCAAGTTCAAAATTGTGCCAAGATTATTAATGAAAATTTTACATGAGATCAGTCACAAGACTGATCCTGGAGGAATTTCATTAATAAAATTTCACCTTATAACAAAATCCATTATCATCTCAGCTTTAGCTGGTTCCTCGCTTCGTTATAAATCTCATACTAATCTCTGTCTTCACTAGTTTAACCAGTAACTGCCTGAGTAATACAGTTGTGCAGATTTCTGTCTTTGAATGTGTTGGTTATTCAAACAAAGAYGAAAGGTCAACCAGGCACACTGAACTTTCAGAAAATATGTGTTTCATTTTATACCATTTTTGGAGCTGGAATTCACTGTCCTCAACTGCTTTCATTTTGTTTCTTCAGTAAACTTTACAAAGCCTTGCAAATTATTGAGTTCAAACCAATATCTCTTTAGTCGATTACTTTTTCACCCCTTTCTTTCCACTGAAGTTTGGTTGCATTCAGATTCTGAGAACTGAGGAATAAACAGGATAATTATTTATCTTTTTGAATATATAGGTTATACCTACACTGATAAATAAGTGTCAAGGTTAAAGTTATCCTATGCTTCCTTCATATCAGTCAAGGTCAAGGACCAACAGTCAGAAATCCTAAGAACCACTCTGTAGGGGTAGTCCATTCATCTTGACAGCCTCAGGTTTGACATTGCAATTCCCTGTGTCTATGTCAAACACTATACTATTACTCTTAAGAGGTTTTGTAAGTATCATCAGTGTTTTATGACAACACGAGAATTGAATTAATTGAATTTATGAACTGAGTRTGCTGCTTTAAAAGAAAATACTGGAGAAGAGATATATCTTGCAAATCAGATTGAAGCCTAACAAGCACACTGAAAAAATATAACTAATTTGTTGGTCAGGTGCCAGTTTAACAGAGAAGCATGTTGCTAACATAGCAGGGAGATCAGAAAGTCTAAATTCTCTAGCTGCAGCACTGGTGGCCATCCAGCCTGTTCACCCTACCGCAGTTCTGCTGTGCTTGAAGGAACAAAAATGTCTAAATCTTGCTCAGACTTGAATTCTGCCCCTTTCTATTGGTACTTCCATGGACTTTGCCAGGCACAGCAACGTTGCCATTGCACACAAAAATCCAGCCCCTCCTTACATATCCTTCACAGGGSAGGAAGAAGAAAAACAGTGTTTAAMTATATCAAAATCATGTAAAAGATAGCATTTGAACACTATCAAAAGTAATGTAATAATATACACTCACATATAGGAACAGAGCAAGATTCAGTTGAAAATCTTAGTAGATATTTCTTATTTTCTGTGTGTTCAACTTTTCAAATGCAGCTTTTGAAAGCATAACTTCTTTGTTTTGTTTTTGAAACACCACAGCCGCAGAGAAGACATCACACAGAAGGCTCAGRAGCGATCTGTAAGGTCAAAAGTTGGGTTATTGCATAGTTTACAATTTCACAGAAACTACCTTTCTTTTTCTTAAAATGCTGATTGTGTTTGAAAGCTGAAACCTCCCTCAAATAAACATATTCTGCAATAGTCTCCACACTTTATTTACAATTATTCAGACAGTAATGGCTGCAAGGGGGATTTTTCTGACTCCTGAACTAGTATTTACATAGAGATTAATATATTTGAGACATTCCAAGGGACACAGGTCTGTTTAATTGGTTTCTCTTGACTGTAATCATTCTACCCAAGTTGTTTCTTTTCAGCATTTGAAAAATTGCAGGCAAGAAGTCCAGTTTGTAATCATCTTGCTAAGCCATGCAGCAATCTCCTATTAATTCACATTTGATGCGTTCTTTGCTCATTGGCAGAAAGTGCAAAATTATGATATGAGCAAAAAAGTAAGAATAATCTCTACAAAGCGATGGCTGATACAAGCAGCTGGCCAGACTCTGTGTAAACGTCCATGCTGGTAACTGCCACCGGCTGACTCAGAATCTGTCAAAACCTTCTAATCTGCTTCACTTTTGCCTCGTTTGCTGCCACATTTTTACTTGATGGGGAAATCTTGACAAGGCATTGCTGAGGCATTGTTTCAATTTAGTTTATACAGCAATCTTGCTCTATCACAGCTTTGGCAGCTACTAAAATATACTGCATACCCCCACATCCCTAGTGATTTTATAGTCTTCATAATGTTCAGATCTTATCATCCACTGAATTTCATCTTCTGAGATAAGTGAAACTTTCCATTCCTTTCTGCTCTTTCTCAGCAAACATTCCTTTTTATCACGATTTCCAAGCCTTCATCTTTACAGCATTTATACTGAGGTCAGTGAATTTGTCATTTTTCTTTCTACAGAGATGTTCCTGTGCATCCTAAAGAGATACCGGAGAGCTCTCAGGGGACACAACATACTAAGCCCTAACTAGGAGATTTTCTCTGTGAGATCATTGTTGTATAAAACTTCTTGCTTGACATTTATCACATCAAACTATTACTGACTTCGCCTACCCCTCCTCATTAAGAGTAAAATATTAAAAAGACACAATAAAGCAGAAAACATGAGTTGATGTGTAAGGATCATAACTTTTAAAAGTGAATTGCTAATCCCTCAAGAAAATCAATATTTTTTTCCTTGTCTGTAGAAAAGATATATATTTTATTGAAAAAAAAAATACAAAGAAGAGTTGCAAATTGTGCCTGTCCCTGAAAGGGCACTAAGAACAGCATGTTAACCCTTCAGCCTAAAAGCAGTTATCCATAGATTGGTATCAGTAACACCACACAAGAGTAATTTGTTGCTGAACACACCCTGAAGCTAGGCAAAGGGAAATTAAGTGCCAGTTTCTTCTTAGCATGCCTCTTAACTGGATTCAATCTTTTAAACTTTGTTACTGAAATATTCCTGACAGAAATAATAGTCTAACTGGATAGCATTTGGTGAAGAGGCATTTTAGCATATTGTACAATGTTTGTACAGCTGCTTAGTCCCGAACTGACATAAGGTCTTCTTGCTGACTTTCTGAGAAAATTCCCTTCTGGTAAGACAGAATTTTTGTCCTTTTTCAAAATACAAACTGAAGGAAAGAATATTGGGGATGTTTGAAGCAGCATGCACAAGGTAAATCCTGTTAACAAATAATGAAAAGTACCCTTAAACCTAACTTATTTTCCTTTTATGTTTATAAATTGTTTACTGAAATAATAGTGCTCTCTCAGTGATGAATACAACAGTGAAATATTTCTTCTTTAAGGGAAAATAGAAAGGTAATGCTTTTCTCCTAATAAGATTTGTACTTAGTTATGGCATAACACTGCTGATGCTGGAGGTTTAAGGCTGAGCAAAAATAAGATTTTATTAATGTTTAGTAACAATAAGCCTAGCAGAAAGTTGGGCATTGATGGATCATCATGTTCCCTTACACCCCTGTGCTGTGACTCCAGTAACTGCGTTGCATGCAGCATAGGGCCACCTGCTAGGAGCATTTCATCTGGAACACTCAGCCCTCGCTCCTCACACTGCCGCTGTTTTTAAGCACAGAAGTGATTGTTTTTGTTGTGCTTTTTTGTAAACACCGAGTGAGCTCTCTGGCCCCCCGCTCACAGAGCTGTGCTGACACAGCAGCAAGCAGAGAACGCATGGAAGGGAGCAAAGTCCATGGCAATCGAGACCTAGCACTTTATGCCACGAAACTGCAGCTTAAATCGTGAGCAGCTTAATTTCTCCAGAGTGGAGGATGAGCAGCAGCTGTAATTACTGCCAGTAAGTGAACACACTCGCTCATCCCCCTGCCTTCAGGAGGCTGAGCTGCTTCTGGCTGGCTAAAACGATTCACATTTCCCAGTCAGCGTCAACATTTACATCCAATAACCCTTTTCACTTCCCCTGACTTTTTAAGAGGGATTTTCTCTCTCAACCTGCATCATTTTGGGGATCTGGTTTGCACTGGGGCTCTGCAGAACACTGTGGAGGTGAAACAGAGGCACGTGTTGAGCACCAGGCACATGAGAACTGGCCTCAAAACTGTAGCCTGCAAGCTGCCCTTCCGACTCAGCTCCATGCTGTTACTGGGGCTAATGGATGCTGGTTGTGCAATCCTCACGTTACCCTGGTTAAAAGGCCTCCAGAACAACCCTAAGTAGTTTTACAGCACTTTTCTTAAAGTCAGGGAATCTTTTCTAATTTTGCTTTAAATATTTCTATTCTCAGAATTAAGCTGGCTTAAGATCCTCACACATTGGACTGTATTGCTCTGTGACCTTTATGATAGGATTTCAAGAGCAAACCTGCTTACAGTCTGGATGTGAAGGATGTGCTCCTTCCCCAGCTCAACCTGACTTCTCACATGTAGCCCTATTCAGGTGTTAACTACCATATTATCTGATCCTGGTTGCTGGCTCCCTGATTTCTTCCCCCACTCAGACATTAACCATCAGTAACAGTCCCGATGACCGCATCCTCATGGGGAGATAAGACTAATTGTGCATACACCAGTCAACAGTCATTTCTGAAATGAAAGAATGACTATAAGTCAATCTTCTTATCCCATAAAAACGGAGACAGCCCGAGAGCCCATTGAGCTCTCCTTGTGTGGCAGCCAGGATCTCCCCTTGAGCACGGACACCTCTCCTTGGGGTTGGCAGATCCTTGCCACAGCAGACTCGTGGTAAGTGACTGTAGCGTGCTCTCTTTCTGAACTTGTAGACTTTGTAACTGTGCACAAAATCCCTTGGCCATAAATCGTTGACCAGGTTTGGGATTAGTATTGGATCCAGCTGCACCCAGACTCCTCTCAGGAGGAGTTTGGAAAGCAAGGGAGTCCAATCTGAACCCAATGACTCAACGGGACGGTGTCCTTGATAATTCCATGTACTATCTTGAACCTCATGCAGTAAATAAAAAGAAATCTTGCCATAGAATCTTGTGAAATGATTGTCCATATCAATAAAACCTATTGCTGTTTCTGTGATCTGTGTCACTCACCCCCCACCACCACTCGTTCCGTGACAACGGAGAAGAAAAATCTGCCGAGTAGCAATGACTGCATCCAAGAGTGCACAAGTTATCATACAGTTTCGGCCTCTGGCCTCCTTTATTTCCATGTGCTCTCCACAATGTTGGCAAGTTAGCCTCATGTTTGCATCTCCTTCTGTCTGGTTTCCTTTTTCCTCCCAAGGGCCAACCACTCGGGCTGAAACAAAGGTAAAATAAAACCTTTGACTCCATGTACTTTCTTTAGTATATTTTCTGAAGTTCATACCAAAAATCTACTAAAGCTTTGACCAAGTGGAAATTTCCTTTCCACTAATGTCACAATTTGCTAAAGCATATACTTCATCCTGTGCTAGGGCTTGAAGAAGGCAGATTTACTCTATTTGAATTTGAAAGGCTAACTCATTAGCACATTACGCCTACATCAAAATATTCATCCTTGGAGGTGATAAAAGTCATCTGTCAGTTTTCTAGAATTTTTAGCTCTGTATCATCTTTACCAATATTACAGGAAAATTCTCCTTCATGCCAGAAGTGATAT
The DNA here is from genome assembly GCA_003342815.1 of Eudromia elegans. Classification (NCBI taxonomy): domain Eukaryota; kingdom Metazoa; phylum Chordata; class Aves; order Tinamiformes; family Tinamidae; genus Eudromia; species Eudromia elegans. The sequence goes on along the minus strand of PTEX01000014.1, from coordinate 4,520,855 downwards.
CTCTGTTATGATTTATTTGCTTGAACTCAGTATATCTTTCTCTCCACATAACAACTATGTTTTATTCTCATTTCTTAAGTGGCCAGATTGGACCACCCCTTCAGCTGGTAATCCTCTGATGCCAGCAGACTTTCGCTGCCTTTGTAATGTTGCACAATCTTACAAGTCCCTTTTGATAGATTAGTCAACACAACAAGGACATAAGCATAATTCACTGAAAACAGGGAATACAGGCATGACTGTGGGAGGGCACAGAGGCGGTTCCCTAATCACTGCTCCTACTCCAGACTCCTCAGACAAGTCTGTGCTCACTTTGACAGGCGGTTACATTACTTTTTGCTTTTTCTTCCCCTTATCCACAGATTCCTGAGGGAATGAGAAATGTTCCTGAGAATTTTTCTCTTCTTATCTGGCCGATTAAATTCTCCAGCAAATGTACCACACACAGACCTACATGCACATGCACACTCAGAGCCACTCTACCATAAATCAGTAACAGCATTAAACATTTTTCAATACAAATAGCTGGGGAATACTCAGTCTTAATAAAGAGGATTTTCTATAGATGTCGTCTTTTTTTTTTTTTTAACTTTGGTTTACTTTATTCCTGTTAAAAGCTATCATCTCAGGTTTACCAGCAGGCTGAAGGACAGATGAGCAAGCAGAAAGGGGATGAAAGGCACTCTTTGAACAAGTCACTTTTGAGAGCAGAGGTTGATCTGAGGATAGTTCGAGGCAGACAAGGCAAGACCTTTGTGGGTAGACTTTGCCAGGTGGGCCCTGGGAGAGGGGAGGCTCTGTGGGAAGCTCTGCAGCAATAGGGAAGACCAGCAATATCCCAACACCACCCGCAATATCCCAACAACCTCTCAGGCAGCAACAGGAAGGAAAGAGGCAGAGAGAAAAGGAAAAAAGGAGTGCTAAAGTTATGTTCAGAGTTATGCTGAGATCTGGAATAGGTAACGAGAGGTTTTGTTTAAAACAATAACCGAAAGACATGGGAGGGATTTGAAAAGAGGCATTATATCTCTGTGTCAATAGAAAAGAAAATTATTGTGGTAGCTTCATTTTGTAAGGGCTGAAAGCTAGACCAAGGGATTGGGGGCCAACTGCAATAATAGATTCAAAGCTCTCATCTAATTCATTAAGTACAAAAACAAAACCAAAAATGTCTCCTTGTGCATTCATCATAATTGTAATATATTTAGCTATGGAAAGAATTCATTGATTCCTCCTCCCCTTGCCCTTATGTCTATGGATGACAAAAATCTTTTCTTTCCACTTCTTTCTTAAGTGAGAAAAAATTGTAATTGCTATTGAAGACACCACCACCAGTACTGCTTTTCTTTAATCATAGAGAGACATTCAGCTGAACCCTTACCAATTGGATTTCAGAGTGTTTACATAAAACTTGATGTGGATACAATTCATTTCTATGTGTTGTAAAGACAATGGGTTTTATTCTGCAAAATGCAGTGCATTTCCATATTTATCATGGTAAGCATGGAAATGCCTAAAGGCAGCACATCTTTAATTAATTTCTACTGCAGTGTGAAAAGAATCCTAAATCATTAATCATTTAGCTTTCACTATATACTGACAGAAAACTTTCCTGTCTTATTGTATATACACACTCATACATATACATAAAAAATCTTGCTGAATTTGACTTGCCATTTCCAACAAACTGCTTACAAAATGATCCCCTTTCACTCCTCAATGTAAGCTGATCTCCTGCAGCCCCACCAGATTGGGGCTCCCCTCTAGTAAGTCCGTCAGACCAGTGACCGGCAGCCACTCCAAGGGCCTCCATCACTTTCTGAAGGAACAGAGAGATGCTGGACTGACTAACACCTAATGTATAGCTTCAAGCTGATTGTTTTCAGTTTCCATTCACCCTCCATAATTGTCTGACAATTGTTTCCCCAGTCTAACCATCCTTCTGTCATCTATTATTTTCAAATTCAAGAGGTGAATGAATAGCTTTCCATCAGAGAAGGCAGTTCCATTTCTTCCACAAATGTGTTTTTTCCCCCCTACATAAATGTCAACATATAAAATGTTATACTTAGCAGTCTCCAGTAGGGCAGCTTAAATGAATGTGCCTGATCATTCCATCTGCTGCCTAAACAAAGCCTGGCAAATCAATTTATTATACATTCCAAACATTGTATGAATATTAACTAATCTTTCCAATAACCCTCTGCCACTGGCAGTTATTACTGGCCTCATCCAAAGACTGAAAAAGTGAAGAGAAAGAGAGAATAAATTATGCCTCCAAATTACTTCTGCAGTTCAAGAGTCTGCAGTCTGTATTCTGGAATTGGTCAACCTTAAGGGTTAGGCAAGTAATTATTTGGCAACCAAATTAAATTCTGGCCCATATAAGGAATATAAGGATCATACGCAGGAAGAACTAGATGCACACACTGGAACTGCAGCGCACCTCAAAGTGATCCTTAAAATTTAACACCAGCCTCTATGTTAATCTAAATGACCAACCTCTTCTATCTCTTTTATACATACATATATGTATGTATGTATGTATATACTTCAAAGTTCATCTGAATATCCTAAAAGTGCTGATCTTGATACGCCTTAGGAGGTAAGCAACTTGACCATACAAAAGCATGATCAGTATCCAGAAATTAGACATCCCTCTCTTCAGGTGATAGAGTTCTCAGTTAGGGAAATGAGTTTTATGTCAAGCTTTTGTGCTGCATTTTATACCCAGTGTGAGTAGTTTTTATTCAGTAAGGACTTACAGACAGTCTAGATGAGGAGCCTACCTCACACCGTGAGCCACTTGATCCACAAGTCCTATGAGGCAAGACCGAGACATCCAGTTCCACATCAAAGCCAGCTGAATGCACTGTTCTTATGAATTCTGACAAGTGAAAATAAATCTCCTTAATTTTGGGATAGAAATAGTCTTCCTTTGTATGTTGCAACTACGGCTGTAGCAATATTTCAACAGTTTCTAATCGCTATTTTTCCTAGTTCAGCATTTTCCTTACATTTGAGCCAAATTCAGGATAAAAATTAGTGTCAAAGGATTTTAGTATCCCACTGGGTAAGAATTTCTATTTTCAGGTAGCATTAGCAATTTCTATTGCTTTAAAATGATCTTTCAAACTACTAAGAGAGATTCTGAAAACCATCTTTGGAGTAAGCTCACAAGCTCATCTAATACAAGCAAAACCTTCAAGGTTAACGTTTTGGGGCCAAGTATCAGAGGAATCTTTTCAGTGGTGACAGAAACTACACAACTTTCTGATAGTGTGGAGACTGGTAGGTATTAGCTATACTTTGCCTTCACTACTCACATTTGCTGTGTGTCAAATCAATCTGGATGTACCTTTAAGATTCAGGCAGATATTTTTGGCAACTTATTGCTAAGCTGAAGCACCAGTCTTCTTACATAAGAAAAAAATAAATAAAAAAAGAGGCTATCTGTAATGATTATGCTATAAAGAAATGAACAAATGCTAAGAATTCCCCACAAGGTGTTTCCAGTTAACGCATAGCATTTGTTAATTAAGTCATTTAGTATTGGACATATTTTACCACATTAGCTTTGGTTTATATATATTATATTCTGTGAGGGCAGCTCTGAAAAGGGGCATCTCTATGGTCTTGGTGTGTGAAATCGATTGCAAAAATATTCAAAGGAAGGTACTTTAGCTAAGAAGTAAAATGTTTCTTTAAAGACTTTTTTTTTTCTCCAGGATGGTTGCATTCTTTCAAAGAATATTCAAAGCATACATTCATATATATGAATATAGAGGGTATTATATATTTAGAGTATATATTTTATATCTTCACATTATATATAGGTAAATAAAATTTATCTAAAATTTCTGCTTCATGATAGGAAAGTACTAATTCCTCTTATGTGAACAAAATTAGGAAAAAGTCATCCCCATTTGGTGTTTGGGGCAGATCATTGTTTAACTGAGACCAAAGTAAGAATAACCACATCATACAGTGCCTCAGCTCAGCTCTATGTCATTTAACATAATCCTTTATGTCCAGACTCCTAATGTTAAAACCTTTTCATTAATACAACATCAGTTAATTAAGTAAAGCATATAAGGTCCTGAAGATGAAAGATGCTACAGCTGTCTGAAATTACAGAACACAGCTTTGAAGTGAAATAGAACAAATAAAAGATCATAAACAGGGAAAAAATCCATTTAAATTGTGTCATCATATAAGGTCAGCTCAGCAGGAATAGCCTTTTGTCCATGAGACAGCTTAAAGCCTACTTGCATTACTGATGTTCAAACACTGATGATTTTAAAGATTCGCTGTGCCTTAGATTTCCACAGCATTTTCTTACAAAACTCTCACTACCAAAGAGAAGTGTTTAAAAATGCTAAATATATTTCCATGGGGGGAGAGTAAGGGTAACCCATTCGGTCTGCTGCAGCAAGTGCAGCAATTGGCACAACTATAGTCTGAATGCTCTTCTCAGCTCAGCTGGACTTCTGCCTCTTATCCCAGAAAAAGTGAAATAAATTTAATGAATTCTTGAAACCCTTAGTTAATGTCATATAGTTCCAATCTTCTATAATTTTGTAAAATTCAGATTTTGAAATTAATTATATTTTTAAACAAGTACACGAACAAAAATGAAACTTATTTTCATTCTTTCTCTTTGTATTTCCATTAGCCTTTTGCAATTTTAATTGTTCAACACTTTGTTTTTTACCAGAAAGAAAAGAGTTTTTGCTTTTCATAAAAGAGAAATACCTGAATTCTCATATTTACATTATAATAGTATGTAGGCAAAAAAAAAAAAAAAAATCCCTCCCTTTCACAAAGAAAAAAAACATAAGCATATACCATTCAATAGGGTGGCAAAAATACCTGAACAGGCAAACAATTTTTGTTGTTGTTGTTCTAGGTGTTTTTTAAAGACTGACTAGGTCAAGATACAATTGATAAAGCACAATTAAACAGGAGTGTTAGAAATCTCCTATTTTGAATATTGTTATCAGAAATGTAATTTTCCCTCTATAGAAAACATAAATTTAAAGGACTAAAAGCTAACAGCATCTATAACAACTTTTGTATAAATCATAAGAAAAACAATCTGACTGAGAAAAAGATTCTCAACTCTTAAAGCAAGCAAAGATGCTTTCCTCGCCCTCTGTAAAGAAATATATATCAATAGATAAAGCCAGCGCTGATAGAAATTACAAATACCTGACCAAATTATTCTGGAAGATTATCAGTGTCAGCATCCACTGACATAAAATGGGCTTCTCTTTAGAAAAAGTCCTCTTTAAATATAAAAATCAAATTATGGCACCGATGACTTAAGCATTTACTTTCAGTGTGACAGAGAATATATACTTTTACTCTTGGAGATTTTAACAAGTCAGCCTCTCTATCTTGGTGCTAGCACAGTCTCTTTGGCTCTAGAAGCCATTTTGCACATTTCAGATAATCCATTCTCCCAGCATCAGGTTAGGGGCATTGCCCAGTGCTTTTTCTGTTCGCATTTGACAGATGGGAAATTAAACTTGTGATATCACAAATTTGAACCGCTGACATTGAAAGGCAAGGATGCACATTTTTACTCCTAAACTATGTCATATTCAGTCAATCACGATTAAAATATTCATATTCCACCAATAATAAGGAACAGATATGTGCAGCTCCAGAAAGGGGCTCAAAGGAGATTGCAAGCCATGAGACCTGGCATGCTGATAGCCACATCAAGTCTTTTCCAGGAATGACAGAAGGACTGTAGTAGATGCAGTATCATGGAGAGGGAGCAAACAGAATATCACAGAATTTGCAGAATAGCCTCTCTTACTTATTGCCCTTGTCTCTTTTTTGTGATTTAAATAGGAAGATACGACAAATTCATGAAGAGGTATAGAAGATACAGGGAAAAGGGGCTGCTGACCTCATTACATGGAGAATTACTTTTCCTCCCCGACAGCAATGCTAACGTACTCGGGAATGTTATGTCGCTAGGTTACATCTTTCTTCGAGGCAGTAAATCCCAAGCAAAAAAAAAGGAAATCTTGGGAGCCTGCCAGTCTTGCAAATAGACTGAATGACTTGCTCCACTGAAGGAACATCTCTCATTCTCTTTGACTGAAGGCACATCAGATGGTTTTAAAATGATCACATAAGAGGGAGATAAGGCTGCTCTGGCAATTATATTACAGGAAATAAGGAAAGGTACCTGGGCTAATAATAGTAATTTGCGAAGTTCAGGAAGGAGGTGCCTCAGGTTGAAAAAGTCCACAGTTCAATTAAATGCTAGAACAAGTGCTGCAAAGAAGAGGATTATCAAAGCTGGAAATGATTTTAAGGTCTCAATAGAAAAGAAAAATATAACCCACAAACTTTATTTCTTGCGAAAGCTCGCAACCTAATTGCTGTGTAGACTGACATAAAGCAGTCCTCCCCAAATCTGCTGCAAACATGCAGCAACCTCAGGCTCAGCCCAAATCAAGATGCAGGAGCCATCCATCAGGTCAGCATGATTTGACTGCTTTCACCCCTGCTTTTCATATCTCGCTGTGAAAACAGAACAGTTGCCACTTTAGGCAACACTAGAGCTGTTTGATACTAGGACTTGGTTCAGTGCATCCATATTGTCCTTGTGAATAAAGCTTGAAAGGGACTGTAGCCAAAGGGGATGTCCAAGCTTGAAGTGCAAGTACACATGAAAAAAACCTCTGATTTTTTTTTTTCTTTTTGGCGTGAGACGGAAGAATGGTGTGACAAAAATTATACTTATGGTTTGAGTCTGCTTTTTAATCTGGGATTGGCAATGCTGAATATTCAGAACTTAATAAATATTTATTCGGAATGCATACTTAAGTTTCATTCAAATGACAGCCTTATGCAAAGTCTGCAGGGTTGTGCTGAATGCAGATAAAATAAAAGCAATTGCTTAATGCTGACTATTTATGTATATGTTTTGCTGGATTAGGACCTTGGAAAACAACCATTTCTGTAGCTCTTTCCCACTCTTCACTTCTCAGTAAAATTCATCCATGCACTTTTTAACACAGGTCATAGTGCACCCATTCAGCACATGCCTGCTCATGCAATCACCAGCAGAGAAGAGTGTTTTCTTGAAGAGCTAGGTTACAGTTATAAATATGAGAAACTTTAATTTGATTTATCCTCATCTTGAAGCTCTTCAGCATCACTAAAAATTGCTTCTTTTCTTTCCTCCCATTTCTTAATAACAACATGCTAGTTTCAGCATGAGCAATTTCTACCAGTGTGCTACAATTATCTTCAAAAACCACAAAAACCGCTCTAGACCAGTCATTTCTCTGACAGTTCTTTAGCAGTCTATATATGTTGATTATATATATATATTTTGATTATCAAAATATATAGAACGAGACATATAAAATAGAATGTATATAGAGGCCTCAGCCTCTACTAATAACATCATTTCCTGTGGATTATTTCATGAAAATTAATATTACAGATATAATTTCAAAAATATGCTACTCTATCCATAAGACTAAATTCCTAATGTTTACCTCATTCTATACTTACTGAAATCTTTTACATAATAAAGTATTCAAAAGTACTTGAAATAATGTCTTACTAACTGAAATGTGATTTTTAGGCCTAATTCAGCTATGTCCTGCTTACAGCTGAGTGCTATCACTGCTGGACTCCAACAATATTCTCTCACAAGTTCCTCCTTCTCCGTCTCTTCTCTGACATTGCCACCATTCTCTGTATCCATTTCTTTTTTCTCCATTGACGCTCATAAAATTTTTTGCCCAATACCAATACAGAAAATCTAAATCTCACAGCACAATAATTCTATCCTATTCACATGAAAATGAAATCCTAGAGGCACGACAGATGTTTTACCCCAACCAGAAATTATCAGCATTGGTGCAGGAATAAGTTGTAAAGCAAGAAGTTAGTCAAAGTTCATAAAGATATTCTGGACAAAGTCTTGTTGAGGAACATAAAAGGACAACTGGAAAATTGAATACTTAAAAAAAAATCCTGTAACAAGAAACTTGCAGTGTAAAGATACACATTTTTTGACACAAAATCATTTTACTTGCTAATTGCCTAGAGTAGATTATACATTTTGCACCTAGATTAAGGCAAGTACAGTTGTGTGTCTCCTATTTGAGCCACTATAATTACTTACTTATGCTGACAGGCAGAAACATAATATAGTCTTTTTATCCAGAGACTTGTTGAGATGGAAGGGAAAGACCCACAACAGGAATCCAATTTACTCCAGTCAATTACATGATCCAGCAAACCTGAGCAAGAAGCAGCAATGGAAAACTGCAAAATATGCAACGATTTTATCCTTAGCTGCATACAAGCTAGTGGTTATGGATAAGCAGAAAAAGAGAAAATAAGGCTCTCGCAGTGGCTTCGTGGGGCAGCTAGAGGCTGACTACAAGCTTTCCTCTGAGCCTCAGCTTCCCCAGCTATGAAATGCGGATAAAGCCAGCTCTTTGCAAAGTACTTTGAAAGCAATAAATGGAAGTGCAATATAACTATCTACTGCCACTCTGCTTTCATTAAAAGCTGAAAATGTTTGATTAAAACTTTTCCTTTACTGCATTTTTATATGAGTAATTCTTCCTCCATTTAATTATATGATATCGTAACACTTATTTGATGTACAGAAGGGAATAATTTGCTGGAAATATCACCCCCTACATAACAAAATGTTTAAATGTGCTTAAATCTAAGCACACAAGTACTCTTTTTAAAGCGAATGTGACTAGTCACATGTTAAGATTATGCATCTTCTTGAGTATATTGAGGCACAGTGATACTGTAGTTGAATTAAAATAGCTTACATTATTCACTTGTGATCTCATAAAGGCATTCTAAAATAAATGGAAAAAATGTACAGTAAATAAGCATGAGGGGGTTTTTTTAAGATAAATATAAGAAGCTGTGATGGTTGAGCCTTAACCGCCTTATGATTCCTTGCAAATCCCAACATTTTAACTAATACCCAGAAATGCAGTTAGACTTCATTTTACAAGCCATGTAAGGCATGATAAACAACGGGTCCTGTAAAAGTTTGACCACTGCAAGTACCTCTGTTGAATTCTCCAGAAGAACTTAACATTATGGGAATATGTGCAATGCGTATGGTAATGCAGAAATAACCATTTCCTGCCACTCTAATGGGAGTGGTAGGAGTATGAGGGAACAAGGATAGGTGTAGCCAATGCACAGGAAAAGGTCACAGTCCCTTGTTACCTCCCATCCTGTTCAAAGCAAGTGGGAGGCAGGGATTATCTGTTCCCACTACATCCTGCATGTTGCTGGAGCATGAAAACTACAGCCTCCTACTTAGCTGTGTAATCTAATCCCACAGGACTTTCGGTAGGAATGTAACATAATTAATTAATAACATAATTAATAAATATATCATGCTTACAGAGTTAGACTCTCCTAGCCATTACTCTTGAACAGCTTGGGAAAATTGCTATGTGGTCACTGACTCAGAACAGTAAAAAAACAACTCCACATACCACAAACATAAAGAACAGTCCTGAAAGTGTAAGTTATATTTTTATTGGGAGTAGAGGATCATCACTGTTTCTAACTGCATTCAGAGACACCAGCTTTAACATAACAAAGGCTGAATACACATTATTTAAAACTATATATAGGAAAAAAAGGATTGCCCACCTATTAGCCAATAGCTTTAAATTTAATTTTTAACAAATTGCTGAGAATGATTAAATGACAAAGTAGTTTATTAATGTGTTTTGCTTTTCCATGATGCTACTTTTCTTTGCTGAGCTTGCTTATAAATAACATATAATGGTTTCTTGATTTAAACAGGGCTAGCATTTCTGCATTTATTGCAATAATACTATGTGAGCCAATACACCATAAAGTAAGACATAAAAGCAATTTGTTCTCTATATGATATTGATTTTTARGTAAATGAGTTAGATTTGTGCTTATTCCATGCAGGAGACAAAAACAAATCTAGATTTAATACAATTACACATACAGCTTTTMCAAAGCTGTCTAAAACAGGCATCTAACTATGGAAAGGTTTTATGGAAACATTTTTAAAGCCAAAGTAACTGTGTCACATCTTCACTGAAGTGCTTCAGACAGGAATATTTCACAGTCTTTCTAAAAGATAGAATTGTTGCTTCTCTTAAAGTACMCCAACATGACACTTTCTGGGTAAATTAGAATTTAAGTTTTAAAAAGGGATATTTTTATGTAAATWCTTTGCTAGTATGTAGAGCTTCATTATGAAATCCTACTTTCATTGCAGTACTGTATTTCCAAAACCACTTCCCTAAACTTCCTAGAAATTTCACCGTCATTGTTTCCCTCTGATGTGCTTACAGACCCAGCGTGCCAAGCACTTTGATTCAAACAGAGGTCCTGTTGTTTCCAAAACAATAGTTAACTGGGAAGAAAATTAGAGAATATGTGATGCAATGCTTTGGGACTAGCTCTTCCGTGACTGGAGTGTCTGATATTCAAGCCAGGCAGAGTGCACTTTTTATGGCACTAATTGACTTCTCATCTATCACTGATGGACAAGTAGYTGTAAAATGCCTGGATTAGACAGTTTTCTCTGAGTGACATAAGGAATAGAAACTTCTGCTAAGAAATTCTCAATTAYAGAAAAAAAAGATTACAGGTATTAAGATTAGTGCTAAGTGATTAACAGCTTCCTGTSTATGGCAGTGAAAATACCAAAGAAAACCATACAGACAACTTCATTCAAATTGGATTTTTAAAATTTCTTCCTTTTTTTTGAAAGAAAAGAATAAAAAATAGATATGGAATAACCTGTGTGGGAAGAAAAAAAAAATTCTGATGATTGTTTCTTTCTRTCTACCTGTTATAAGAAAAAACAAACAAGATAAATGACCAGGCTCACTAAAGATCATATCCCCCTGTTGTCTAGAAGACTATTGATTAGGAAGTTCTGTGGAAGACCTGTGTTCACTCCAGCTTCTCAAGAGCTAGAATTTATTACAGTTGCTTTTCATTCTGTTTTCACCAACAGAATGCATAGTCATGAATATGAGGTAAAGGTTATGGAAAGAAAGGGAAAAAAAAGAGTAATGAGGTAAAAAACTCTTCAGATACTATTTGTTTTGTTTTGTTTTTAATAAATTACATTATTTGACACATTTTGACTTATGTTYCCTCACTTTTTTATTACTATTGATATCAGAATAACATTACTTGCAGCAGCAGCTCTAAGGTTTGCAGGGCACTAGATCTAAATTGGAACACTAGTGCCTTTAACTACCTAAGAATAATCCTCAGAATCTTTAGCTCCATCACAAGCCAGGATAAAAACACTGGACTCCAGTCCAGACTGTGCTCAGTTTCACATAGGCTCCCTCACTTGTGCAGGRTACAAGCAAAGCAGAAAAGTCCTTGCCCTATGGGGATGCTGGGTTCTAAATATTGCCACTGCCTATAGTACATCCATGTTAGACAGTATTTTCTACTGTGGGTTGCAGTAATACTGGAATAATATTACAAATAGAAAAATAAGGTAGGATAGAATAATGCTACTAACCAGAATAATACTAGTTGGTTTTTCAGTCGTCAGTCTTTCCTAGTTTTAATTGTAATGTTACATGTTTTGTTTTGTTTTTCCTTTGAAGCCAATGTGTATTTTGTTGTGGGGTCAGGGTTTTGTCAGGGTTTTTGTTTCAGTTCTGAAAAATTTGATACCAATAAGAGATATGCCATGTTTGCAAAGGCTACTTAGCCATTATGCTAAAAGATGGGAGATATTTCAGACATAATCATTAATTTGAACTGTTATTCTCAAGTCTAATTTAAAGGTGAACTCCCTTGTCAGAATCCTTGACAGATCCTGTCAATAATATGGAAGAATCCTAATATTTACAGATACATTCCTTATGGAGGATGGAACAGAAAGAGAAATTTGTATTAAGATAAACAGACAAAAAAAATTTAATTGGATACACCATAATACTATTTTTGTGAAAAAATCAGACATGGTAAATTCTGAGGACACTCAGAATATTCTGTCTTAAACTGACTTTTTTTTCCTGTAAATTGGAGTGATCATTTTGCCGTGATTTCTGTTCTGTTGTTGCTATTCCTCTTTCTCACCCTCCTAGCTATTTTGCAACCTTCCCTGCAGAGAATACCTGCATTTCCTTGACTAGTGAAGCCCTAATTCCTGTATCTAACGCTGTCAGCCATGAAGTGATTGAAACCCTGGCCTCATTGCTTCCTGCTGCCAGRAGCACAGCAGGCGCTGGTGTTCAGGGCTCCTGCCGTTTGGGCTCTCCTCCTTGTATTTTATCCCAGCAGCTGCAGATTTCCACAGGCATCTTCTTTGCTGCTTGGGAATCTCAGAAGCGATTGTTGTTTCTGTACCCAGCTCTTGCTCTGAATCATCATTATTAAAAGCTTTCTTTTTAAATTAAAAAAGAAAAATGGACAGAGGGCTTTTGTAATGTAGAATGGTGAGGCTTGGTTGTCTCTGCTCTCTTGGGATGCTTCTACAAACTTTAGCTATGTTTTTGAAAGAACATTTTAATTCTGAAAAGCAATCATGCATATAAAATTGGCACTTACTTTTGTTGCAGTCTCCTTCTCTCTCCCCCCTGTATCCTACATCTGAAAGAAACAAAGGAAAAACAACTCTTGCCCTTTTCCCGTGTTATTTGCTTCAGGTTAAGCCCCTGAGATGTTCAGATGCTTTCCTTCTATTGCTTTAAGCTGTGTCTTTGTGTCAAAGGCATTTTCTCTTTTAGGGAAATGCCTGACCCCAGGACAAACCTTGAAGCCCTCTGAGAARAGAAAGTGCTACAGGAAACAGAAACAGGAAGAAAACAACTAATTCTGAGAGGCATCAGTGAAAGACAGAGGGTATGAGCTTTACAGAAATCAAAACTGGATTGAAAGGATGTCCAGAGGGTGACCCAGGCAGAGCAGTGCTGACAGTGCCCACTGCCATGGGGAGGCAGGGAAGGGTGACCAGGGGCACTCTGCCTGGAGCTGGGAGAGGACGAGGAGCTGCATTTGCCAACATCTACCAATGTCTCCACCACGCAGCTTCCTGCCCCAGAGCTGGGAGGAGGTTGCCCATTGCTCTGAGGAACATTTTCCAGCCAATATCCCCTACAAATCCTAGCATGAGATCCAAGAAATAGCTCTCCCATCAGAAGTACTCACATTCAGAGGGACAGGATGTCCTCTTGCTCTGTTCTTCAATCCCATGTCTCAGTATCTTTGCAGACAGTCTGTCCTTTASTGCCTTTGACACTTTTGGTAAAATATTCATGCTATTTAAATCAATGGGAGTTTTGAAACCTATATCAAACTTTACATACCCTACATTTGTATAGTTAGCAGTGTAGGAGCTTATCAAGTTCATAGAAACATTAATATGTTTTTACTGAAGCACTTGCCATAAATGAGCAAAACTGCAAAGAGGCTGAGCACTCTCAGCTCTCACAGAGAGCTTAAGGGGTGCTTAAGGACACTCAGTCATGAGGGCACTCAGACTCATGAGGACCAATGCCTCAAAAGAACAAACAGATCCATACATTAGACAGAGTTTGCACAGCATTGTCACATTATTTTCTGCTAATACATCCATCCTCATCCCTCTGCAATCTCTTTGAGGATTTCCAGCTGTAACTCCTTATGGTTGTTGTCTTACTAGCAGCAAAATACCACATTCCTCCCATTTTTAAATCAAGACATAGGGTGTTGTACTCTTTCCATTAATCATGGTTACTCCAGCTGGTCAGATGGAATTTGTTGCCTGYAGTTTTACTTCTTGGAATATGTGATCAGAGATAAACAATGACCAGATGGTCTTCTTAAAACTAGGCTATCCTGCTATATGAGTTGCTGCAAAGAAGAAAAGTATAATAAATTTGGGGAAAAGGCTTAAAACACACTGAAAAGAACCAGAGCATGACTTTCTTACCTGAACTGGTAAGGAAGAATTTTATTGATGCTGACAGACAGGAAAACAGCCATTAAACTCCGTCAGTTGGCTTCACAGTATTTTACCTTTCTTTTAAAGCAATCATCAGTTTGACAAAGGCTTAGAATACTAACAGCTTCAAAAGATAAGCTATTTATTTTTGTCCAGAATCTGTCACAGACCAGCTTGATATTGCACAGGTTCTACTAACTTTGCCAGGGCATAATTTAATTCAGAAAAGGCACTTAAGAAAGTCTGGGTGCTTGATAAAAATTTACATCCATACTTAAATCTAAGTAATTACTTTCCCAGACCGTAACTCAGAGAATTTCCACCTGCAGCTGGTCGGGTTGTGGTCTGTGAATGCAGGAGAAAGATTAATCACAAGCAATTGTAAATACTACCACTGTCGGATATTGCTCTGATATGGGAASTAATCTGTTTGCTGTGAGCAAGGAAGGGTAAGAAAGAAAACCAGTCCTACTACACTGCTATATCTGGCTCCATCTATCTAGTGGGTGGCTTAAGACCTTAGGGACCTAAGAGTGCTCAAAGACACTTTAGAAAAGTCAGCTGTTTAGAAAGRAAATTCTTTTATGGGAGTTCCATGGCAAAAAGAATTTTTAATTTGTGTTATGGTGATCATCATCTTGCTGACATTCTGCATTTTTCTGCGGAACAGTTTTCAATAAATCTCAGTTACRTTTCATTTTTTATTTCAGTCTTTGATTAATCGATCACATTTTCTTTCACAAGCACACAGGTCAGTCATCCCTTATAACTAGCTCCCACTCAACTCATCTGTCTAAAGCTCATCACTGCAGCTCAGAGAAATTTTCCTAATACCACACACTTTCTGGTCTCTATATATTGTACTTACTTAAACAGTGACTAGCCTAATCACTGTTGTGACGTACTTCCAACAAATTACTTCAGACTGATTAAATGCCTTTGTTAATTATAAATAGTTATCTTAGACCTCTATGTTATGCTAACCCTAGGCAACCAATAAGAGGGGTTATCCTTTATGTTAATGGCACTGTAACTCAACTAGAAACAATATCCATTTAGAATTTAATTCCAGAAAAATGTAGAATCTCAATGATTTCAGTATGTCAGCCGCTATTTGTTCAGATAATAAATGTACACTTTACAGTTTCATTTGCCTTTTAGAGAAAATAAACAAGATTTGCAGGGTTGGTTTTGTATCAATGTAGAAAGGGGAACATGGCAAGGCCTGATTCATATGCTAATCCAAATTGTAACTCTRTGTAACTCTACTGAACTCCATGGAGTTCATAGTGATTCAGAAATGGAATAATACAATGACAAACTAGATTCAAGATAGTTTACATCAGTTTTCACCTTGACTTATTTGAAGTTGCACTACTGGAACTTGATTGAGGGTTAGGTCCCATGAAAGGATATAAAGAAAAATGTCAGTGACACAGCTTGAGAACTCCAGGAATAGTATTYGAGTAAAACTAGGTAATACAAAATGCAATGTTACATAGCTACCATGTATAATGGATTTCCCTTATACATGTGAATTTTTGASATGGAAATAAGGGTAAGGCAATATATTCATAATGGTTAATAATCAACAATACAATGTGCCCATGTGAACATGCAAAGTTATCTTAGAAAATATCCATCGCATCTCTTATCACTCATGTTCAAGAAGAATCACTTTCTAGTCAGGAAAGAAACAGAGAAAAGCAACCAGCATGATCAGAAGTTCGAACAGTCTGTTTTACAGAGGATACTAAAAAAAAAAAATTCTTGGCTTTCTTAATACTACTAGAAGAAAGATTACAAGSGGATATGTTTACTCTTTATAAATACATCATGAAGTTAAACATTTGAGATAGAGAAGAGCTGTTTAAGCTAAAAGGCAAAGTTGGTGGAAGAGTAAAAGGCTTAAAATGGGTAAAGCATTCTGACCTGTCAGATGACAGAGATTTTGGAACACTTTCCCAATAGGAACAGAGAAATAGAAATTAAAAATTGTCTCATGAGATTTAAAACAACAACAAGTTTTACAAGTTATCGTAGAGGTYGTTGTTGTTTGCATTGACAGAGCAGTAGACCCACTGACTTGGAAGATTCAAGTACGTGTTAAATCATTCACCAAATATAGATGTTAAGTATTTTTGCCTCCTGAGGTGTTTAGCAGCCATTTCCCAACTGTTGGGAGAATTCCATACATATTAGGATCTACACAACACTGGGAGAGCAGGAGAGAGGGAGGTTCTTCCCATCTGTCTTTCTGAAGCTCTTTCACCTTCTATGGAATAACTCTGTAGCCATGGAGTCATGCAATTGACCTAGGAGAAGACAATCCTTTACTCAGTATGGGAACATTTTTTAAAATAATTGATACACAGAGCAAGACTGGGAAACTATTCACTCAAATAYTTCTGCTGCTCAGCACTTCTCATAAAGCCATTCACAGGCATATTCCTGTCTAGGAAGCTTTTATAGTGGGTATTTAMGCTCCTACAGGACTAGGCAGAGTTAGCTAGGAGTTTAGAGGTTCTAATTTTGGACTTGTTTTTTAAAAGTTGTATTACACAGAAAAGGGACCTCTGCCTTTATATGAATCAGTGTTTTAGATGGAGTACATTTTAGATAACTCAGTCKGATTCTAAAAGGCAGAGTGCTGCAATTTAAGCCAATTTAAATAAGATTTGCTCCAGTGATTTTAAGGAAACACGTGTTTTATACACAAAGRTTTTCAGAATAATAGATGCAATTCTGCACCCATTTTTTCTAACCTACTCAGATTATTGCCTTATATGATATCAAGATGCAGTGGTATATTATGTTGACATATTGTCAAGCGAACAGAAAATATTTTGATCTTTCATTCCATATACGTGTTCTATTTAGGGAAAAGGGTTAATCATTTTATGATCACTAAAATGTTTTACAAAAACAATTTCACTTTATGGCAAAATAAAAACATTCTTTTTGGAACCTTCATTCTAGTGCTTTAAGGATTGTCATTATGTTGAGCATTCAGTGGTRAATGTGTCTCACTGGAAGTGAGAAAGAAAGTCTATAAAGTCAATATACTGTCATGCCAAATACCTTCCCAAAGCAAGAYGGGCTGCCAATTCCTCTTAAAGAAATCTCAAAGGGAATTAAATTATATTCTTCACTKCCTAAAAGTCCCTAAACACAGGTTAGAAAAGGTTTTATGAAATGCTGTGCTAGCAACTATATGCAAGTACATCTAAAAAAGCACCTTGCTATGCTTGCAACTGCCTCACTCTCATCAAATTCACACAGTGAGGGCTGACTAGGAACTGAGGTGAAAAAGTACACAACAATAAAGTACTAAGCAGCCTTACACAACACCACTAAAATCAAGAGAAAACTTTCCAGTGACTTCAGTCGGAATTGAATTGGATCTTGTAGGATGATAGAGTTTGGGGTTCTTTGAGTTGTTTATTTTTCCCTCAGTAGAATATTTTATATTCTGCTTATGGTAGCAGGTATAGTGGAGAACATTAATAAAGACACAATTTTCAGACATGCAAAAGGCCTAATTAAATCCTGATATAACTTTATGAAATCAATGGAATGAGTTTGATGCATGAACACAATAACCTATTATATTAGAACCTATTCCAACCTCATTTAAACACTTGAATTTTCCCTTTTATTTCTACAGGAGCAGGAATAACTCCATAATATGGATGGACCCCTGAACTTTCAAGCTCAAGAGCATAAGGTTATTCTATTATTCATTTTTCTACTTCCAAGGGTAAGCAATAGCTGTATTATTCATTTGTCATGAAATAATGTTTTGTCAAGTGTTGATTTTTACAAAGCCCTGATCCCAACAGCCAGGAAACCTTTTCAAGTTGACCAAAGCATGCTAGCCTGTATCCACACTAAAATAGTCTGAGATGCCTAAATACAAGATATAAATAGCTTGTAGTTTAAATTTTTTAATATTTTTATTGAAAATTAATTTTTGCCTTCATGTGTACTTAGTTGTGAGGTTGGTGAGTTGGAGGATCATATGGCAAAGTGCAATTAATGCTCYCCTAACAACTGCAATTCTTTTACAATTTCTTCTATCTTGCTTGCATCATTTTCATTGATGGTTTCTGTAATGTATATCTTTTGAACGTACAAACACAAATACAGCAAGTTCTTCCTTTCTGAGATGCCCGTATCCTAATGCAGACATATATGTGATGCAGTRCACTGGAAGGGACTGTACAAATACATGTCAGAACTGCATATCACTTGCACAGAGATCAATGAYGAATGCCTTCCTGAAATCAAATACCTTTCAAGCACTGCTGAAAAGACCCTTTTTTGACCTAAGTGGTTAGCCCAAGGGCTATTTCAGGTAGGAGGTGAAACTGATAATAGAGCCAGGCATTTCCTCGGTGTCATCCTGTTTACTTACAAAGAGCACACAAAGTCTGGTTCCCCTGAACACAGCAGAAATCAAACAGCAGGAGACAGAGCTTCTTTGCTCAAGGGGTCAGGACTCTTTCCGGTTAACACTTAGCCCAAAAGATCTTTCTCTAAGCTTTTCACAAAGCTACRCTCACAAAGTTTGTTCCCACTGTTTTCTCAAATCCTTTTCTCTAAACTTCTCTGCCTTTTCCCATGTTTCTCTCAGAGACAGACACATTCACTTCCAACAAGCAATGCCACTGCAATGTCCCCACCTAAGGAAACCCTTGAGGTTGCCTTTGTACCAGGAAGTCATAGAGTATTASGTTTTAGATGGACTACTCTGTTGTTTCAGCTATCCAGTTTAACAGGTTCTATAGATGTGCACACATATTCATACATTTATCTATAATGACTGTCAGATTGACTAGAATTCATACAATTCACAAACACACAGGTCTCTTGTTACATGTCAAGGATGATCCTTTTCAATCACASAACAAACTTGAAAATATTGCAGAACTAAAGACCAGATTTTATCACCCATAGGCAAGTTGGCTGGCATTTAATTGCATAGTCTCATTAGGTGATTCTTAAAAGGCTCAACATATCTGGCAGCCCTGGAGCAAAGTGAGGCATATTTTTGAGTCTTTCCAAAGAACAATTCCCGGCATTATGCAGACAGACGGAAGGTGCTGCATAAAACTACAGAGAAGCCCCCTAGTGCCTTATAACTCTGCAATTCTAATGCTGTTATCCTGCTCTCAGCATATTTTTCCTTCAAAGCCCTGTACCTGGTTAGGACAACTTGTGTCTTGAGGAACAGTGAGTACAGCTGTTTGTGTCAAGAAAGCCTTCCCCCTTCCAAAYGGCTGCTAGTAAAGTAAACAGTATATTTTCAACAAACATTCACATACAGGACATAAACTRTATTGATTCAATCTTATCTCACGTGAGACATATTGCTGTAATTCCCCAGAAACTGAGAGAGAATGTAATTAATTGAAATTAATTGGAAAAATATAGAGAGATGCCAATAAAAATTCCTTCTCTGTTCCTGTATGAATCTGGCTTCTAAACTGTTGCTCAGCATAGTTAGCATAGACCAATCAGTGACTTAATTGGGGAGGACAAATACTCAGCATGTGATTTTTGCGCATAACTCCCCTGTTGCCTACTTTTGGTTTTCATTTTCATTGAGATATGCTACTAAATCAGACATTTCTGCTTGGAAAAGAATTTTATCAACTTTATCTACATTATGCTCTCAGTCAGAAATCATGTGGTGTTTTTATGCAAAAGATAAGTCTTAGTCTATAGATAAGAATACCACGTGCTCTAGATGTCCCTGCTTGAGCAGGGGGTTTGCACTAGTTGATCTCTAGAGGTCCCTTCCAACCCTAAGGATTCTGTGATTCTGTGAAGAAAGGTTAAACTAAGATCTACACTCCTAAATAGTGTATTTTATCAATGCTAAGTGAGAAAAGCATTCAATGAACCATTTTGTATTAGTCTGGCCATCATCACCAACTTTTCACTTGACAGGATATTGTGATTATAGGGTCAAATGCAGATTATATTGATTTTTTTTTTTTATTTAGCTTTCTTTCAGGCCATGTAGGTTTTATTTACCAGATTCATTTTCCACCATGTGGTTTCTTCAGTGAAGCATGGTTTTGATGGCCATGTGACAAGTGAAAAACAGATGATGCCATTAGATGGCAAAACAAATTTATTTGCATTTTTCTATGAGCAAAGACTTCAGGATTTACCTCATAAGGTAAAGTCCATGGAAACGGAATGCATTTGCAGAAAACAAGGGCTAATCTTCTTTCATTTCACCTGTGTAGAATGATAAGCGCTTTAGCTTCAAATTAATATCACCTTAACATTAACAAAATACTGTCACCTTATTAACAATCTAATTGTTTACAGACTACTATCCTCTCCCAGTAGTTATAAATATTTATGTTTATTTGGATTTCCTAAAGGAAGAGAATTTCATACAATACATCACACTTAACTGTCCAGCCATCTTCCTGATCTCCCCCCACCAATCATCGTATGTGACCCCTACTGTCTATATTCAGCCATATACGCAAGAGAAGTATCAGGAATAATTACGCTCCCTCAAGTACTGTGAAAATCAGCAGTTAGAGGGAAGGACGGGAGATAAACTACCGTCCTGCTGAGAGAAAGACAAACGGATTCCTGGCAGTGCACACTCCATTTGGCAGCAGCTTTCTAGCTAGTCAGCAAGTGCACCCTGGCTGGCTGATCAGCTCACAGATACTTCCAGGCTAGATATAGCATTGCCGCCTCTTGCCTTGATATCTCTGGATATCTTGTAAAGGATAGCACAGATGACAGGAAAAAAAACTCATCTGGAAAAGTTTAAAGACCAAACACAGAAATTATAGGGAAAAAAAAAAGGCTTCATTATTTCAGCTCTTCATGGAGCATCTAATAATCTTGGACTATATGAATTACATCATSCAAGTACAGGTCACACAGGAGCGTATTTTCTAGAATACTAATTATTTGGCATGGAACAAGTTCTGTGGCAGAAAAGAATGTCTGCCACAGAAAGTTAGAAAGACAGAAACTTTTCAGCCATTGGAAAGTTATATGGTGGAATATGATTAAGCTGRATGCTTTGTCCTGCTTCTTCTGCTTTTCCCCTTTTTTCCCTGACTTGGAAAGTTCTGCTCTTTACTCCGTTGCTGCTGCATTTTTATTCTCTCAGACATTTTGTAGGTCRTAAGGGTATCCTTCTGACTGAGATGTGGTCAGAGAGAATAAGAAAAATCGATTTTGGAAAACCTCTGTTAGCACTCTTTCATGAACATTTCGTTATATCTATTGTGAGCTTTTAAAAGACTGAACCTGTGAATTTGCTATTGCCATGTCTTTGAATGATTTTCCTAGGCTCATAGGCTGAGAAAGAGCAGCACAGCACAGACAACACCCCAGTCTTCATGTACAGTGGGACAGTTTCCCTTTTGTGTTAGACTGTAATTTAATATTCTGTGCACAGGCATGCAGAATTTCTTGCTGTGCACTGAACTATGCAGAGCACTGTAGATCTGCAAACAGGAAGCTAGGCTTAGAAAGGATAATGTATTAGAAGTGCCAGTGAGAAGCTGCTCTGCTTTCCATATACTTTAACTCCTGAGTGTCTTCTGTCTCTTACCACTCTACAGGTAGAAACATGGTACAAATGCATGGGCAGATAAAGTTTTCTCAACAGTTTGAAAACTACTAGTCCTATCTTTTGTCAAGTGTTTACACGGGTACTTTCACCATAATACTTCTGAAATTCCACCAATCCAGAGTCAGAAAATAACTGCAGAAGAATTAAGAATATCCAAATGCTTGTGTGAGACGGAAAGGCTTTTCAATTTGCCACCTCAGCACTGTTTTCTTTTATTAATTTTGGTTCTACAGCACAGCAGAGGGCAAAAGTAAGGACTTGTGATTAGATAAACTCCTTTTAATTGTTTCATTCTGTTTTAGCCAGACGGCAGCACATGGACAATTGGTTTACCGAGATCTTTATCCTCGTTCCTTCATTAGCACCCCGGGGAAGCTGCTGCAGTGGCTAATGCACTTACTGACATGGTTTCAACAATTAAGTCACCCAGAAGCCTCTCACTAAGGTCAATGTTCTGCACATTTGTTCCGACTCATTTGCTGAGTAGAAAGGTGAACTTTTTCATTCCAGGTATGTCATTATGGAAATCATGTTAATGAATCAAGACACTGGAGGGCATATGCACTCTGTTAGTGCAAGATTAATGGAGGCTTTATCAAGAAGGATTCAGTCTCAGCCTCTTCTGGTAAATCCATGTCTGAACTTCARCTGGACATGAGTAGTTCTGACTTTATACTGACATAGCAGCTTCCATCTCAAAAACCCTCAAATCATTTTACAAGCATCAGTACCATACACACAAGGAACAATTCTTCTATTACTGAAAMAACCACCTGAGGGCATGGAGAAGTGCAGCATACAGCACTGCAGAGCAGGCTGGGCTGGATGTCAGGACGCGCATATTAAGAATCCTATTCCTGCCAGAAAGGGTCAATAAATGACAAGTAGTTTTTTTAATAAAAATCATGGAGTTCTGTGATATAGAAGGTCTCTTCATTGTTTTATGACTGTAGGGTGAACTGAACAACAAAACTGGCGTGTTACTGCAAKGCAAATGCAAAGATTTAAATAAGGTCCCCTAAAAATACACTGCAGAACTGACACTCTCATTCCAGAAAGAAAAAAATAATAAAAAGGATTTAATGAACTTTCCTTTAGTAGTGAGCTAGGAGTAGTGGGGGAAGTGACATTTTTTAATTCCTCCTCTTTTAGGTATCATTACCTGTTGTTTCTTCATGATCCAAAGGCCTAGAGGACAGAAAAGGAAGATGAGGAATACTGAATACAGAAATTCTTTGTACCTGAAAAAGATGGATAAATTCTTCACTTATAAGGCAGCTTCGGGTCATAATGTAATTTTGGGCTCTACATCCAGCTCTGTTCTACAGAACAATTTGCATATATTTGCAATTAATAGAAAAATATATTCTAAAAAGGCATGGTTTCTCTAATACAACCTAATCTTACTCTTTATTAATAGAATTCAACATGGTGCTGTTTGRAATTAACCTTTGCTTTACTACTATATAAAAGAAAATTGGCAAAATCAAGCTGACACCATTAGAGTTCAAAAATCACGTGCTCCTGCTGACCTTTTAATTTAAATCTTTTAGCATCTTTTCACATTCAGAAATCCTGCTCCTTTCCTTTTTTTTTTTTTTTTTTTTTTTGTTTACACTGTTATAGGCAGCTTTTCCTAATGATTTTATCAATTTGGGGTTTAGATATTTAAGCATGTAACTATTATAAGAAATATATTCTATTTCAAGATTACACTTAAGTAAATCCTTAAATCCTGCCAGAAGGCTGAGCATTGGTTCACACAGATGAATCACATCTCTGAAAAACAGAAGAGAAAGAGACAAGGTGTACCCCCTTCTGCCACATAATCTTAGCTCTATGCTCAAGCATTGGTGAGAGCCACTGAGAATATATTCTAAATATACTTCAGCCAGGCCTCTTCTAAAACACACAGATGTCAGGAAGGCTGTCTGGCATTTTAGGATGTGCAGTATTTCCCAGAGAACTTTATTCTCATTCCTCCTCAGGAATCCCAAYTGCTTTTCACTGTGGTAGCATTAATGTGCTGACTGGTGAAGCATATATATTTTAGCATGCTGCCAGAACTCATGATGAAACATAAGGACATGTACCCCTGCAACTCAGCAATCACAGATCCATTGTTTCTATGATGGATTATGTGAATTATGCACATAGAGAAGCAGAATGATCTATTTTTTGCCAGGAAGACTCAAGTAATCTGGTTAGTTGTACATATAGTGGCACAATAAAAAGAAGTAAATGTATGGGATGTTCCAGAATCCTAGGATGAATGCAAATGAGAGGCTAAATCTGACAAATCTGACATGCCTTGCAAAGAGTAAGTGAAATACTGCTTGAAATACAGCAAGTTTGTGCTCAACAACTTTGTCTTCACCTATCTATAATGTAAGTTCCTGTATCTGATACACAGATACCCACTCACTTTATGGACAGACTAGCAAAATAATCAACCTTAAATATTCACCTTGCCAAGTCTTAATCTTTTCAGAAGTCAGGGCCCCATAAGGAATTCTTCAGAAATGGATGGGGTAGAACCAAAGCTCTCGGGGTTTGAGTCCAGACAGATCTGTTATCTCATCGTAGTCTAAATCAAAATCAACCAAGGTTTCGGTGTCACTAATACCCCTTCCACAGTAACACCTCAGGTCTTGCCATGGAAGTACRTTGATAGCTTTTCCTTTCATTAACTGAATGCCATCAGCCCCTTTGAGCAGCTGAATCACGGCTGGCAGGAATTTCCTCCCTCGTAGCTGTATGTTCCTTTGAAACACTGCTTTAGGTTTACAGGATCTGTGTATGTCGCATAAGAAAAGCAATGTAAATAAGTCCAGACTTTTCCTTTTACACCTTGTTTCTTCCTCTCGTGAAGATTCKCATATAAAAGCACCTGCACTAAGTTCAACCAAAGATCTTCCTAGCCCCATCTCCTCTCTCCCACAGTAACCAACGTGCACAGCCACAGAAGAGCACAAGGACAGAGCGAGCACAGATGATGCTTCTTCGCAGCCCCGTTTCCAGCCTACAGCCATTTGTTGTTCAGAATGTCCTGAGCCAGGCAAGATCTCTGTGAAATTAGCTGCCACACAAGGATTTCTCATTCATGAATTTATCCATMTCCTCTTAGCCACAGATACACATTTAGCAGCTACAATATCATGTGGCAAAAAGTTTCACAGCTTAGTGAGTTTATTTTTATGGAAAAGTAAATGGCAACTGTCAGT
Source organism: Eudromia elegans (assembly GCA_003342815.1). Classification (NCBI taxonomy): domain Eukaryota; kingdom Metazoa; phylum Chordata; class Aves; order Tinamiformes; family Tinamidae; genus Eudromia; species Eudromia elegans. Next base: position 4,496,035 of record PTEX01000014.1, on the reverse strand, counting down.
AAAGATGGCTTCCCCTCCCCTTCACTGTATATCCTATCTTAAAGTTATCCAGATCCCAAATCCTGTAGAGTTATGATAAGATGGATTTGTGAAGGGTGCAAGCAATGTCTACTTCCTGCAGCCATGAGGATATAAAAGAAAAAAAAAATCCAACTTTATATGCAAATATATAAAAGGAGGTGAGTACAATCTAATGATACTCCTTTAATCTGTCTCTTGATGTATGGTTTTTTAATCTGGTAGAAAAATATCTGCCTATGCCATTTAAGATTTCATCTGCTCTGTTTAGTGAGTCAGAAATTCTCATTTTCTATTCTGCTGTACTTTCTGCACTCACAAGAATCATGCTTAGTCCTTTCTTTGGTCCTCCTTTCCCATTTTCTTCACTGCAAGATAATGTAACTCTCAGCTGTGCTTTGCTGTGATAATTGAAGTAGATTGTGAGTGATTTGATAGATATGACAGAGGTAACCTTCACATCATTCTCTTTCGTGACAGATACAACAAAAACTCCGCACGCACAGCCTTAGCCGGGGGTTATAAAAAAGGTATCCCCCCTTGCCAATACAGAGTTCACAGAGCAACATCTTATCATTGCCCACCTCACTGCGCAATGTCACAGATTATCAGAAAGGGCAGAGGGGCTGCAGCTTATCAAAGGCGCCACAGCACTCCAGCAACAGCACGAGGCACAGGCTTCCGCAGGCAGGGCCTGCAGAAACAACCTGAAAAAGAGAAGAATGGGTCAGCAAACGACTGCTGCCTCCATGCTTTTCACAGGGCAGGAGCCTCCAGGTTTGTGCTTTTTGCCTGGTGTCCAGTAAGCTTCAAGACTGCAGAGCAGAAGAGACTGTTAGTGGCATCTCGGGATCTGCTCCTATACAAAACATAAAAAGACTCGATACAAATTGCTTTGTTTTGCATTAGCTGCTCACATTCAGCTATGATATGCAAGCAAAAATCCCTGGGCATATTAGTCAAAGTCTAATTTCTGAGTTAGAAATCTGTGTATGAAAGTCCGCAAGTGGGACAGGGAAGATGAAGGCAGAGAAAAGAGGAGGCAGGAGTGATGCCTCATCATCCATGAATATGGAACAGACCATATGAGAATGATATAAGGGTCCTTCCAGGGACTTTGTGGCAGAGCAGAACCACAAATTGTGCTTTGCCCTCTTTTATATTAACTCAGCATATTTCTTGTTACAAATATTTTCTTTATAAGAAATATCAAGGCCTACTGCAAAAGTATTTGTTTTAGGGCTATGGTTCCACAGAATTACAGTATATGATTGAGCACAATAGTATGAAAGGAGTGAAGTTGATCCTGCACGTACAGAAAATGAAACTGTTCTTTCTTTTCTCCCTTCTAAAGGAAACATTCCTAGTATGCCAACAATTAATACCTCACTTTCACAGTCTTGCTTTTCTCATTGGATTTAATTCAAAGTATCTGTATGAAAATTCATATATGGAAGTGGATTAATTTCTTTGAAAACTGGCATTTTTCTTTCTGAATTTAAATCCCCCCGTTTTTCTTCTATGAACTTGTATATATTGAAGTTTAACTCAAATATTAAGAAAAWCTCAAACTTGCAAAGGGATTTTAAAATAATCTTTTTCTTCCCAGATATTTCACTATTTTGTACATATTTTCCATGTGTTTTTACAAAGTAGTCATTACAATCCCTAAAAGTAGAATATTTGACACACCTTTGGAATACATTTATATTCCTCTTGACAATAGTACAAAAGTTTTTCATGATTTTTCCAAGAAAACTAGGGCCAGTAATTTGCCCCAGTAGCCTTCAGAAATCCCTGAATAGCTCCAAATTCATACTAACAACCTCTGAGAGAGTCAAAACTCCAAAGGGGTAGATCCATTTTTAACATCTTTTCCAAGACTCTTTACGTTTCACCAAATAATTAGTGTTGATTTGAAAAGTGAGGTAAGAACATACTTTGAGGTATCAAATTACCCTCTTATACGCAGAAAAGCAAGTGAAAGATTGTAATTCTCTCCCTTCTGAAAACCAAAAGGAGTCAGAAGGGGGAAAAAAATATATACAAACTGAAGTTCCTAGTCCACCTCTTCATACCAAACCTGTTCAAAGTGGATTTCTATTTGCCATCTGTTTTGCTCTTTAATGCCTCCTTCGGAGTTGCTCACAGTTTTTCTCCTCCTTGCACTCTGGAAGTTGCAGTCTGCTCCCTCTGATTGAGGGTGCTGAACCTTGCACCTCTTCCTGCCGTTTGCATCCATGCCATGCCATGCCATGCCGTGGCATTGCCTCCCTGCTTCCACCCTGCAGCACGGCACCAAAACCTTCTGCTCCCCACCATCACCCTCGCACCGTCCAGCCGCTCAGCTGGGACCCATTATTGCTTCAATACAACAACCGCTACCCTTAAAATTCCTCCTCYTTCGAAAGAGAAGTGGGTACACTTCAAACAAAGTGTAACTCTGGCAAGAGATGGGTCAAGGTTTCAGTTTCCAAAATCCACATTGTCCTCCAGAGAGGAAGTGGGAGCCTGGGAGGATGACATAGTGGCCTAACACGAACCTGAGCAGTACAAAGACACCCAAGCTCATCATGGCAAATCCCTCTCACTGCAGACTTGATTCCTGCAAGCTCTTTRGCACAGGGATTGTCCCTTCTCTGCTTTTTGCAGGACAGCACAATGGATTTCTGGAGCCACTGGGGCACTAGCATGAAATTGTAAATCTGCATCCAAAGGAAAGAATAAATCTCATGTCAGCCTGTGTGAGAATGATCGTCTCCAAATGTGGTTTCACTCATCTATTCAGTCACCTGCTCCTACTTGCTGATATGTACTAGACATAAAGAGAAGCTTTTCTTTTTGTTTCCAAAATAAAACAAACAAAAAAAAAGGATTACAAAAAGCAGGTGCCCGGGACTCTGGAGATTCCCTTTTTTCATACTTTCCATTCTGATAAATGACAGAGTTAACCTCCAGKTCACTGTTACAACTGGCTCTCTACTTGTGGTTTCAGTGTTGATCACAAAGAATTGCTTTGCTGCTTCTCTTGCTCCTGCCTTTCTCATTTAAATGATATAGGGGTTTTACACATTTGCACTGGCCTGCTTTCCCAGGGCTGCTGGCTGCCGCATGTGCCCAGCTCAGYTTTGCTGTGCCGCATCCAGAGGTAAGTCTGGGAGCTTGAGCTCTTTCCAATGCAGCTCAATGAGCTGAGTTGTAGGGAGGCAAAAGCAAGAGCAAATGGCAGCAAAGGGGAGACAGACTAACAGAGGCTTTTAAATGTTGCACTGTAAAGAAGCACACAGGAATTACAGAGAGAAAGAAAACAAAAAGAAAAACATAKCACAGGAGAAAGAAAAACAAGACAATGAAGTGGTCAAGTGACAAGTCTATTGTATTAGTCACCAGAAACCTGGTTTTCATGCAGACAGACAATACTGTCTGGAGAAGGAATAGGACTCTTCTTTCCCTTGTCCTGCTTTTATTGTTCTCACATTGTTCCACCATCCCTCTCTTTCATTTTTTTTTAATTCTTTTTCTTTGAATTATTTCTTTGCACTATAGATTTTTTTTTCAGCTCTTCATTTTATCTCTCAGCTTTTTGTTCTCAGATGAGGARGAAGAGAGGAGCTATACAAGCTTTTAATGCTGGGGACAAAAGCTTGAACTTTGAGACAGCAACATAGGGGGAATCAGTAGAAAGAGGAAAGTGTTTGTTTACTCCCATAGCTCCAGCATTACTTTCTCTTTCAATACACCATTAAACTTTGGTTTAGCACAGCACACATTACTTTTTGTATGTGGAAATTAGACAGCTGATTGCCCATTTCCAATAGGAAGAACTATATATGTGTGTGTGTATATATATATATATATCTCACCCTGGCAATGTCAGGTCACTCCTGCACACAAGCGTTATTACTTGCTCTCTAAAAAAAAATCTTATTGCCCTTCCAGTAATATTTAATGTTTTTCTTGAAGCTCCAGCTCTCCTATTCATATCTTTAGGTGACAGTCTCAAGTTATATCCTTTGAAAGACAGATGAAGGGTGGGATTCATCTCATCTAATTTAATATGTGTAGAATGTAGACATCTATATCTCAGCTAACCCCCTAGGCTGCCTTTACAGTCAATGACTAGAATTAGGCAATTTTAAAGCATGACTCTTCTGATCTATTTTAAAAGTCTATTCTAGGATGAGATATGCTGCACCCAAGAAGTGCATACTTTTCTCCACCGATACAGAGGAAGTCCAAGATGAGCGGCTTATATGGAGATGTGGTCAGACAAATCCTGTCTAGTTCTGGGATTTGCAGGAAAGCATTCATATAACATCATGTAATTACTATAGCATCAAAATACAAATAAGTACAACCCAAGCCTCTTCCTTAAAATCAAAATAAACTAAAAATACTTTGACCTAGTTGACCAACACTCATTTTTGTTTGAAAACCRAGAACTGGTGCAAATGGTTTTTATGAATGCCATCTCACCTGCTCCAATCTTCTTCTGTAACCACCCTTCTTCTACCACGTTCTTTATTCACCTTTGCTTTTTTTCCCCCATTTCCAAAATTCACTGTGTTAACTCCAAGAAAAGAGCAACAGAAATAGTGCATTTCAAATGACTGGCATGGTTTCCTGGTCAGAGAACATTTTACCCCACGTTCCTCCCATCAGTGTTCAATGAATGAGGATAAGTGTGCATTAAGTGCAGAAAAAGAAACGAAATTGTCAGTGAGACACCATAAACCTAACGCTTCAATCAGTCTTTCCAGCTCCATTTTGGGGGGAATTCTGCTGGTCTGACTGGAGTTACTGTTCACAAATTTTGGTCTAAGCAAGGGTAAAATTGGTCTTAATATAGATTCAAAAGCCAACATCACAGAGGGAAAATTTAGACAGGCAGTCCAGTCCTCATCTACCTATAAAGCCGAAGACATGGCTTTCCATGCAGGTTTRGTAGCACTCCACCTTCTCCATGAATAAATAGGCCCAGACTAAGCAGAGCAGCCAAGGGGAGGACAGCTCCTTCAGCTCTTTCATCATGCACAGCTCTGCTCTCCCTGCAGCAGTCCTAAGAACYTCAGACGTCCCTCCCCATCTCTAGCACCAAATGCTGCAGATGCCGGCGGCACAGAGCAGCTCCGGCCTCCCCACACCTCACCGGCCGTCCCCATCAGCGCAGGTACCACCACGTGGATGTCACCATGGGTGGGCTCTCTTCCACGACTAACTGTAGTGTTGCCTTCATCCATAAGAGCAACTAATGGAAATCGGGCAGGGTTGCAACTGAAACACAYGAAGGGCAAAGCCAAAAAAGGCTGTGTTTAAGAACCAGATCCTCATGAATGACACTGACCTGCAAGGTGCTGCAACAGTTTGTGGCACACAGGAAGGGACAGGCAGGTTTTGTGTGGGTTATTAATGCAGACTTACCATACAGTGATGAGCACCATAAAGAAACCCACCTCCTGGGAGAGAACAGTTTGTGCAGTTGAAGATGGCAGGCTCCAGTTTTTCGTAGGAARTAAGAAGAATTTTACAGGCTTCACAAAGATATGTATTTGTCATGAGGATATCACCAAATGATACTGTGTGTTCTTAATTTTGTACRATAAGAGAGAGGCTATATCAGGATAAATGCATTCCCTACCGCTTACACCCACACCGTGCAGCATCAACACCTCCCCACGCAGTGCCAGCTGGGAGGCTCCCGGCTCTGCCCTTTCCAATGCCATTCTGAAAAGACGGAAATACTTGAGAAAGCAACTGGGATTTTATAGATGACTTTAAAAATATGTATACATAGCAAAAGGACCGCTTCCGTCTCTTCTCGGCAGAGTTGGAGGTTTTTTCCTCTTGTTTATGCACTACATCTGGCTGCATTTGACACACCTTGTAATATGTATCCCAAATAGAGCTCTGTGCAACTTGGCAGTTTTGCTTCCCAAGGGCTTGTGCAATTACGGTCTGTCAAATATATATCACTTAGCTAAGCAACAACTAAGGAGAGCAATAATAACCTACAAATATTTCATGGGAAAAACATTACAGAGRGGCACAATTCCAGCTGACAAAAAAAAGAAAAAAGAAAAGAAAAGCTACAGCTGCAATAAGAATAATGAGCTAAAATTAAGAAGGGTCTGTAGTTTGATTATTCTGGTTAATATCAGGGGGAAAATCATCCTTACTGGGGAATTATTCACCTGGTTTCTCTTCTAAGAGAAATGTTAGAAGCTCTGTCACTTGGATGCATTATTAACTGGACAGAACAAGGGGAAATGACCCATGAGCTAGAAAGACAATGAGAGTTTGGGGTGGTCCAATGATTTTCAGGCTTTTAAAATTTGTTTTAGCCTGTGCAGCATATTTTGTGCATGTATAAGCAGCTTCTATCATTTCCCTTTCCGGATTGTAACTCACAAGCTACTGAAGCTACAATTTTTCAACAAAATCCCAAGGCAACARTATTCAAAAATGTTCATCATAATTCATCAGTCTTTTTTGACTTCTTGTTTTAGTTTGTAAGCAGGTGTTTTGGGTTTGCCATGGTTTTGAAATGATTGAGGATGGGAAAAGATAGAATGGGAAGGGGTGGTGGGACGTCAATACCATGATAAGTAACAAATATTACATGGTCTGATGTCTGAAATAATCCCTCCCTTGATTTCCAGGTCCTGACTTTGAAGGAGTAGCACAATTATTAATTAATACCTAAGTGGCCAAACACCTCACACATTYATAAGAAATTTCATATAATGCATTATATGAAACATGAGAAAAGGTTACCATACTTTGGGGCAACCACATAGCTGCTAGGTATCCAACACTGCAGCTATTCTGCATTTAGCTGTATCCCATATGCCCAAGATGCCCGTGTCCTGCAGCATGCAACCAGCACACTCCCCACTAGCCATCACGGAGCACAGAAACCTCCGCTTTGTGCTCCACAGGGAGGGTCTCCAACTCCCTGGACACTCAGGGATTCTTTGGTACTGGTTCTCATGCACACAGTACGTGAGTCCTGCCAGGCTCCAGGTATCGCTTTCATTCCGGTTGCTCACAACACTTGCAAGGGGAAGGCTGGACACAGGCAGGGCAAGCAGCACCGTCGTGGACACTGCAAAGCATCCCCAGAAGCAGAGCTGCAGGGAGAAACCTGGCCCCTCTGAGGACAAAGCAGAAATCTCCTTCACACTGATGAATCATTACAATTTAAGCACTGCTGTTCCAGTGTCTCCTGGGCAGGGTTTGTAAGTGAAGCCCCCATGGCWTCTTGTGTGACAGCAGCCAAATCCTATTTCTTTTTCTTTGTAAGAGAAAACTGCAAAACTAAGTTCTTTGTTGTCTCTAGGTATTCGCTCACTGTCTGCCAAGTTCTCACCAGATTAAACAGCCGTGTATTTTCTTCTGAGCTGAGGCTGGTAGTATAGCCTCACTCTGCTTTCTGGCTTCTGAGAAAACAAAACACAATGTAGTTTTCTTTTTCTTTTCTTCATCTTTGTTCCAAGATTATTTTTACTGCATACAATACAAATCACYGTTCAACAGTTTGGCTGTTGAAAAAATAAGAAGTTATTGTAGTTTCATCTCAAAATGAAAATAATAAATAGTCTACAAAGGGCAAAGGTTGACTGTTTCTTGCGGAATCTAATTTGCCAAGTTTTGCAAATTATAGCAAGAAAACTGAATTGTGTGAGCTTTTTACCTCCTTCTGCACACTGCTATTCAACAAATGGTTGTGGGATAAAATTATTCAATTAAGATAAGGTACTGTACATTGTTTGGAAATATATTATGTCGTTTTAGAGGAATGTTTCTCTTTCTCATCTCTTTTTTGAAGTTTTCTTTCTTTCTTTTAGGAGGAAAGAACGCTCTACTTACTGGGTTTAACTCAAAGTGGKTTTTGTGATCTGACATTAAAAAATCTGCATTTAGAACACTGTAACATATTAAAATGTTATGTATTCTTTTACTGACCCCTGGCTTCAACAGTAGGACATGTATCATATTTCTACTACATATTTCAGTGTTAAACTTGTGATATCTTATTTGATATCTTACTATGCAACAAACATTTTGATTAAAGGAAGAAAAGAGGCCAGCTTTTACAACATAGTAGATCTGTAATGTATTAAAAAGGCCATAGGTCATAAATGAAGATGAAACCATGATTCGAACTATTCATGGTCGAAATTTCATAAATCTTTGTCAGCAACTCATAAATAATATATAAAAGAAGGCATTTGCAAGATATCTTCTGTGAGAAAAACTCCTGCATTAATAAGATGTGTCCTTATATGAACAAATAAATACACAAATCTGATCATTAGCATCTACAGCTGGCTGCCCAAAAAGGACAATAATCTTATTCTAGTCCCTATTRCTATTTGTCTACATAACCCCACACAATTCAAAATCATCTTATGTTCACAGGGTTCCCTAAATATTTCCTAARGTTGCACTAATATATACAAATATGCTTCACAATGCCTCTCAGAATTAAGAGATGAATTACCATGTGTAATAGACACTGAAGAAATTAAGCATCCCAAAGTTACAAAGTTATTCCATTGCCAGAATTAAAATTGAACTCGGCATTGTCTCACTCCAGAGTAGCAATTTATATTCAAAAACTCAAATCCATATCTAGAAGAAAATATGGTCTGGAAATACTGAATATCACTTTGTTTGGTTTTGGGCTGCCCAGCTCTGCAGGTGAATTTTGCAGTCCAGGTTCAGGCATAACAGCATCTTGGAGATTGAAGTCTCTAAGAAGGAACCCACTCACAACCCCATTATGTTAAGTTAAACAATTGTAAATACTGCAGTGAGAAAAAGAGTTGCATGTAAAATCCTATTTCTGCTCTGGTCATAGACATCTTGGTCAGAGGTTGCCTCCATATTCTGCACTGTGAAAACACTCAGGATTGAAACAAATGTTGATGCCAAATGCATGTTTTCTGCCTTGAACCTTGCATTCCCCTCTACATAGCATTTCAGCTTCAATAAAAMCAGTCAGAAAAGGACAACTACGCCTCAGTTGCAAAGTCTTTCATTTCAAGGATAGTCTACTTACGAATACAGTTGTGACATACCCCAAACTGAATTAACACTAATGTTCTTAGTATTAAGATTGCTGAAATGAGAAGTAAAGTTATTTCGGTCTGACAGTATTAATCATCCCTTCCTGGGGAGAGAGAGAAGGCAGAAATTGCCTCCCTGCTCAGGCATCTCAGAAACTTAACTTGAAACTTGACAGCAAGAAGTCTCAAGTTCTCAGGCAAAAATGAGACTGAGATTCAGGAAAGTGATGAACAGCCACTACTCCTGTTGACTTTGAGACCTTAGCATCTTGTATTTAGCTGTACAATCATGAATTTATTTTTAGTAAAACAGCTTAGTGAAATCAGTMGTTTTTCAACTGATCTTTTCAACAATACATGCTTGTTCTGCCGACTAGGGCTGTCAGAAAGCTTGGGAAAGACACCAAAGACACAGTAATGTTACCAGTTCTTGGGACAGAATCCACTGCCATTTCACAGAGGATCGCTCTTCCTATCACTTCCTAGAAAAACACTTAAAGCTTATTAAAGTGTTGTCATCGACTACCTACTCTCACCTGAATAACAGTGGAGTCCCTGATCAAAAAAGGTCCTGTGCTTTCCATAAGATAATCCATTGGCCTTTTTGTTAGGCAGATCTCAGCTTGCCCCTCCAGAAATGGACATGCACTGAGTGTTCATTTATAGTAAGCAGGGGCTAAAGAGAGGAAGGTGTGGGATAAAGAACATATAGGAAGAAACTGAAGTCAGATGCATAAGGTGTGCACTGTTTTCACTTTCCCTAGGGCTCCACGACACACCAGAACACCTGATGTTAGTGCAGGCCCACCAGAGAAGGCAAGGAGGAGCTAGGAACTATCGAGGCTGTGCACAAGTATAAACAAGTTCAGTGGCAGGACTGCCATGACAAACAACTAGTGTAGGTAATTTGGCTTACCAATTAGCGTAGGCACCCCACAGAAGTACAGTTTATAATAAGTAATTTAAGCAATACGCACGTAAAAATTAATGAATAGAAATGCATGGAATCTGGGTATTTTTTAAGCAAGTAGAGTAAGCTATTTCCCATGTTGCACAAACATAATAAGGTCATTTAAGAAACAATTACAAGGCACCATGGGGCGAATAAAGTATAAAACTAGAATGACTGATGGCCATTATAACCTTTCTTAGTTCCCATAATTGCCTATGTGTTCTACAAAGTTAAGTAAAGGGACACATGCAATTTAGTTTCTCCAGTATGATTAGCTGCTATTGAGGAAATATGATGAGAGCAGGCATTTGGCTCAAGGAGCATAGAATTAAGCAATATTCTCTTCATACTTCAGGTAGGTTTTTTTAAATTGCATAACTTCTTAATTTTTACTTTGAGAAAGTGTTCCTGCTCACTCCTGTATGTTCATCAGCCTTTCAGGAGCCAGTGCAGAACGCTAACACAATAGGTGTCATTCAGAACATAATAATAGACAATTTTCTACCAGATAATTCGGCCTACCATGTTATCTTCTCCAGGGGAGTGAAACGGCAACGCAACAGGAGCCTAAAAGGTGGTTTTTACGTAGAAGATGATCACTTTGCTTGCGAAGCAGCCATTCTTGAAAGGTCAAAAGTCCTGCAGATGCRTTAGGTTCTGTCAACAGCACAATGTGCCGATAAAAGTAAAGCAAAAGCTCTTCCAATCATCATCAAATAGCACAGAATATAGTTGTATAAACCCACCAAACTTATCCAGGCTCCTCTGACTCTCAGGTGCATATGACTATACAGTTTTGCTTCCACTACGGAGGAGTAGATTATACGTTATCAGTTGCTTGGAAAAAAATACTCTTGATTTTACAGTCTATCAAAGTCTGCCATAAGACAGACATAAAAATGTTCATATATCATTACAGATAAAAATATTGATCTTCTTTTAAGTCTGTTAATATAGCTCATGTTAGAGTTTTAAATGAATGATAGCCATTTCTCACATCACTTACAGTGACCAGTTGCTTTCAGATTTTATGCAATGACTCCTGTCAAAACAGCAGGTTCTCTGAAACAGAAAAAAACATAGCTCAGAAAATGTAAACAGATTCTTAAAATAAATATATTATGGATGTCATTTGCATTCAAATGCATGTATTAAAATCCAAATCATACCTCCATGCAAAAATCTAACAACAGTGTGGGAATATAGCTGTCTTTTGACAGCTTTTTGATACATTTAACCTAGATTACTTTTTTTTTAAATTGATCAAAACTTTAGAACTCAGAGAATGCTTATTGGAATTGCCTTTACATGGCTATTTTTTAACTTTTTAAAGTTGCTTATAGAAAGCTTCTCTAAGTTGACCACTTTRTGACCGTATTGCATTTTGTGGTTTCTTTTACAAAATCTGCCAAAAACTTTGTGTATTTTTTTTTCTATTTCACCAAATGGATTTATTTTTTCCATCGCTCTTTAATGCAAATATTATTTTTCTCACTGAAGAATTAGAAGCAACAGGGATTTATCCAAAATCATACTAAAAATTGAGGCAAGACATCAATGTAAATTTCCTAGGTTAAAGTCAAGAACTTTATCAAAGGGCCACAAATTTGTTCATTTAAATGAAATCAGCAATTCAAAATACAATTCACAAAGTATAAGAAAAAAGCTGATACTGTTTAAAACAACGAACTAGTTTCCACTAGTTGCACAATTCAGGTGTAAGGGTATTACCGTGACTATCTCCTGAATCAAATGTTCTGACAAACCACTTGAAGYTCCAGGATCCAGGTTTTTCTCTCTCTGCTGACAGAGAAGGAGAGAGTCTAGCCAGGTGGGCAGTCTGGGAACATGGTCTGGAGCTCCGGGAAGAAGAACCTGTGATGTAACCAAGTTTTCTTCTTTCAATTTCAAGACTAGAGAATTTTTGAGAGGCAAATTAGACTCTTAACACATAATACTGATTTTGGTGAACTCTCTATCAGGGATTTTGAAAGCCAATGGACACAGGTCTAGACATGTATTCTGAAACACCTTTACCTTCAAGCTAAAATTCATCCTACAGATAGCAAAAGGAGCCATACCCTATAGAGGATAATTTGCCTGCCAAACCTTAAGCTTGTCTTCCATGCATCAAGTATTATCTRTTCTTAGAGAAAAGAAGATTTACCTCTCGACAAACTCTTTTTTAAAAGCTTTAACTGGAATGTAACAGGAATTTTCTCTTCCTGTTCAGTTTTACAATCTAAGTTTGAACAGTTTTAAGCCTTTATTCTCTTGCCCAACTGTAACCATCTGTTGCCTCTTATCTCATATTACATGCATTAGAGGCATGAATTACCAAAGAGCCGTCCTCAAAACCAGACTCTCAGCCCAAATGGAGAGCAAACCTGTAAGCACAGCCTGCTTGTGTCGTCCAAWTCATGGAAGGCTGCCAGGCAGGTTTGTGTGCTGCTAGGCACGCTGTTTGCAGTGTGAGATGTGGACGGCAGTCAGGAAGCAGAGCACATTATGTTCGAGACCTCTTCAGGGACCAGTCTTTGCGAGCATATAGATGCACCCAGTGGGTCTCGTTCCACATAAAGTCTAAGTCACTGTGGAAATGCGAAGTGATGGAGATGTAATAAAACACTTTTTAAATAAAGTGAAAGAAGTCTGTACATTCTCACATCATATATTTGTGTTTAACACAAGTGACAATGATTGCTGTGCTGCACTGTTAGAGCAGAAGAATACTAGCTAAAATACTAAATTATATAACTATATTAAATTGTGTTAACTAAATGCATAGCAGATAAAACTTTTAGCTAAAGGTATGGCACTATGGCATTTTATATAATAAATTTAATTTTTTGCACATAAAATAGTTTAATAGGGATTCTAAAAATCTGTAAGAGGAGACATTTGACCCCCATTCTCACATTTTAAGCTGTGGACTTTAAGCTAGAGGAGGAAAGAAACTTCTGTTACATGAAAATTCTTGCAGTGAATACATGTAATATTTCTCAACATCTCAGAAAGTATTTTCTAATTCAGGTGTATAAGCTCTTCAAAAAAAAAATCTTTGTTATTTTCTGCAATGCCTAGTGSAATGGGAATGACACCTCTAGCTGTAACTATCCTGCAAATAATAAAAATTGAGATAAGAATTATCTTTCAAATCTGCAAACACTTTCTGACTCTAAAGAATGCACACTACAATATGTAAGCATCCCAACTTCTATTACAAAGTCTTAAAATTAATCCATTTGGAAGATGCAAATGCTCTGAGGGTGTTAACATCCATCTCTTTCTAAGTCTTGATGGTCACAACCTCAGTGCATTTCTCTCCTTCACTGTACTGATGTTTAGCCTCTGCACCTGAACGCATAAGATTCTCCTTGGATAATGAGAGTCTTTCATAATGTAAAACTCAGCCTAGAAGATTAGGGTCGTTCACTAGCACAACAATTCAAGAATTCATTTGGAGATCTGTATTCCCAAAGGCTCCTTGCATGTTCAGCAAATTATGAATCAGTTCTCACTCCATTTCTGGAGGAAGACCAAAATGTTCACCTTCAAGAAGTCTCAGTCTCTTTCCACACTATTAAAACCAAMAATTTCAGCAACAGAACAAAAAGTGAGCAATTTGTGACCTTAATCTTCTACTTCTCATTGCTTGGGACCCTATCAGTCCCAAAGCAGTAACTGCATAATTTTCTATATTGTCTTATGTTTTGAAAGGAMTATGGAATAAAATATTTTCTAGGGRAAAMAAAATCTATTCACAAGATCAGTTTAGGACTAAATCTGATGAAAGAACAAAATCTCTACAACTAAAGGCCTCATATCAGACAAGCCTATTTGAGCTCTGAACAGAAAAACCAGCCAGCATATTTATCTTTAGGAAAAAAAGAGAAATGGCTATATTCAGTAATTCACAGTATTGCACAGGTGTCTRTCATCATTGTGTGATGATTGCTAGTCTATCTGACAATTAGCCAATACACTGATTTTTATCACTGGCACAAGAGGGTCACATTTTCATTTCCAGCAGAAGTTCTCTCTAAATAGCATCTTTCGGAGACAGCTGAAGTTCATCAGTTGATGACAGGAACTAGACAGTACCATCTGCCTTAGCAGCAGTTCAGGTAACAGCAAAGGAAAGTTAATTACCAATTATGAAATGTGCAGGAGAGGATTTTTTCTTATAACTATCCATTAAGAGAGTGCCTATGTGGCACTAGGTGATACCTTGAAGAAGYCCTCAAGTTTGCTCTAAAGAAGCTTTGCTTCTCATCTAAGCATCCTGTGTGGGATACTATGATAACATGGTTTTGTTGCTTTTGATACCTGCAGTGGTTAGATGCTAGAGCTCTGGGCACTCCCCCACAGTCCTCAGACACACGGGAACTCTCCTGTAGGAAGTCTACAGTGAAGGACAGAAAATAGAGGGTTTGCTCACAGAAGATGAGGAGATCCCTGATCCTGGATCATCTACCCCACAGGTGAGCATGTAAACCACCACACAAGCTAATAATGCCAAAAAAGAACAGTAGTGTTTCAAAGACAAAAGAATTGGTCCCTACTTTTAAACAGCCACAGCTGTGCTGAGGAGCAGGCTGTAGGCCCAGGGGCCRCGGAGGTCTTGCCTCCCTTGCACGTGTGGCTAGATGGGCCCTGGAGAATGAGCCAAGCTCACAGATATTCTTGCACACAGATTAATTTTAGCTCATGGCTGGTAGTGTTGTGGAAAAATTAGCAATGTGGATGTCCAATGTAGGCATCTAAATATCATCCAGGAAACCAAATGCCTGGCTTTGAGGAAGAATACTACTGAAAACTGGACTTTAGATGAAAAGACTCTTTGAGCAAAGGAAGATTTCTAGGATTAGTGCCTGTATTTTAAAAATCATCACAGGTAAAACTTTGTGGTAAAAATTTAACATGCACCTTTCAACTATATCTTCTAAACAASCTCCAGCAGATACTCATAGTACTAATGAGTAAAACTATTTCATATTTAGAAGATTCTTTTGCTGGCAYGTACACAAAATTTCTTGGACTCCTGCACTGATTAGAATATAATTTCTATATTGGGGATCATTAGAAAAATTAAAACAATGTCTCCTGTAAAATTAAACACAAGCTGCATGGGGAATCTGTACAGCTCTGTTCTCGTTTTAGAGTTTGGCAATAACATCCAGCCCTTTGGGCCAATATCTCAGTAATCTAGATGTATTATTATTATTTCTGAAGTGTCTATAACACTGCTTTCTATGCACTGCATTTTGCCAAGAATCTGAACTCCCAAAGCAATGCATTTCATAAACCATACAAAAATTACTTGAGTATTTTTTATAGTATGATCTAAACTGGATCATAAACTTTAGAAGGTCACGCTCTGAATGTGCACAAAATAGTCACCACACAATCAGGCATCACAGGAGAAAGGCCTTACTTCTGTTTATTACAGGCTGTGCAAAGATATTCGAACTAAGTAAAAACATGAGTATTTTTAAAGAAGAATCTTACTCTGTCTTCTCTTCTCAGTCTTACTCTGCTTCTGAGTCACCACAGTTGAGAACACCCTGTCTTCTGCCCACTAGTTTTAAGTTTAGCATCAGTAAAATATTTGTTCCAATAGAGCTCTAAAAATGTAAATCTGGCCTTTTACAGAATACAGTAAAATGTATTTTATGCCTGACCTTTTTACTGAACTTTTTAATCTCTTACAAAGGTGGGGTTTTTTTCTTTTCCCCCTTCCATCTCAAAGCAGTATTGGAGAATAGTCTAGAAAAAAAATTATGAAACTAGATTCAGCTTTAAGAGAATTTTTAACCAACATCTCCTGCAGATCAATGAGAATTATAATCTTCATCCTGTAATAATACAGAATGTCTCTGACAGGACTGCAGGAAGCATGTCTAAATTATGCTTCTCTGTGAAGCAGTCTTGGATTGCCACATTCTCTCTGATCCAAATTCCCAGGATCCAAAAATGCTAGATTTGCCAAGTTTGCAGCTACACATGGTCTCAAGCTGTTCCGTGATTCRTTAGGAAATAAACTGGCCTCCAGCCAGCCCAAGAGACTCATACCGAAACCTGTGTAGTAAGCACTATATGTGTGCAAATTTAAACATTCACATTTCATCACCTCTTTCTCAGTAGTAAACAGATAATTTTCATATTACCAATAGAACAGGAAACAATGGCCAGTACTTGAAAAAGCATATGTTTAACTCAAGCTGAGAACTATACGAAGTCTTAAGTGTTAATCACAGACTCATAACAAGCAAATATTAAGATTATAGCTATTTCACAGTGCTTCAGAAGAAACTTCATGTTTATTAATGCAGGTATAAGCAGTTGCTTTTGTTCCTAGCTTGGTGGTAGTTGAATGGTTTAGTGTGTTAGTTTAATGGTATTTCTCACTCATTTAAGGCCATGCATACATTATAGGCATTTGTGTGGATTTTGTCATAGGAAATTAGATTAGCTGTAGTGAAACTCTTCAGTGACAGGATATATGGTCAGCAGAAAAAAAAACAAACTTTTAAAATTAAATAAAAGTGTCCATAATCAGCATAGAAATGAAAATCCATCCAATATCCATCCACCGAATGTATCACAAAAGGACTCTATAAATAGCATCTAATAAAAGGCTAAGAAGAGTGCCCTCTGAATGCCATTTCCGAAGCAGCAAAAACAGTTGGGTTAGGTACGGAAACCATCTGAACTGTATTCACAAGACTAGATTCAAACCAATTTGATACTTAACTGAATGGCTGGCATCAGATCTTAAGTAAAATAACAAGACAGAGTGATAAATTATATCAGAGAGATGACTAATAAGGAAAGATAAGAAAAATACAGAAAAATAACTCAGGAACTGCATTTTAGCAAACTCTACCAGTAAATCAGTGAAAAGAAAACATGAATAGGTCTAACATAGTAGTACTTTTACTAGAACCAAGAGTGAAATTTGCTATCTACTTAGTATGGACCTAAAGAATGACAGACAATGAAGGAACTGCACGTTGTGAAACTTTTGGCAAATAACAACATCCTGGGACTAGGATATGCCCTAAATGTAACAGGCTACATTTCGGGTAAGATCAACCTCTTGTTAAAAGACTTTTTCCTTCTTTTATGTTTTTCACCTGTATAATTTGCTATTTCCTACTGTTGCCACACAGGATTTTTCCTGGTAGGAAAGTAAAAAGATTAAGGAAATTGAGCCAAATGATAATAATTTACCTTTCCAACAATGAAGGATGCAATTTGAAAGCCATTTGCATCCCAGCTGTCTCCTCACAGCCCAGCTGAGGTTTTTGAAACCTTATACCCAGAAACAGTGAGATCCAGACACGAGTCTATGAGTTTACAGAATAAATGGGTGGTATCAGGTAAAGCCATGGGGATTTTACTACTGCTGCTGACACCGTCTAGAGATTATTATAAGTGGTACAAATACATGCTACCGGCTAGACCAGAATCCTAAAATGAATCCTAGGAAGGTGGGATTTCCACGAGGAGATAATTCAGATATATAAAGGAAACAAAAGGAAACAGAGGAGGCACAAGTGATTTCCCAAGTGGGAGATGTGCATGTGCACCTGCAGCCCTCTCACCCCTCTCTCACCGGTGGGCTGCAGGAGGGACCACAGCCCTCACCCCCSGCACGGCCACCACGGTCCTGCTGAGTGCCACAGCAACACCCCACAGCACTTCAGAGGTAGGGACTGCTCTGGAGGAGAATCAAGGTTTCCTGACTCCCACCGCCTGGTTTTCTGTGTTGAAAGCTGACCAGGAAGAAAATGAGTATGCAAATTATATTAGGAGTATCACAGAAGTGAATGGGCCTCTTAGCACGGTTGATACGTTACCAAATGCCCAAGTAGGCTCTGGATCCTTAATAAAAGCTGCTGTGCTATCTCCCTTAATAGACCTATCTTCTGATCAATAATAAAGTCACTTTCCCCCCAAAGCCTTGCAGCCTAGAAGGAAAATGCTTTTGTGTGCACTCAGAGGAATAGATGAGCACATGGAGCTTTGGCTGATTAGAGATTACAAGATTAGCCTTTGGAGAAAAAACTCCATAAGATTTATAAAGTGAAAGCACTTCTATAGGCCTTTGTGGACCATCTGGTAGAATTTAGCAGAAAATTATGCTTGTGTAATGACATTCTTCGCTGGCGCTTGCCATCGCCTGCTAGGGCTTCTTCTGTCAGGGATTTCTCCGTACACTTTGCTGACACTAGGATTCCCTGAGTGGATGGATGAGCTCTGCATGCATTGGAATCACCCACTTATCCCCACTCTCTCCAGCCATCTCCAGCAGTAGCACTTGGAGCACATCTATGGCAAGACACAGGCAGTATAGGGCAATACACACCCCACAATGAAGATGCCCTRTGCCTGCTCACTCTTCCAAAGCCTTTTCCAGATATTCCAAGCACAAGGCAGGATCCTGGCCTTACTTATGCCCGTATGTTACCAGTCTATTTCCAGTTCACCTGCATTTTCACTTCATTGCTTTTTCCTCTCCTTCAAACTAAAGGCTTTCCTTCCTGCTCCCTGCTTGAGACCAGTTTCTCATGTAAGTYCTAGCTTGGCACAGCAGTGCTGTAAAAAAGGCATCATGATAGATTCTCCATGACGTAAATTAGAGTGCTGCAGTCCAATCACATCCCCATCAAGGTCCTCAAATGAAACCTCCCACTGAGATAGAAGCTATTGGATTTCCATCTGTGTGTCTCTTGCTGTTGGTGGCTATTGTTTAAGTAAACATTGGTTTGTATTACTTTTTCTTTTTTTATTCAATACATGTTGATGCYTGGTTAAAAGGAAAGAAAATTGCAGTATTAAAAGACTAGTATTTTCAGAATCTTGTGATGTAAATTGCTAATTTAAAACCCAAAATATTGTTAAAGTGTCCTTATTTAATAGCAGACGATTGCAAGCTGTAATTTGCAAGCTGTAGTTGCAGATGGCAATGTTTTTCTCTCTTTTCAGCACTATAGTACAGTATTTACTGCAGAGATCTGCAGACAATGACATACCAACTGCGAAAGAAATGCTCAGGGGTAATACAAACTATCAGGATTCCCAGGAGGTCCAGCATGGGAGCTATCTGCCACTAAAGCAGGAGATTTAAATGTCAATTAAAATGTTAAAATCTCTTACCTGGTATCAAAGAACAACTCTCTGCAATGTACGTTTTTAGCACTTAAATTGCCAAGTGCATTCCTAATCCAAAACATGATTGCTTGTTTTCTTTCRGTATTTTTAATCTCTTTGGATTGAATACAGTTATTTTCCAGTTCAGAACTAGAAGCCCAAGTCTGAATTTCAAAACTGACAGTTACCATCTGGACCACCCCAGCAGAAAGAGTTGTATGTGATCTGGCACATGTCTAGCATGCCATTCTACTCTTTGTACATGAGGAYATGCCAGAACACCAAGCATGTAGATTATCTTCCATTTATTAAACAAATTCTTTGCCTTTTATTTCATCTTGTTAAACCACTCCTTATGATTATTCTTCAAGGAGAAAAAATTATTTACTTTTGCCAATTTAACTTCATTGTATAAAACATTTAAATACTGTATTCTGTAGTGCCATCTAGGGGATTTATAACCCGGAATAAAGTGTTCATCTGATAAAGAAACAATGCATGCTAAGAAATCAGCTACAACTGCCAGGGCAATTTCTTATGTATATCTGGAGTATTTGGGATAACATTTTGTGTTACAGTWGGAATATTTGAACAAGGTCACACAAATAGTGTCATATCTGTAGAATACATAAATAGGAGAAGATGTATTGTGCTATACTTCTATTTTATAGCCCAATAATTCACAAAAGCAATCTTTTAAAAAGTTTCCCCAATAAACTCAGTGTCATGTGCTGAAAGAGAATTTACAGAAAAATTCCAGCCTTAGTTCAGCTACCTGGAAATATATATATGATTTGTGTGCTCTAAAGATATTTATATGAAGATTAGACAGGTCCTTGTACAAAATTATAGAAAACTGAATTAAAACAAGAGAGATACTGGCACTTACTTCCACATTCAACCCTATTTGGATTTTTTTTAATCTCAAGTTTCTCAAACTAGATGCCATTACATGCTGATTTCTAATACATCACCAAGTAAATTGTTAGAAATTATTAATTTCATATCACACTGATAGCTGAYGTGATTTATAACCTCTTTGATCATATTTGCATTCTTTCTTCTTAAACAAACCAACTGTAACATGTTCACACATTAAACAAGTCATCCTTCAAAAGAGAAATACAGAGGAAGAATTAGAGACTATAGAAAAGAGATCTGTTTCCCTGCCTCCACTCAAAATACAGCAAGAGTTGGTTAGTTCAAACCAACACATATAGAGGGATATCATTAGATCATCAACAGCCCTCAGCTGCCAAAACATCACTGAAACCTGTGGACAATTTGTGCAGGTGGAGAACCTGGCACCTTGCTCTCATCATCTTTCATGTGCACACAGTCCTGGTAGGATTGGACCAGTTTCCAACCGTCAGGATGTGGCAAATGATCACTGCACAGCAACAGAATATCCAAATCTCACTTGCACATACCCAATCTGGAATCCCATGTGCATTAAACACTTGTTCTGGTGTGCTGAAAAGTGTCTGTTCATAAGGGTAAGATTTTAAAAGTGCCTGAATGTCCTAACAAGAAAAGTACAACGGCTTTTAGTGTGACTTTTTTTGGGGAGCTTATTTAGAGAGTTGCTGGGTTTTGATCCTGATTTAACTGATTACGCACAGCTCCTCCATCCTTTTATTATAGACTCTATGACCCAGATGAGTTACCCTTTACGTCTTCCTATCACCTCCTCTACAAGAATTACTCCTCCGTCCTCTCCTCCATCACCTATGTTTCTCCACATTTTTTACCATGTTGCACCAGCTTGGTGCCACTCCTGTGCTCTGCCACGGCCTTTCTGCAGCGCTCTCACCTGGCAGGATGAACTCCAGCACTGCCTCAGGCGCTTGTAAGGAGATAAGGGAGTAGGTAACAGAGCCAGGCTAGTTATCTTCTGATCAATACTTCAGGTTTATGGGCTCTGCCCAAGGCAGATSAACAGGTAACCTAATGGCAGGTGAGGCAGAATATGCATATTCCAAATGCATATTCCTGTGTGAATTTATTCTATTAGTTGTGCTCACYCCTCACTTACCTAAAAGGGATTAATGAATTGTGGATTGTGAAAAAGCTTATTATAGGCTCTGGTTTCCCCAAGCTGGTTGATGATGCTCACACACCAAAAAATGGCACCCAGAAATGCATTTTTTCATTTGCTATTTCTCCTCACTTTCTYGTGGAGCTGCTTCATAGTTCATTTCCTTTGCACCTGTGCCCAGCATAGATGGAGTAGTGCTAATGGAAGAAGAAAGGTATTATCATTTTTTTCCAATAGGCACAGAAGGACTATGAAGAATATAGCACAAGAATAGAAAAAACAGCTAATAAGTTTGAGATTCTCCAGGGCCTGGGACCTGGATTGGCTTGAAAACTTTCAATGGAATAAAGTTTGAAGCAGTGCTGATATACCCAAGGATGCAAAATACAGGTTTTACAACAGCAATTATTTTTGAGGATAACAATCTGTTCACATAAAACACCATCTATATTTAAAATAAGAAGTCACAGGAGATCAGGGGAATTACAAAGCAATGAGACTTACTGTGGTTTCAGGGAAAGCAATTAAGAGCCTAATTAAGGACAAAACCATATAAAAACAAAAGCACAACTTGAYGGGGGAAAAAACAGCATAACTTCTAGACAGGGAAAATACATTTTGCTGCCCTGATATATTTCTTTGAGGCTGTGAGCACATACACAAGATTCTGTGGGTCAGACTCAAACAGCAACTTGATATAAGGCAACAAATCCATAGAAAGGACAATTTCTAACTTAGAGCATTACGAGTTAGAATAACACACCCAAGCAGTTAGCGTATAGTAGCTGACAGCCTGCAAAATTAGAATTAACCTTACTCCATCTTAACTGGATTGTGTACTCAGAGTCTGAAAATCCAAATATAGTGGAAACTTAAGGTGCTTGTAATTGATTTCTTAAATTGTGCATGACGAGATTGTTTGTTAAGTTAGCTATAGCAGTACCTRACAGCCATAATATCCTCATATGGATAGTGAATTATACATTATGGGTGTATTTCCCTTTTGCAGATAGGAGTAGTAAGTAGTTATTTGTCTGGTCTAATGTCACACAATAAGTAAGTGTCCATCAGGGAATAGGACGTATGTTTCCAGATTACTGGTAGGAACTCTAATTGCATTTTTGACCTTTCTTCACAGTTTATAGTAATAGTAGGAACATAGGGAGTGAAGCTGGAAATTGAGTGATGCTTCCAGTCTATTGCCATCAAACACTATAAAAGCTCACACAGGACTATCTAGATTGACTGAACAGGGAATGTTTTGAAAGATGCCAGAACCACAATCTTATTATACTTAGATAGGTCCTTTCATGCAGATGGTCAAAGAACCAATACTGTGCAAGCAATTTAGATAACATTTACTGAATTCTCAGCCCCTGACTGTAAGATGCTCAAAGCAAAAGCTGGACCTCAGATCATATCCCAGTTCAGTTAACATTCACATAGAGTATCCATTTTGAGTTTATTTGTTTTTCAATAACCATTTTCTAGCCAGAAGTTCCCAACAATAAGATTTCTGACAGGCTTAATTTGTGTTGCTTCAGACACAGCCAAAATGTTGGGAACTCACAAATGATTCGAGGCACTCCTGCTGAATGGGAAATCTGATGGAGGCTCATCAAGGGTAGAGTACTGCCCATTGCTGCTAGGGATATTGGCGCAAAGGAAATTGAGACAAGAGGCAAAGTGATGTTCTTCACCATTTTTCTGGACAAGGAAAAGGCTCAGAGAGGAACAGAGATATCCAGTGGATGAGTAGCTGCCTACACACCTGGTCTCACCAGTAAGAGTTTCGTTTCTTTAACCAAAGCGTTAGGATGGAATGGAACACACCTAATAGGGACAAATCCTGTTCACAAACAGACACGCTAACCTGAGGAGGTGAGCTTGGGGTCAGGGATCCAAATCCAGAGATAAGTTAGAAAGTGGTGTATGTGGAGGAAGTCTACTTGGGAGAAGACCACAAGGACACATCACTGTTTAGGAGGGAGCATGTCCTCAGACTTGCTTCATATGCTTCTACACTATTTTTCATAGCTCGAGCAAGAAGCAGGATACAGAGACAAACTCTTCTTCACAGTCTTGGAGGATAACATAWGAACCAACAGCCACAAGCAGCAGCTTGTGAGCTCAGACTGAACATTGATAACACCTCACTGGGATGGCAGTGAAGCACTCGCCCTAGAAAGGCCGTGGATTCTCCATCCCTGGCAGTCTATGAGACCTGGTTAAAAAAGACATCTGAGCTGTTGCCGTAGTCCTTCCCTGAGCTGGTGACTGGCCTAGATGACTGCCAGCAGTCACTTCCAACCAGTATTTCCAAGCTCCTGTGACACCAGAGTGCTCCAGCTACTCAAATGGATTTATTGAATTATTGAATTTATTATTTATTAGTCCTATGTGACAGGACTAGAGCTCAGCTGAAGAAAGCCTCCTGAAAACTATGGATGTCGGCTTCTAAGCTTCATCCTGCTCTACAGATCTGCTCCTAGTGTGTTGCACTACTTACTGAAGTTAGACATTGTCAAAGAGACAATTTTAATACCTGTAGGTATTTAGAAGCTCCCTATACAAACCCGGTATAATTTTCAAGAATTTCAGATACCCACCTCCATTTATTTTAATAGGAAGATGGATGCCTTTGAAAATCCCCTTTGGCATCTATCTGAACAGTCAGGCACCCTTTAAAATTTAGCCCTAAATTCCCTAAGCTCCTTTAGAAAATCCTAGCCTTTATCCTTTTAGGAATGAAAAGAATGAACTGCACAATTTGAAGTTAAGAAAAAGTAATAACCCATACACACAGTATCAGCAAATTAACTACAAATATGTGCTTAACATTCTTCAAGAGAAAAACCCTGCAAGAGATAGGACACATCAGAAAGCTTATAAAGCAAGATAACAATTATTTTCAATATAACTCTTCCAACCTGATTCTAAAGGCCTCATTTTAAATTATTTAATGGTTTTGATCAGGTCACAGTGCTTTTTTCATCATTCGTTTCACTAACTAACATAAGAAACATAATTATCCCTCCATTTTATAAAGTTTGCATTTCATCACATTTTTAATATTATAGAATTAATCATGCAGGAAACTCAAATGCTGAGATTAGCATGGATCATATTAAATAAATGATAAAACTACAAAAAAGCACCTTTCTTAAACAAAATGTCAAGCTAGCAAAACTGCATAAAGCTGCTACCAATTGTAAATAAGTTCTTACTTCTACCAAACAAAATGAACAAACTTTTAAAATAGCATATATAAAGCCATGATGAAAAATAATTCTTTATGATTTTTGCTGCACCCTTCATTAAGGATCTCTAATGGTCTCCACAAACATTTAATTGCACCAGCCCTACAAGTCCACATTAAGAAACTTGTCAAGCAGAACTGGGTAAACTGAGGCCACAAGAGCTGTATTCTTTCCCATGAGAGAGTCTGAAAAGTAGACTAGAAGASAACCATTCCGCTCCCCAGTGCATTATTGTAGTTTCAAATAATTCTTTTATCAGCTCAGGTAAAGAAAATTGGATCCCTTTTTCATTTTTTTCTTCCTTCTTCTTTTTCAGCTTGGCCCAAAGCCCAACTATATACCTTGGGGAGAAAACACACAGATTGCACATGGYTTTGGATCAACCACTCTCAGACTTTTTTAGGTCAAGAAGAACAATGACAGATTTGTATAGTGCACTGCATTATCCATTAAATAGCAGAGGAAGGAAAGCGCTGATGGCTAAAAGGTTCAACAAGCATTTATACTTATACTGGGGGGATACAAAAAGAGGTTCCCCTTCAAAATATACCCCAGATAACCTTCCCTAAGTGATCTCCATAGCCCAGACTGCATTCACACTATTAGCAATCTTTTAGCATCAGAAATAGTGCTGGTGACACTTGTCATCTAATCCTTTCAGTACATTTTTTAGTAGGATCAGCAAGAGAGAATTAAGGAAGGAGTTRTATTTCTCTGAAGTTATCTCTTTAGAAATGACTGATTTAATCCTAACCTTCAGTTTATCAGTTCATAACTTTGTCCTTTGCAGCAAGAAACTACTCACACAGTATAGTACAMTGACAGCCTCTATTAATATTTTCCTCTTTTGACACATTGAACAATCACAATGTAATAAGACAATTAGAAATAGAACTGTAAATTCACYGCTGCTGCTGCTGAAATCCCGAAGCCTTCAAAACCTGCCTGGGATTTCTGCCCTCCTGSCTCTTCCTTTTCCTCTTGGCAGAGGTGCAGTAGCCAATATTACTACAGGTCAAGAGAGTAGAGAGATCATCAATGAATTAAAGACCCRGAATGAGGGTAAGTGATATGTAGAAGAGCTATTTGCTTAGTTCAGCAGCACTCAAATTAAGTCTTGCTTACATGACTTTTCTTTCTCAGGAAATCTAAGTAGTATCTAAGTGTCCATCACCTGCAGGCAGTTCTAYAGATATTTAACTTTTTATGCCAACATGCATGTCAGTTCTCTGCAGCGTCCTGTGTGCGTGCTCTTCTCCAAAACAGCCCCAGCATCTCTGCATCACACTGTATCAGACTGAATCTGCCACACGCTGTATCAACATCCATCCAGCACGATACTGAGGACAGCAGCTCTCAGACATGGTACCAGATGGCCATGGCCKCTACTGAACCAATGAGGAGCAGGAAGAAAGCAGTCCTGTGTCTGGGGCCTCCTGGAGGCTGGTTACACTGAATGGGGCTAAATYAGAGAGCTTTGACATACAACCTTGTGCCAGGTGCTGAATGACTTGTGATTTCAGAGGGTTTTGCCCCTCTTTCTGCTCTCTCTGGCCGTAGTATATGCAGGTATTGCAACAGTTGCTGTCTCTAGGTTGCCCATCACTTCCAGGATCTTCTCAGCAGGGAGTCAGTATACAGAGAGCATGAAACAATAAACAAATGGGACAAATTATCTGATCTAATACAAAGGATAGGGCTTTTTGGTGAACCTTTTTTATGGTGAACTTTTATGGTGAAAGTATTAGTTATTAGGTTACAACATAGAGGTAAACTCCTCCAAGTATCTGTTTTGAACAAGAAAAAGCTTGCTCTAAATACAGCACAATCCTTATGTGTTGGTTCAACTGGAATGTACTAGAGCACATAACCCCTCTGAGGAATTTGACTGAGGGACACCTATCCAATTAGTGAACCCCACTGCAGCCTGGGTGTAAGATGGGTTCCAAGAYTGTTGGGATGGCAAAGATGGCAGTTCATCCAGTCATATGTCACTGCTAGAGGCTGACTAGTTGATACCAAAATTGGTACCAACTTTTTTTGGTATCAACGAAAAAAGTTGGTTAATACCAAACTGGGAGGAGCAGCTGATACCTCAGAGAGCTGCGCTGCCATCCAGAGGGACCTTCACAGACTGGACAACTGGGAAGTGAGAAACCTCATGAAGTTCAACAAGGGAAAGTGCAAGGTCCTGCACCTGGGGAGGAATAACCCTAGATACCAGTACTGGCTGGGGACCGACCTTCTGGAGTGCATCTCTGCAGAGAAGGACCTGGGCGTCATGGTGGACAACAAGTTGACCATGAGGCAGCAGTGTGCCCTCGTGATCAAGAAGGCCAATGAGATCCTGGGGTGCATTAAGAAGAGCATCTCCAACAGGTCGAGGGAGGTGATTGGTCGCCTTTATTCAGCCCTGGTGAGGCCGCACCTGGAGTACTGTGTGCAGCTGTGAGCCCCCAGTACAAGAGGTATGTGGAGCTGCTAGAGAGAGAACAGCACAGGGCTACGAGGATGATCAGGGGCCTGGAACATCTGCCCTATGAGGAAAGGCTGGGCCTGGTCAGCCTGGAGAAGAGAAGACTGAGAGAGAATCTAATCAGCATATGTAAGTACCTCAAGAGAGGGAGTGAGGAAGATGGGATGGGGCCAGCCTCTTTTCAGTGGTGGCCACTGATAGGACTAAAAGAAACAGCCACAAACTGAAGCACCAGAAGTTCCATAGGAATTTAAGGAAAAATTTCTTGACAGTGAGTATGACAAGAGCACTGGAACAGGCTGCCAAGAGAGGTTGTGGAGCCTCCTTCTCTGGAGATCTTCAAAACCCGCCTGGACACCACCCTGTGCCACATGCTCTAGGTAACCCCACGTGTGCAGCAGGGTTGGACTAGATGATCTCTAAAGGTCCCTTCCATCCTTAAGGATTCTATGATTCTGTGAAGTTCTGCAGGCATCAGTGTTGGTGCCCGAGAGATCAGACTGCAGATTTCCCCAAACTTTCAATACAGACATCTCTTCTAAATCTCATTTAAGGCATATTCTTTTTTTCTCCCCCTGGGATTTTACTATTTTTAATAAAAAAAAAAAAACAAAAAAAGAGAAAAGCTTTCTAATTAAGATATTATAAACTAGAACACAGATTGAGTGAAGGCACATTGAAGAAAGTAATGAAGAAATAGCAAGATTGGAAGGAAATATGAGATGTAAATTGAGAAGAGGGAAGAGAGAAGAGATACAAAAAGGGACAGACAGAAAGGACACTTTTACCTGCAAAGCACTTCGCATTTTTAGGCAGTGACACTTTGGCTCAGAGGCCTTTTCACTGCATTGTTATTCTGCTTCTATACTCTACTAATAAACCCAGTNCTTCACAGACTGGACAACTGGGAAGTGAGAAACCTCATGAAGTTCAACAAGGGAAAGTGCAAGGTCCTGCACCTGGGGAGGAATAACCCTAGATAGCAGTACAGGCTGGGGAACAACCTCCTGGAGTGCATCTCTGCAGAGAGGGACCTGGGCGTCATGGTGAACAACAAGTTGACCATGAGGCAGCAGTGTGCCCTCGTGATCAAGAAGGCCAATGGCATCCTGAGGTGCATTAAGAAGAGCGTCTCCAGCAGGAGGTGATTGGCCGCCTTTACTCAGCCCTGGTGAGGCCACACCTGGAGTACTGTGTGCAGTTGTGAGCCCCCCAGTACAAGAGGGATGTGGAGCTGCTAGAGAGAGAACAGCACAGGGCTACAAGGATGATCAGGGGCCTGGAACATCTGCCCTATGAGCAAAGGTTGAGAGAGCTGGGCCTGGTCAGCCTGGAGAAGAGAAGACTGAGAGAGAATCTAATCAGTGTATGTAAGTACCTCAAGAGAGAGAGTGAGGAAGATGAAATGGGGCCAGCCTCTTTTCAGTGGTGGCCACTGATAGGACTAAAAGAAACAGCCACAAACTGAAGCACCAGAAGTTCCATAGGAACTTAAGGAAAAATTTCTTGACAGTGAGTGTGACGAGCACTGGAACAGGTTGCCCAGAGAGGTGGTGGAGCCTCCTTCTCTGGAGATCTTCAAAACCCGCCCCTGGGATTTTACTATTTTTAATACAATAAAAGAGAAAAGCTTTTTAATTAAGATATTATAAACTACAACACAGATTGCGTGAAGGCACATTGAAGAAAGTAATGAAGAAATAGCACGATTGGAAGGAAATACGAGATGTAAATTGAGAAGAGGGAAAAGAGAAGAGATACAAAAAGGGACAGACAGAAAGGACACTTTTACCTGCAAAGCAC
The DNA here is from genome assembly GCA_003342815.1 of Eudromia elegans. Classification (NCBI taxonomy): domain Eukaryota; kingdom Metazoa; phylum Chordata; class Aves; order Tinamiformes; family Tinamidae; genus Eudromia; species Eudromia elegans. The sequence goes on along the minus strand of PTEX01000014.1, from coordinate 4,467,258 downwards.
TTTGCATTTTTAGGCAGTGACACTTTGGCTCAGAGGCCTTTTCACTGCATTGTTATTCTGCTTCTATACTCTACTAATAAACCCAGTGTCTCCTCCCTCTCCTTCCCATTGTTTCAATAAGCAAGAACATTACAAGAATGTCCAAGATCAGCTGGTACTCACTTTCAGAAAAATATTTAGAAAATTAAAAAATATATATAAAAATTGTTTCAGGGCCTCGCTCAAGAAGTTTGAGATCCATATTTCTCCAAAAATAAAATTATTATCTGACATGGAATGTTCCTAAGGGCAAATTTATGTATTCTTTATTATTGAGATAGAAGAAAATAATACCATGCCTACCATTTAGTTGACTGCATATTAATTTGTCTCAGCCACCCAAAAAATAGCCAACAGAACCTAACGGGCAAAGCCAGCAGCAAATGTGGCCCTTCTGGCAAACACTTTTATTGTGTTTCTGATCATTTTAATTATGCAATGCCTTCTGCAGTCAAGGATCCAATTTCACCCTATCTGCAGTGCGTGACTGGTCAGCTGCCTCATGTTGTTTTGTTTCTTATGTTCTCTGACCAATTCAATGAATAGTGAAGAGCAGATATTTATGTTCATGCATAAACRCYCTTGTTCTAATCCAAATATGAGAAAATCCCAGCTGTTTATGCAATCAGAACCCATTAGCGTTAACTTACATCGGCAGCTATGGAAAAGTGATAGGGACATGGTCAAATCAAACAGCTGATTGAGGTTCATTTATTTGGAATTCATGAGCACGCTGTTGGAGGTATTTCAGCATTCCTGACAAGATGTATGCCAGGCAGGGTCAGATAATCCAGAAAATAAACAGGATATTTACCCTGCAGCATTGAAGCTAGTGGYACGATAGTCTAAATTTTTAAACATGACTCAAGGACACCAGTGCCTGGAGATACACATCAAAGTGTTTTAGAATTTTGCCATGAATGGACAACTCTTTAGGCCTCTCAAATGGTCAGGATTCAGTGATGACTTTGTTTAAAAAAAAAAAGAAAAAAAAAAAAGAAAGCTACTTTTTCCCCCTCAACAGAACAATTTAATCTCCTTATAAAGTAAAGCATTATCTCTTATAAGTCATTAGCAGAGCAAGTTTTTTTCACTGGTTTGCAGAAAGGCCAAAAGAAATTCCTAACACTTTACTCAGAGGTAGCTAATGTGAGCGGGCCCAGCTGCTGGTCTCAGAATATTCAGCACAGAATAAACCCTTTAAAATAGTGGGCTAGTGACAAACAAAGAAAAAAGCCTCTTTTTTTTGGTCAAAGTTGTCTGGAAATCCTTGGTGCAAAATAGATAGCTTGCCTAGTATTACTTCATTGACTATTTACTCTGTGTGGTCTGTCATGACTATGACTCTGTCCGCCGATGACAAGTCAGGCAGCTCTGATAACAGCAACCCAACTAGAATATCATTAACAGAACTAAAACTTGCAATTGCATCTAATTACATCASTTCAATCAACCTCTTTGCACCCTCAGGTGATKCTCATCTTGTASAAGGTTTTGAATATACCTGATTTCTCTAAATCTTCTCTAATCTACTCCCCCACTGCTGACTTTGGTGCCTCCTCCAACTGGGATGGTACATGCAGAAAATGTTGCCTTTTAAGGCAAARGTAGAAAAGGCAGAGCTCTCCAACCTTCTTTGTACCATTTGTTCCTGTGTTGTCAATGGATCCATATTTTCCCTGAATATCTTGCAGATACTTGCATATCTTACAAGGAACATGTTACACCTTTTGTTCCTCCCTAGTTTTTGCCTCCAGATGGCCTTTGACCTTTCTGATTTTATTCCAGATTCTCAAGTAATTGTATTTGTTTTCCTCCCTTGTTGCCTAGTTTCCACTTCTTGTGTGTTCTTGTTCTGTGTCTCAGTTCATCAAGAATCTCCCTGCCTATCTAAGCAGCTTTCCCACCAAATACTCTCTTCTTCCTGCACAAATGGGATGGTTCACTCCTGAKCTCTCAGCAAGTTTTGCTTAAAAATCAGCCATTTCACTACTTATACACTTTTCTCCCTCATGGCAAATTCTAGAGGGAATTTTGCCTAATGGTTGCCCAAACAAACTGAAATCTGCTTTCGTGAAGACTGAGTTTGATTTTGCACTTTATCTTTCCATTCTTTCCTCCAGCTCTCGACCCCAGTTATTTGTGAACAGTACGTCATATATACCTTGTAGTTTATGCCCCTGGCACACTCAGCATTTGCATTAGGAAATAGCCACCCATGCAGTGCAGTAACTTTCTGGGTTGCTTGCACACCACTGCTACCCTTCCAGAAGACATCTGGGTGGCTGAAATCCCCCATGAACATGAGAAACTGCAAGTGGCATCCTCCTTATAGCTGTTTTTACAAATCCTTACTAGCTGCTTCTCCTTGGAAAGGTAGCATACCCCAGCACAACCACCCCAACACTCCTCATGAGGGCTTTTGACTCTCACATTTCTAGTTTCATGTGGGAGCTCTTTAATATAGAGAACAACTCTCCTTCTCTTTTGGAACAGGCTGCCTGGAGAGGTTGTGGAGTCTCCTGCTCTGGAGATCTTCAAAATCTCCCTAGATGTCACCCTGTGCCCCGTGCTCGAGGGGCTYATGCTGGAACAGGGGCTTAGACTAGATGATCTCTAGAAGTCCCTTCCAACCTCAACCATTCTGTGATTCTTCCCTTCCTAATTAGAGAGGCTGCACCACTCATGCAAGTGTCCAAACTGAACATAGCATCTCACCCAATCTTCATGATTTTCATTGCRTCAAAGACCTGTGACTGTGCATGGCCTCCCACACCTTTCTTGTCACATTGGTGGACAGGCACTCCTGGAAAGCCATGTATTGAATTATTAACATCTTTCCCTTCTAAAAAATGGTCTTGCTCCCAGTTATGTTTTTTCCCACAAAAACTTAAATTTCCATAATAAAATTTTCCTAAGCMGGTTAGATCCTTATTTGCCTTCCTATAACCCTTCCTCTGTGCTTTGACTCCTCATGTCAATATGTACAGCAAACAGACCCTGCTAGATCTTACTCCAGTCAAGAGCAAGTGAGAAATAGAAAAAATATGAAGGAAAATCACACTGGTGATAATGTGGCTGATAGGAAGGAAAGAGCAGCATGTCAAAGCTCAGGTCATATTGAGCACCAAGCCATATTGCTACATCATATTGTTCATATTCCCACGTTTTGTCTTGAAGATATATGTTGAAAAAAAAAAAAAAGAAAGCACTCGCTCTACTGGGTTGATCACCTGGAAAATGAGGTACTGTATCCCATTGAAAATGAATGATTCCTACTGTAAAGCAMACGAAGGTGATCAAAAGAAATGTTAGAAGAAATATCACATTTTACATTTGTCCAATGCAGTGTACCTCATTTTAGCTTTACTCAGTAACAGAAAAAATGCACACCAAAAAGAAAAAAAGAGGGAGCTTGCTATGTTTCTTATATTCCCCATGAGTAAACTGAAATATGTCCATACTGGACACTACAGTAAGTATAGTTGAAAGAGATACATCTCAGCTTAATAAGGTCCACTTTATTTGTCAATGAAGGCACCCCTGAAGGATATGAGAGGAAAAAAAATACCATAATTTCCCCTTCAGAAACTGCTAGCATCATTTTAGGTGCATATTAATGCAGCTCAGTACTGTCAATGAGGTGATTATTTGCTCCCTAGAGAGCTCATCTCGCAGCTAATTTCTAGGATCTCTAGGAGTTTTCATTTCATGGAAGTACAAGGTATGAATTCTCTTCTACAGATTATTCTAGTAATGCTGTCTCTTAGAGGAGCCATTTCTGCTTCTGCTTTTAGCCACTAATTCATAAAGATATAGCAACACAGGCAAAGCTCCTAACATTTTAATGTATTAAAGCAAATACTTCTGCTTCTTATACCTGAGTAGCACTTTTGCCCCATAGAGGTGTTACTACAGTTCATATAGATACTCCCTGGCTTCCCTGGTTACCAACAGTTGTAAAGACACAGTGGTGATGACTTAGCTGAGCCAGATTCCCAGAGTACACGTGGTCTCCGGTGGCACCTAGTGYAAGTGTGTCTGCTTTAATACTCATATCAGTGCAACAGAAGCTATCTGCGATACGCTTAACCACACTCTGATGATAGGTAAGCACTGTAATATTGGGCTGAATAGAGTTACTGACTTGTCTGGAGGCAATGGGGGTCTTTAAAAATGCATCTATATCAGTGCTGTAATTCAGACCAGGAACGTGCTTCTGAATGAACATTAGAATTACTTACTGCCTTTTGTCTCATGGGTCTGAGTGCGCCTGGTCTCAGTGGTTTTTGGATGAAACAGATGTGCTCCAGATGCTCATYTCACACACTCCAGACAGTGCCAGGCATTCAGTTCTCAGGACCAGATGAGTGTTAATCTGAATTAAATACCTTTAAAATACATATTTTGAGGACATTATTAATCATATGACTCTACAGATTCATTTCTGTTGGCATACACTATATCCTAATACAAATATAGCTAAACTGCCATCGACTCTATACCTTCTTGTGTTACAAATAATATTTCAGCTACTCTTATATGCTTTCACTGCAGGATAAATCTTTGTTTATTGGATGCAGTTTGCAAAAATGTAGACACTTTATATTCTATGAAGATATATCTCATTTTCATATCCAATTTTCACTTCAGTCCTCCAAAATAAGTCATATTACAATAGTGCCCTCAGGTCAAAATGAAGACACCTCTGACATCTTTAAAGCAACACTTCAGCTGTTATCATACCACCCAAAATCATCAGCATTTCCTTTAGTTGATRCATTCAGGTAAACACACGGTGATACCTACCCAAAATCAATAGATTATCCAGAACTCTGACAGAAKTACATGTCAAAGACCAAGAAGATCCAACCTTGGATTCCTAAATACAGAAGGTAACACACCTTGCCATGCTAACAGCATTTCGTATAAATACATATATTCTGAGGACTAAGACAGAATATAATGCAGATATATTTCTGTCTTAGTCTTCTAACTCATTAAAGTGAAACAGCTATTTTGAATATTGTTCTTAAGACAGCTCCAAAGAGCAACTTCTGCTTGATGAGGTACTCGGTTCAAAGTTAAAAGATTCCCTATGCTCTCATACCATTTTGAAAGGAAGTGCTTCCCTCCCAAGGTTCAGTTTTCTGCTAGTTACTGAGTTGTTTTCTGTCATCCAAATCACCAGCATGCAAAGGAAATAGTGTACATTACACACTTTCCTTGGCAACTTTTTTTCATACCTTATGAAAATATATTGCCTGTTTATCATTGGAAGACTTAATAAGCAAACTGCACTTTGTACTCTAAAATAGTGACTTTTTGCTACCTTTTTTTCGCGCAGGCACAAGATGCTGGAGTAGTTATGGAAATTAGCTCTGAGTGTCCACTAGGACACATTTTAAAATAGCATTATGGCTACAGCTTTGTAGCATATTGGTTATTGCCTATGTTTATATATGATCCTGCAAACAGTCCCCTGTTAATCTTCTGTAGGCAGAATCTATAAACTCCCTTAGCCAAAGAGGGAAAAATAAAAATGGCTGTCCACAATGACAAACATATATATGTATATGCATGCATATATACATACAGACCTATTAAAACGAAGCACCAGTATCTAACAGACAGAAGTAAACCCTGCTAGGTCTCAAAGAATGCAATTCATGTTTAATATTGCTATAGACGGACTATGATTCGGTATCTTCTTTATTTATCTTGTCATTTTTCTAGCCTCATCTATTAGTGTGCGCCATTTTAGGAGTCATTACCTATTAAAAATGCCACCTGTTCATAATGGCATTTGAAAGAAAAGATGAGCTTGACACAGTACACGCTGTATAAATTTAGAACTACTGCATGTTTGTCTACTTCAGCAAGCACAAAAGTGTTTCCGAAGAACATTAATCCCTGCTCATGAGCATACTGAAATCAACAGCAAGGCTTTTTCAGCCTTCTATGGCAGAAATCAGATCTCCAGCAAATGACTACAAAAAAAATCCTGCTCCCTTCACCCCAAAAACCTATTTAGAACTAAATCCCTAAAATAATTATCTTCACATTGTAGTATTTATCATAGAACACAACAGAGTCATTACCGATGGAAAAGAAAGAAAATGCAGCATTTCTTTGCTTAAGCATTTTACATTTGCTATCTAAAATCCTTAGACACAAATCCTATGCCTGTTACCCTAGTCTATGCTAGTCATAGAAAAAAAAACCCTATTTTTTCCATGATCTTCACTGCAGTGCATTAAGTGACCTGATTAACATATGCTCTCTTGTCAGAGCAGATAATGTACATGAGTGCTCCATTTAATAAAATTCTCAAAGTATTTTCATGTATAAATATAAACATATTGCCACCTATTTATTTCGAGTGGAAAAGGCCACAGAAATACATGGTCCACTTACAGCAAACATGAATCACTCCAGTGTGCATTTTGTGTCACTTGACAGGAGGGAGCCTGCGCTCCCTGCACAGCTCTATCATTGCTGTCCAGCTGCATCCACCTGGCTGAGAGCTGTCATCTGAGCTGATCAATATTTTCAGGAAATTCATGCTATAGTTATAAACTCCGGTTTCTCAACAGGTAAGAATTACTTTCTAACACAGAGAGTTTTATTGCATCACAGAGAAGTTATCTAACAGCCTTCATCAAATATCTTCATCCTGGGGCGTCAGGTGTTTTTTTGTGGGCAATGTTTAAACTGCAGAACCCAACAGCGCTTCCTAGTTCCTCGTCCTAGCAAATGCTGGGGCCACATRCATGCACACTGCAGCTCCACGCTCTCCCTCCCTACTTCCCATTAGAGGAAGCTCATACTGGCCAGAAAGAACCTACAGTACAATCCACCCTGGTCCCACTTTGAGCAACCAAGAGAGCAAATGTGCAGGACAGATCCTGGAATGCATCTGGCTGTGTGCAAACCTAAAGAAACCTTTTGCCAGACAGTGAAGTCCATATAGAGAAGACAGAGAGTTATTAAGGAAAATGGGTAGATTTAAGGAACATTTTAAGTCTATTGGTTTTTCAAAGCTTTCTGCTAAAATGTCATAGTCTGTCTGAGATTCAACAGTCATGAACAACAGAGGAAAAGAACATCTATCAAGGTGAGATGGAGTCTCCTAGCCAATCAAAGATGGCACAGGGCAAAATCCACTGTATGAATGGGCTCAGTCAGAAAGCAAGGCAGCTTTCTCTATATCGCTATGCAAATTAAGTGCCCACAAATTGGGCAAAGAGAGTCACATCCTCTTCTGAACTAGCAAAAACAGAATCAACTACCTGCAGATGTAGCAGTCTTTCTCTGAAGTGCAGATACTCCTCAGAGCTCCGTTGAGACAGTATAATTGGGTCTGATGAAAGACTCTTGCCTAAATAATATCCTAGTTATAGAGCTAAATAATATATTACAATGAGCAGAAAAAATAAATCAAGAGAAGGCAAAGCCATTTTCCTTCAGCCAGCAAAGTTCAGGTGTTCCTGTGCAAACATGCTCATTATTAAACAGTGTCAGCATATTTGGTTCTGCAAGTTTTTTTTTTTACTTCGGCTTCTTCTAGTTAGCTCATTAGTGAACAGCTCATGTAATCAATAAGTTGCCAACTGGGAGGCTAAGAGTTTCTTATCCACAGCTTTGCATGTTCCAGTGTTCTCAGAAATATTGATGAAACTGCATCCTGTTTTACTTAAAACAGCATCTCTCTTTTTGGTTCATTTTAGCCTGTGTACACAGTAATTAGAATATTCTTGATGCCATGAATAGTCTTACTGAGCCCAAAGTATTTTTGTTCTATGCTGATAAAGCTAAAACAGATGAGCTATCTTCTGTATTTTGATTTTTGAGGGAGATTAATCTTTCATCCCCAATGCTCCTAATTTCTATTTCTGCAGATAACTTTTAGAGAAACAAAAAGTYAGGACTTGAATTTACAGTATGTCAATTATTCTGGGGAAATATGTGGCTGAGTTCTGTCTTTGTGACAATTCACAGCAGATACAAAGCATCCCTATGTGATCCCTGTGTGTCCCTATATAGTGTGAGGTAAGAATACTGAGCAGTAATTGCAAAAGAGTTTACACAGTCTAAACTCATACCCTAACTTATCCTAGCTTACCGACACTAATTGGTATGCATCCACACCTTCAGTAGGAACATGTTTAGCGTGAGATTTTTATAGGTTATGTAAGACAAAACTGAAAAAAAAAAATCTATGCTGTATTTCCTAAGGAACACTTCTTTGTGATGCATTCTCTGTGGTTCTAACAAGCTATAGAGCAGCCACAGTGCAGCTTTACTCATCCACGGTTTCTCATCCATAGTATTATACACTATAGCTTTACAATGTAATGTATCTCTTAAGTGAGATCCAGAGCACCTCAGATGAATTAATCCCACAACTGTGACATAGGAATTGCTTAGAATAATATCAGGGTCTGGTCCTCTGTATTCCCATATAAATTGTCAGGGTACTCTGACACTATTAAAGCATGTAGCAGAACTAAAATTCAGTTTTATATTTTACGCAAATCAGTGTTGGTTCTGCACACAGCAATTCTGATAGCCTGCTTGACTCTCCTGCACAAGTGTGAGCTAACATTTTTGMGCTCTCTAATTGAATCTTTCTCCAAGGAACCCAAGCCACGTCCCTAAACACAAGTCAATAATGCAGCTGGCTAAAACTTCTCAGGTCTACCTAGATCAGGTCTACCTATCTGAGTATTTCAAAGAAATTCGGCTCTGTAATGAAGCAAGCTTAATACTCACTGCTTCTTAACATCGCYTGCCTCATAATAACATAGCTAGACACCAACATATTTAATAACAGGAATKAAAATATTAGATCACACCAAGGTCCATCAAATCTTAATGATCTCTAAGAGCATCCAGTTCAATTGTTTCATAAAACAGTGTGAAAACATTACAGAGTGCAAATAATCTACGCTCCGTACTAAATTTCATCCTGGTCTCACCTCATTAGGGAAAAGTTTAAGCTCTAAAATATGAAACATCATAACACTTGCAAAGTTCTTAGAATTAATTGCAACAGCTCTAGCTATCCTGATCATAAACATGCAAACCTAATTTAGTATTGCCAAATTCTTCATCTTATTTTCATTTTTCTGTATAGTGTATAGATGGCTAAGTCCTTTAGATCTGGTTATCTTAATGCTGTTGAGTTTTTATGCAAAGCTTTTTTTGTGAAATTATGGTAGGAAGCCTAGCGTCTTGGATAAACATCTCTATTATTCTAAATATAAGTAATTAAAATGTCTTCATTGATACCTCCTTTGTTTATGTATTAAGAAACAGGAAGGGAAAAAAAAATCTTATACATTTTCCTAGTATTCAATATTTTATATATTTCTATTATGTATCCACTTACTCATGTCCTTCTCAAGGAAAACTACTGCAGTCCTCCCAGTTTTCTTACCTGACAGCTTTTCCAGTAAATATAATGTAAATGTTATCRACCTTCCCTGAACCCCCTTAAAGTTCTTTAATATTCCTTCTGAGATGGGGTGACCAATCCTCTACACAACATCACACAAGAATCCATATTATTGACTAATAAAAGCATTATAATAATCTCAGTTATTATTCTTCATCCTACTTCATATTCATCTCTGTACCTTACCAACTTCCCCTACTGTCACTGTGCGCTGAACTGACTATAATTATTTCTCACCCTTACTTCAAGCAATACTCTTAACCAAGAATGCTGCAAAGCACATAGGTAGCTTTAATTTTTTGACTTCAGTATGCATTATTTTGTATTTATTAACATGGAATTTTATTGACTTTTTTATATCCATTCACATAAAATTCTTAGGCCTCTGAAAAATTTAAATATCTTTTCTGGTCAAACAAAATAATTTCTTTTATCTAGGAGGAATTAAAGGGGCTATCTGGCCAGCTGTAGCTACTCGATAGGCCTGAGTTTTATGACTAGCACCATCATACCATCATTTGCTAGTGCTAGTGGTAGCACCATCAAATGAGTCAGGGGATGGGTTTGGAAAATAGCTGTTGGGTAAAGCTCTCTGTTCACAGTAAACAAAAGCAGCAGCGGTTGCCAGAAAATTCAGATAAATATGAAAGCCCTTTTCTGATGATAAACAAGTGGCATTGGACTACATGCCAACAGAAACAGCATATGTGATATTAAGAAGGATACATCCAATGCATTGAACAAACAGGAGATAACCCTATTAGCAATCCAAATTTGGCTATATGATAGCAGCACAGAATATTATAAATGCATTACTATGCTAGCTTACATCATGGATAAGTTTCGTACAGCTGAATGTGAACAGTAATAAATTTCATGCCAGCATTGAATTACACTTTTTAATCTTTTCCTTTTTTGCCAGAAACAGAACTGTTAGCTATCCATTTCTTTTCTTATTTTTATTCTTATAATTCTAGTATCCATAGAAGCATGATTCATCTTCTAAATGTAATCACTTTCGTTAGATAAAGAAAACATTTCTGACTAAATTGCTAGTGTTTCGTATTCCAGTAGTGTGTAATCATGACTTTCAGAACCATTTGTAGAAAACTACAAGCTTTCATGTAGACAAAGAACTTAAATTTCCCATAATACTTGAAATTTGCATGAAAAGAMGTTTATAAAAAATTATATTTGGAGAGCATGCAGTTTAATACAATCTTAACATGAGAATTCTGAAATAAATAGGCCTGACTATACCCTGAAACATCTTTAATATAAAAAGCTACACAACCACAATCATAACCAAATTCTTCCATTTGCCCTAGCATTCTGATCTAAACATTTCATTTTCACATACTTGTCCATATTGATGRATTCTTCCTTCCTGCAGTATTTTCACCCAGAGGGGTGAATGACAGGAAAATCGCAAAAGCATGAATGTCACATCCCACTTCTGGATTTGGCTTCAGTTCATTAGAGAGAATTCACTTCTCTTTTCAGAYGGCTTCTCTACAGTGACATTTGCTTAGCCTAACCATTTTGATCAATTAAAATGATTTTTTTTTTAATTGAGGTAAGCTTATTCTCAAAATGTCATATGGGCTAAAAATAAATATCTCATTTTTCTTTTTTCTTTTTTCTTATGAGGGGAAATGAGAGATGTTTATTTTGCTGAAGTGTGCTGTTTGCTTTTATTTTTGCTGAAGCTATTTATCAAATGCATTAAGATAATAAATCAATGTGCTTTGCAGTTTTAAAAACCATTCTCCTGAAATGCTTTATCTAGTTCTAATTATGGCATCATTTTGTTTCTTCTGGAATTATAGTGTTCAGATTAATTGCATTTTCTCTCAAACATAACTGCTCTTCTTTTTCTTCCCATCATTTCTTCCACTAGTTTCCCAATTTGTTTTTCATGAATGCAAGGGAAAATAGCAGTAAGCAGTTCAAAACTCCTATTTTTGGTTACATATAGTTTTCTGAACTTTCAGTATAGCAAGAGACCTTGTTATCTTTTCCTTCTTTCACTAAAATGAATCAGTGATTCACCATAGCCCTCAATTAGACCAGGGCTGCATCCATGCTTTTTGCRCAATGCTAAAATGGAGAGGCAAAAATAACTCAAAAGCAGTTTGGCCACTATTATAGAGAAGAGAATAAAATATATACATTCCCACTGTAAAGTAATTTCTGCAGCCTCTACTTGAAAGACTCRAAAGAACAAAACAAGAGATAGCACTGAGCTAAAAATCTCTCCAAACCTTATTCTACCTTTCAACTAGATCTCTGGTGAAATTTGCTYTGATTGGATTGAGTTTTTATAATGTTTCTAAATCTTATGGATAACACATTTTACTTACRATTCTCCTGCCAGTAAAACACTTTGTAGAAAACCATGCTATCCATGCAAATAGAACCAGCATAACTGCTTAAGCACTTAAATTATCAAGAAACACTCCACAGGAAAGAATATTGAGATGGCAAACGTACTCCTGAAAAGGCAAGAAAGTTTTTCCATAGAAAAAGTCTGTTCTTTTTTGGTTTTGTTTTTTCACTTCAATACATATTATCTTCTTATGATCTGTAGAGAAACAGAGAATACAGGTTTTTTGKTTTTTTGGTTTGTTTAGTTTTGTTTTTTTCTGGCAGTAAATACATATTATAGCATTTTCCCTATAAAAGGTTTTATAAAAATGCTTTACATCATAAMAAAGCACACAGAAACAATATATAAATGCACCATACAAAAAGTATTATGGAAGATAACAGAACAAGCCTGTGGTTTACAGCCTATGATAGACATAAGCACCAAATACATCACAACAGCTCGTATYCATGACTCAGTGAATGGCAGTATATTAGGGATGGTCTGGGTCCAGTCTAGGACTGTATCCATTTAGTGGCATCACTGGTCACTTTCAAAGTTTCCTGCTGACTCTGAGGGGGACCAAAATTTCACCATAAGTGTTTGAAGCTGCAGGGGAGGGAAAGCAAGAAAGGGSGCATGGAAAGGGGAAGCTGCAGGCCTGGTCTTATGAATTGGTGAGACCTGGGGCCTCACCCAGGGACTCGCATGATGCAAACGGCTACTGCATTGGGAATTAGGGCATCCTGATACTCACCCAATCTGCYCAGATCGAGAACCTTCAGGTGAATGAAGGCTTGCTCACAGACTGAGAGATCAAGCAGGAATCTGAGGAGGGATGCTTGGGTCTTTCTCTAATTCACAGTTTTCCTTACAAGGTCTGCACAGTGTAGGATGGAAGGAAAACCACTGCTGACTCTGGAGCAGTTTGACRCCTCTGTATGAGAAAACCTGCTATTTTCTAAACTCAGAAAGCAAGGCCAGTTGAAGTTATTCCTCTATATTCCCTTTGATRCTTACAAAGGCTTTAAATGATGATAGGATAGCAGTGTTGTCAGCAGACAGTCTAGTATTTTTGAGTTCCTTCCTGCGTCGGATGAAGCGTGCGGCCTTCTCTATGAGCATAAATGTGAAGAACAAACTGCATCCTGAACGATTTTCCAAGTCAGAGCTGATTAAAGCTCAGTGTGAGCTCACAGGGCTTGAGCAGCTCATACTGGCAGAACAGGTGTTCATCTTTATGTCTAAAAACAAGAGCCGATGGGAAGATGCCATGGGGTTGCAACACATCACTGCGTGAATTAGCAGCAACCAGTAGGAGCTTGCAGTCATCCAACAGGACACGGGCAATGTCCTTCACCAAAAAGTTAGAATTAATTCCAGAAGCTAATGCCATCTGTATCACACTCAATGCACCCATATATGTGTTAAGCAGCTTGCTCCAAAGCCGTAGATGCACTCCGCTACCACTAGCTAATCTCTCTTGGCTCCCTCTCTGAGCAAACGGTCTTTTTGGTTGCACTCAGACCTTTTCTCATTAATCTTGGCACTTGTCACCGTATAAGAACTTTCTTCCAGCCAAGTTCACTACACATCTGTCTGCCTTTCCCTGATCCCTTCYGCAACAAAAAATTCTCCACATCTCCTTTATTACTACTTTTTCCTGTAGCATTTGAGTATCCCTGGACAACTCCTTTAAAAATTTGTTAATTTAAATACCTAACTTCAAATGAGAGATCTGGTATGCCAGAGGTGCACTAGAAACCTTAAATCGCAGAGGAAATATCCACTTGAGGTATCTTGGAAGGACATTTGCTGATGATAAAGTATGCTACTATATGTTTCTCCAAAGAGATACTCGATAGTTGCTTTGGGAGTCCTCCTTCATACATACCTATATGCACACAGAAAGGTACATTTCATAAGTGTTTCATTAAGATGATGAATACTTTAAAATTACTACTCCAGAATATTTTTCTTCCTTTTCATCTTGCTCTTTGTCCTTTTTAATCTACTTATTATTAATTTATTCCCTTTTCTTCTTGTTACCTCTCCCCACTGTATTTTCATCATTCTTTCTTTCCTCCTCTTTTRCAGACCACATACACCTTGAGCTCATTTTGCTTGCCCTACTTTTATTTTGCAATGTCACAGATGTCGCAGATCAATGGGAAGAAGAGAGTGTAACTTGTTGATAAACAGGTCAGTAAAGGAGAGAAGAAGAAATCATTAGCCAAGAAGAAGTAATTAAAAAGAACATCCCTATAAAAACGTGTTTTTTTGCAGACATTAGGCTGCTTTCTGTTCTCAGTTATATCAGTCCATGATTTAGCCCAAGCTTGATTTGGGAAGCTAATATTTTTTTACTCCAGTGCCATCATATTATAGGGACTCTGTAAATGGTATAGGAGCTGAAAGTGACACTGTACAAAACACAAGCATGAGAGGAACTGAACAACTRGAGACACTTTCTACTTACAAGAACGCTGCAAGCAAATATGAAAAATAAACTTCCCCGTGGTTATACCCTCGACTTTCTCTATGGTAACTTTGAGTATCCAATTATTCTCACGGCTTTTGCTTGTGCAGAGGTACCYAGAAGCAGAAAAAAATGGTAGGAACTAAAATTCTGAAATAATTTTTGTAAAAAGAAGGAGTAAAATGGAAGAGCTCCAGAAGAAACAATGAGCTTAATTTTTCTTTCCACTGAATAGCTACGACAATTAAAAGGAAAAATTAAACATGTGGCCAGTCCTTACAAGTGTAAATGTTGTTCTTRGTAAATTAAAACTAGAATATACAGGAATCTGGAAAAGACTGACTGGAAAAGGGTTCTCATTTGAACCTGAGACTTTGCAAGAAATATAAAAGTATGTAGGAATATTTTTGTGCTTGTATCTTATGCCTTAAAACTGTGCCTTAATTTGAAAGAACTGTGCAAAAAGAGGGAATTTACTGGAAATTTACATAAAAATGCATTTGGTGCCTATAATCAGTAAAAARATCAAGCAGAAATGTTCAACTAATCGCTCAAAATTCTATATTGTATCCCCGTAACTACTCAGAAAGTCTCATGGAATGCRACTCTCTCATGGAATGCTGGGTGCATTTTATTCAAGCATTTGAACAGAACACGTAAAATTATTACCATAGTCAGAGATAGATTTTAGCATTAACTAAGAATGAACAGCTTGAGGGGGAAAAAAAATATATATATATATATATATATATATATATATCAGGTGAATGAAACATAGGTGAAAGTTTCAGTACCTTTTTTTTAAGAAAAAAAATCAGTATTGCCATTTCACACATGCTTTGCTTTCAACTGATCTGCAATGAAAAGATTTGAGGAAAGCCTTCTTCTGTCTGGAGGCCATACTTCTCCTCCTTTCAGCTTCCCTAGGACCATTCCCTGGAACAAGAGCAACATCCCACCTTCGAGCAGCCAAWGTCAGAGTCTTTAACTCTCTCCACCAAAGCACAAGGATACGTCATGCCAGGCAAGTGACAGCCCAGGAGTCTCTCTTCACAGATGACACAATGAAATGGATAACAAAAGAATAAAGTGACAGTGTAAGACAAAGAAGACAGTACCAAGGTTACCTGAGCAGGGAAAAAAATGTAGCTCCCATGGACTCCCAATGACAAGGTGTTGAGAGAAATGCCTCCGGGGACAAAGCAAGGCAAATTACACTCTATGCACACATATTTCGAAGGTTTTAATTTATCAAGCACATGAAGYAGGCAACAAGAATACATTTGCTGTACTCAACAGGGTGGAAGCTGGCCCTCAGACAGGATTAACATTGCAAACTAATATCAAATACCCACAAAATCCATGAATATTTATGAAAAAAATATTTCATAAACACACAGAACCAATAACTGCAATTCTAGATAACCTGGTGCCATTAAATCTACAAACAAGGAAGTTACCAAGAAAATGATGCAGCATTTTTATGCAAAATACCAAATGACATATTCAAATAAACTGTGAGGATTATTAKATTGGCTATAGAGCAGAAATAGAATAAATGTCACCCCTAACAAAGGACTTGCTAATGTTTCCRAACCATACTGCTGTGTCCTCTCACRGCAAAAGAGAAATTAMCTTGAGGGATGGGAAAAAAAAGCACTAATATACTTCAAAATTTTAAAGGCCTTAGCAAAAAAAGAGTATCACATGGTTACACCAACCACGCAAATAATCACCAGAGAGAAGAACCAGAAACAAATCAGTAGGAAACAYTGTCCCAGTAAAGACAGAGCTTCCGAATAAAGCACAGCCTCAGCTGTTGTCAGAGGAACTGTCAGAGGATTTGGACTGTTTGGATTGTTAGATATGTCAGAGGAAACCCTAAGAAGGGAATTTGTAAGTGTTAAATTACAGTGTTAAATTCAGGATGGGAAGGAGAGCGGGAGCAAAGTTCTGGTAAACTCATGGCACTTAGGAGGCAAGCAAAGCACCCARCTCCTCCTCATTGCTTTTGGGAAGGGCTGCTGCATGCTGAACACATTGGGAAGCACAACCCAGAGGGAAAAATTTTAAAATKATAAAAATAGGTAGTATTTTTGTATCACATTAGAGCAAAAGTAGCACCAAAGCAACCAAGGACCTTGACTCTGCAAACTGCACTGTGCAGGGGAACAAATCCAGAACTATCAGGGGAGAAAGCAAAAAAACTAAGCACCCAGAAGTAACAGCAAGTGTCACACACCTGAAAACATGCTSCTTAGAATAGCGGAAAAAGATACAGGATGACAACAAAAAAAGCATCCATTAAAACATACAAATACATGTAATTCCAGGATTTCAGAGRGTATTAGCAAAAGAAGCTGAACTATAATCACCTCATGAGACTGCAGAGTTTGTAGATGACTCCTCAGCTTCCTTGCTAAATTCTCTGTCACCTGCTTTGCCAGCAAAATCCTCGTGGCTGTACATTTTAAAATACATTGAGGAGCTACGCTTTGCATTCCAATGCTGCAGTCTTTTATCCAGAGTCTCGCGGAGTCACTCCCTGACACTATCTTTCACTTAGGACCTTGACAGTATTTTACAGAAACAAGATTGACTTTCTCCATATTTGTTTCTTCAAGACATTAGCTCTGTGTCTTCATTACTGTTTAGATGTAGGACCTCTCCTCTCACCTCAGAAAACACATTTAAGGACAATCATTCACAATTTCCTTCCCCAAGTCTCTCATAAAACCTGTCTCCCTTCTAAACTGTCGAGCTGTCAGTGACAGCTTTATGGCTGCACAACATATCCTAGAAGATGAGAAATGTGATCCTACACCTTTCTTTGCCCCTCTCCCTAGATGAGAAAGGATCTAAAGTGTCCATCAATGCTTGAGTAAATACATTAACAATTAGGATTTAGTGTAAAAAGGGAGACAAAAGGCRGGACACGAGCACCAGGAAGGAATCCTCGCATTTCTCTTGGTGTTGGGCATTTCTTTGATAGCATCCATTGAACCRAAGTCCCCTGTAGCCTCATGACAGCCTGCATGGTTTTCTCTGCCTCCTGCTCATCTTGACTTTGTCCTTAGGCTTTCCTTAATCTCCTCTACTTTGCAGTTTTTGCAGTTCAGTGTTTTCTTCATCATATACCCTTCCTCTCTGGTTTTATCTCGTCAGACTTTCTTGAAATAAAGGTCTTTGTCCTTCCTACTTCATTTTATAATTTCTCCAAAGCACCCTTACAATAATTTTCTATTTTACTTTGACTGTCAGAAGTCCCCACTTGAGCAGGTGTCAGGGACATACAATGCTAAATTAGCCTATGTTTTTTTCATGACAACATGAGATCTTCAGCTTCAGAAAGAAAAGGTTTGCTTTCAAGTTACATCTCATGTTTATTTTGCAATTATTCTGCATGGCAACCATCCAAAAGTATTTATAGCAAAAATTCCCTGCATTTTAGGTAGTTAAACTTTTTAGGTATTTAAACAAATCAGGAAAAAAATAAATCAACAATCCTCAGAATCACTGCATTTTAGTGCTTACACATAAAGCATGAAATTGTAATATAAACCATGAAATTGTTTCACATGATAATTCACAAGATAAAATTGTTTGTGACCAATATTCATATGTTAGATGACTTTTCTTGCTGTTGACCAAATGTGTCAAGCCTGCAAAATGGAATTTCTAGAGGGAACAAAACACACGATTTCCCTTGCTGCTGCTGTAGTAATACAATGATTAATTAATTTTAATAACATTTTAGGATGGTCTCTGAGCAAACTTCCTATGGAAATGAAGGAAAGTCTTGATTTTCTAAACCCCTTAACTGTATCTAATGTTTATATGAATACAAGGAAGGAAATTCTCTACAGTACATTTCATACCTCTCTGACTACTTTAATGGGTATATATAGCCAAATGGATCCCACATAAACAGTAAATCAATATGAAAAAGTTATTCTGAATTAGGTAGGTTACAGAAAAGCCAGGCTAAYGTTACAAGCGAGCTAAGATTTCCGTCAGTAATAGAGTAGAATATGCATCTTGACATGGCTTTGATTAAGTAACTTCAGCACATTTAGCTGCAGTTCTGAACAAAGAGCCAACCGAAAACTTGCACTTTTTCAGCAATTTAATCTATTCCGGAGACCGCATGAGTGTAATGTGGCAGTTGCCATAGAAACCATATTTTTCCTTGGAACTCAGAGTAGATACATGTGTAAACCATTTCCCCACYTCATTGTCTAAGTTACTGTTGCGTTATGATGCTGCAGCAATGACTCACAGGCAGGAGACATTTAAAATATATTAGCATTTTTCCAAAGTATCTCTCTGCGAGCGCTTCATCCTGCCCTGTCCTGGTCTGACTGAGCAYCTTGTCATAAACCCATAGGCGGCAGTTCAGAGAAAGCAAAAAACTTGGACAACTGCAAAATGGTAAATATATATTGAAAGGCGAATATTAAAAGTAGTAAATATATATTAAAATTTATATCTAAATTTTCTTCTGCAATTTTTTTGAGCTACACTTTGGTAGCAATGCAGTCTTTCCTCCAGTAATAACATGGGTAATTTTGAACAGGAATTTAGAAGTCTATCAACTATTATTTCACTAATAGATCACATCTACAAGTCTCAGGGCATTGTGCTGATGTCTTCTCCATGGGATCTGAGGTTCTCTTTAAAAAATCATTACTTATTGATGGTCACTGCGAAGCATTTCTCCTTTGTTCCACCTTTTCATTGAATTCACTGTTAATCAAAATAGTCCAGAATTGAAGCCATGGTGGTAATTTGCACCTCTCTAAATGCATTAGCAGATTCTGCTGTTTTGATGCCCACCTTTCTGATTAACTTCCATCTATAAAAGACACAAGCACCATTCTGTGAACATTCAGTTGTGAACGACTAAATCTGCTAAATTTGCTAGAGCTACAAAGGCACGGTAAAACAACAGCAAGACAATGTATATTTTTACTTCAATCAACAACAGCATATTAATCAACCAAAACATAGACGACTCTACTCTCAAAGCCATGTTAAAATAAATAAAAAAAAAGAGCAATCTGAATACACAGTGTCAGGGATTTTCAGAGGTGCTGAGTATCCACTGCTCCAACTGAAAGGAGGGGGATTTTTTGTCAGTAGAGTCATACCATCTCTCAGCAGCTGTGAATTTGGCCTSAAGGTGACCTAATACATCTTTTCCCTCTTTCATTTGTGTTTGACAGCTCTCAGCACAACCAAAATATTTACCCTTCTACACAATTAAACTAAGCAAATAAGCTATATGGARCAGACCCTCCAATATACTAAGGCGCTTTCCCATGTAAGAATTGTCWAAACAACTTGTGATTTTCTTGATTATCACTATTCAAATTCCTTCATGAATATGTTTCTATTAAAAATCCCCATAAATCTTGTCAAGCAAACAAGAAACAATTTAAAATTCAAACATTGTTTAATCTTTTTGATTGGACACATAGTCCATTGTTTATTTCTTATCTCCAAGTGCATTAATACAGATATTCAAATAGAATTTTAGTCCTCATATTTGCAATTATAAATTCTACATTTTCCTTTTGCACAGGGTCTTCTAATTTCAAATTTTGCAGGCAACACTAGCCTTGTGAGGAGACTTCTAGRAGTAGGGAACAAGGAGCTGAGGATGAAAATGTGAGTATAACGCTGGACAAGGCCCAGCAGGCTTGCCMAAGACCACAGGGTCCCAAGCAGGTTCAGGGACTTAGAATCATAGAATCACAGAATGCTTAAGGTTGGAAGGGACCTSTAGAGGTCATCTAGTCCAAMCYCCCTGCRCAYGCAGCGTCGCCTAGAGCACGTGGCACAGGGTGRTGTCCAGGCRGGTTTKGAAGATCTCCAGAGAAGGAGACTCCACCACCTCTCTGGGCAGCCTGTTCCAGGGCTCTGTCACCCTCACTGTTAAGAAATTCTTTCGCAAGTTCCTGTGRAACTTTTGGTGCCTCAATATGTGGCCATTTCCTCTAGTTCTACTTCATTTCCTAAAGTCTGCTGTGCCTTCCAAGATGTTGCTCTATATGTCATGCTAGATCTCACCAGTCCTGTTTTGCGGCCCCAATTGGTTCTTTCAACACCAGGTTGACAGAGCGTCTAGTTCCCACCTAAGTGTAACCAGCATCCAGGACCTCTGCCTCCAAGAGCCCCATCAGAGAAACAGCCACMGAGTGCACCCACCACACAGGGATGAAAGGGCCCTCTCCTCCAGCCTCGTGCGTGAAAAGGCAGCCGTGATGCCACCCTGGACATGAGCGATGTCTTCCTCTTGCGTAGCAGCCRCCTGATGAAGTCTGCAGCAACCTGAGGGAGGAAACAGAGTCCTGCTGTCAACAGATCAGGCTAAGGCTACCTTAACCTCTGGCCAACCATATCCTCGAGAAAAATGGACATTTTATTGTCCTGTTTAWACCCAGGCCACAGGAAATAATTCCAGACGCTGGTTAGGCAGGAGGAACAAAAGCATCATTCCTACCCTCATGTTAACACTGCGACTCCCTCCCCACCCCACAGCAGCGTCTCCTTCAAAGCGAACGAGGATGCGTGTGGGTGACCACCACCCACGCAGCCAGGAGCAGCTGGGTTGGTGGGGACACCCCCAAGCCGGCTGCTCGCAAAGTGACGACACATGCGGGAAAGGCTCCGAGCTCAGGCAGCAGTCTCAGGGCTTTGGGACCCACATTTAAAGCGAGTGCTGGCATCTTCTGCAGCAGCTCCAAACGCACATCCTCCCCAAATCACTCGTGTCACAACACTGAGCAAAACAACATCTCGCTGCCTTTAAAAGCCTCTGTTTTGCCACTTTACCTTCTGCAAAATTGATGGCGTTGCTGATATTGAAAATAATGATCTATTTCACAGATAGGTGGTAAGGACTAATTAGTTACTGTTTATGCAGCATCTCAGAGATAGCAAGTGGTGTTGTTCAGATACATGATTAAGTTTGGAGCCAACAGAAAGCCTCAGGAAGTTTTCCTGCTCTTGGAAAATGCGGGTGTACTGACCTTGTGCAATGTGACAAAACACTGTTAGTTCCCCATGAGTGACGGGCAAGACAGATGTCCYTTCCTGGGAGGAAGGCTGGGTGGGCGCCCTCCTCTCGTTACCAGCCTTAAATTGCATTTTGTAATCTGCTCCTGTGTGCAGTGCAAAGGGCAGATATTTCCTATGTTTCTCAACCAAAGCAAACCACCTGTCATCGTTTTCTATTTGATTTACCACATAACAGCTTATAACCACACCGGACCTTGTGACAATTTCCTTCAAGCAAATTTGCTGTTTCTTATCTAATCCAAATAGTGGTAATTGTTTACTATACCTCCCCTGTCAAACTTAAAATATGAAGCCACTATTGTCAACAGCATTTTGATYTCCATGCAGACAGCACTGCTGCTTGGTATAATTTTCATTCAGCAAGTTGGCTTTTTCCATTACTGAAAGTTAAACTTCAGTTTACATTTTGTTACACTTACTCTCATTTAGCTTTTTTTTCCCCCTCGTTTCCCCTCTAGCTTCTTCCTCCTCCTCCCAATATCCCAATGTTTATTTAAGATTAAAGCAAAAACAAAATCCTTGTTTCATGCAAAGAACTCTGGGCTACTGACAAATGAGTTAAACTGGAGTTGTCAGACCATTTGTTTTCAGTTTGAACCCAGGCCAGTTTTTCCCTTAACTTAAAATAGTATTTCTATAACTCAGGTCACAGTGGTAAATCCAAAGGAAATAATCAAGAAAGTACAACCARCCTCCCGACACAGCTTAATTACTAGTAAATGGATTTCCTCGGTGTCATTACTAAATTAAATTGAAGTGTAATGATTTATAGTATTACCATGTGACACCAGTCAGTACATTAGATGCTACATTATCCATTAAGCTCCAAAGATTTTATTTATAATGCTTTGTTTTAGAAGCGTGTGATGACCTCCACCAGTAAATAAGTATTATGTCTCCATAATGGGTTCCACATGTAAATTGCAGCTCCATCTATAATACAGCATTTCCCAGCGTGCCCCGTTATAATCACATAAATATCCTCACTAAAGCAAGTAGTCCCTTTCTCCTATTAATCTGKAAGACGGACGAAAGATTCAGATGCCCAGAATGTAAATGTTCTTAGCACATCCTGTTAGTGTCTTTGGAAGTCCACGCAAGCATTTAGGCTCTCCTGTAAAATCAATGGTCTCATACGGTGCAGGCCCACAGGATCTGGGACTTTATCCCTTTTCAAAAGTGAGTTAGGSACATAGGTTGAATTCATATGGCTTTAGCAGGAAGATCTGGGGTTCTGTTTTCTTTCTATTTCATAGAAATGACAAGTTAAGTTCTGAACATCTCAAAGCAATTTATAATTCTAACACGGAAACCAAGAATGTTGCAACTGGATAATTTCTCCTTTTAACAAGAAGAAAGATTACGCACCAAACAAAAAGGAAGGCAGGACTGATAACACTCTGCATAATAACTAGATTCATGCTGATATTATTTTGCACTTTACTTTCCACATTTTCATCAAGCTTTTTGTTGTTTGGCTTCTGGTCTCCTACTGACTTTTCATTCCATTGCAAGCACAGGCAAACGTAGACATAGTAAAGACGCACCTGTTCCAGTGCTCAGTGCAAGTCAAAGATTAAATGCTGTTATATTTTCTCCCTCCTTCATCCRAATAAAAACAGTATGCTAGCAAACCAACACCAAATCCCCTCTACTCCGTCATGCATTCTATAAGGAGGCCATAAACTTTTAGCACAAATCTGGGATCAACAGGATTTTCTTCCTGTGAAAGACAGAAAGGAGAAGGGTTGGTTTTTTTTTCCTTTCCTCTGTAATTTCTATTGTGTGTACATAAAATCATGTATGATACAATATCAGCTCCAAAWAAACAAAACAGGACAAGGGCAGAAATGATGGTACTTTTGCAAAAGTTCTCCTTTAGCTAGGCCTGTATTTTTAAGTTAACCCATATGCAAATGTATTAATTGCATTATATGCCTCCTAGCTGAAATAATTTCCCGCAGGGTCCTGCCAGTTTAAGGGGACCCCCGTGCTCACAGAGCAAGCTGAAGCTAACCATTTTGCTTTGCTCCCCGCCCGCAATGATTGCGATCGCAGCCATGCAGGATACCCTTAAGAACGCCCCATTCGCTTAATATTCTGATATGTTTTACGTGCATTTGACACAGTGAATGCAGCAGCAAAGCCTGACCCCTCTTACAGGCCCAGAGAAGAGCATTCAGAACAGTGACTCCCACTCTGATTCAGCTGTATCTGCCTTGAACTACCTCAATGACATCTATCTCAACAGATATAGACCCAGCATGCCCTGATATCAGAATCCAACCTKAAAATAAATGAGACAGTGTTTGGTTTAATTTTTTTCTCACTTATTTTCCAATACTGCTGCAGGATGATAACCATCATCTGCATAGCTGTAGACAATTCAAAAGAAATACATTATTTTTTAAACTGACAGAAGATTTACTTTCAGATTGAGGTTTGGGAGACTGTGTTGACCTAAACCCTGTCATTGTATAGCTTGTTAATACTCTCTGGTTCATGTTTTTCACTTTCTTCATTACCACAGTTTTTCTAAGTCCTCATTCCAAGTTCTCATTTTATTTTTTATTCAGCAAGCTTCTGATTTCACTCCACCACCTGCTAATAGCTAAAATAACATTTCACAGATTGCAAAATAGCAACAAGGGGGGAGGCARGAGGAAGAAAGGGAACTGGCTGTTGGTCTCCCTGAATTCACCTGTGAGACATTCAGTTTTGGAGACTTGAGAAAATCACRAAGTTACCCATCCTTCTGATGAGCCATGAGCACCCCCACCCGACCAGATTCTGCTTGCATGCATATTAGTGCTAATGCTCCCATTCCTGAGGTCAGYGCTCTCATAAAATCACGTAACTGGAGTGAAAATGCAGCCGACTGTGCTTAGGTGATGTTATGCAAAACAAGGAATAATGCAGTAACTCAGGGAAAAGCAATGACAAATCTAAATATAACATCATTGCCCAGGAAAAACACACAGTCAGATTCATTTAGTTAGTARAATACTCCATGGCACTAAAGGACATTGCATACTTGGTAAGCTGCCTGCCACGGCTGCGATCACCAAAGAGCTACTCTGTGTATCTCTGCGTGCAGTGAAAGAAGATGACCTGACACCGCCCAAGTCTAGCAACACCTGCTTTGTATTAACTAATGACATACCAGTCAGTAATCCYAACCAAAAGCTTGGGGAAATATACGCTGATAAAAGGCTTTTCCATTTCACATTGTTAGCCGGTGCTAATTAATACCATGCTGCTTGATCTTCCAGGGACCATGTATAAAGAATTTTGCACCAGATCCTGTAACTCCACTAGTCCCCTCTTCAAAGAAATGCATTCAGTATACGTGCAAATAAATACCCAAATTTGGGCCTAAGAATACATACTGACATCAATGGAAGCTACTACACAGGATTCTTGCAAATGAATTGGCAATATGAACAGAGAAGAGGGAGAGACATCAAACAGATCAATAAGAAATTCATACCTGGCTGTGCGTTTCAAACCTTCTGAAACACAGGAGGCGGGGGGAGATATGGAGGGGTAAATCCAAGCTTATTTTGAAGAACCACTGTATCACCAAACTGCCAAGAAAAACAGAAAGATTAACAAGGATGAATCAGGGATAAAGGATGTAAAAATATTCCTCTTTCAACTTTAATCCCACCTATTGGATACAAATACCCAAAGCTTTGTAGACAGACATAAGATTAAATTTTCTATATAATTGCACTCCGGAATACTTTTTCTTCTTTCTTTGGTATTCATCCCCTAATTAGCTCTAGGAAGATGGTTAAACGTATTTTTACTTCTAATGTCAGGTATACAGAATACAGCTACATATTGTTAACCACAGACCTTGCCAGATCCATCCTACTATAAGTGTGTAGCTGGCATAAGTTACAATCAACATATTTTTAGGTTAGAGGATGCCATTTAGTGTTTTGAATGAAATCCATGTCTATTTATCTTGCAGAAGATAAATCCAGATATCACATACAACTTCTTATTGAATATCCTTTTAGTTTTAAAGCCTTTTTCATATACATAGAAAAAAAATTATCCGTGTGCACTTTCTTGGAAAAGGAGGGTGTGTCAAAATATACAAAAGCAGTAAGAAATTACTATGATTGCAAACTACTTKAAACTTGATTTTTTCATTGTTTCTTTTCCAATGAGTTTCCCTTAGGAAATGCAACTTCTGTTTGTGGACAGAAATGGAATGATGTAGTTTCAACACTAACTGGGATTCACCTCTTTGAAACAAAAAGCGTCTCTTTGGTGTGCCAATTTCATAATTGTGGCTGTCAAATCTGAGCCGCTGCTAGAGAAAGGAGCGGCAGGGAGATGAGGGAAATGCATGATTTTTCAATCAAAAAGTCAGGTTCACTTTCATTTAGAGACATCTCCTTTCTCCTCACATACTTTACATTACCAATTTACATCATAAGCAACAGGGATTCATGCATATTTATAAGGCATGTAAAAATTTTGGACATTCCTTTTCTCCCTGCATAATTGCCCATACACACAAACGCACACACAAACACAGCAGTCAATCAGAAACCAGGGATGTGTATATACACACTTTTTACTGTTTATAAAGATCTGTCAACAGGAGTCTGAAGTGCTCCACATTGCTGTACTTCAGCTGGGACCAAGCATTCACAGACTACACAGCACACTGAATATCCCATAACACTAGTGGAATTACAGTGATTTTTTCTAATATTCATTTGCAAACATTAGTTGCAATGGCTGAAAATTCACCAGTTTCCTTCTGCTTCTAAGTTGCCAGCAAAGAGGCACATTAGACATCTTRCAGACAAGCACATGCAAGGGCACCTATTTACATCAAGGATGCTGCGTGCACCTTTAGAGATGTCACTCTTATGAGCTCAGCCTTGCAAAAACAGCCAGCTAGCAGAGACGCCGAGGCCGTACAGCTGTGTTTACTGCTGCTCTCCGCTTGGCCTTACGCTGCCCGCTGGAAGCTCTCCTTGTCCTGACAGAGTGCCTCGCCTGCACAGCCCCACTGCTTTGAAGACCCTTGCTGGCGCGCTTGCTTGCTTGCACGCCCTTGGCATGTGCCACCCCTCTACAGCCTTTACTTTCCACTGGAAGGACTGGCACTTCTCTCAGGAACCTTGCTGCAACCTCGGAGCGATGGCTGTTTGACTCGGTGGCAAGAGGACCCTCCCACGGGAATGCTAATCCCCCAAGTGCTACAGCTCCTCTGCAGCGCTTCGTTAGCACATTAAAGCCCTCTTCAGAACTCACCTGACTTTTCGAGTGTTCTGTTTGCATGAAATGATTCATTTTTACCATTTTTGGAATTTTTAAACAATACATAATGTGCACCACTGCAGGATATGGTAAGCCATCTGTTTGCACCCACAGTCTATAATCCTTTCCAGAACACTTCCCAGAAACGCCCATGCCTTTCCAGCAGTACCTGCACAGTTCTGTTCAGCACACATTTTTCAGACAGTTTTGTCTCCCTTGGTAATTCTTTAACTCTTGGCCAATTAGAACAAATACAACCAAAGAGAAGAGGCCTCCACATCTTCACTTCACGCTGACATCTACGAGAACATGCAGTGGGGTAGAAGACAGAGCTCATATTAATTTTCTCACTTACTTAAAACACTCTTATGATGATCTAACAGCAAATGTACCCCAGCATTCCTATTTGTGGGCACTGCTGTAGCATGAACTCATCCCCCCTTAGACACAGCGGTTCCACAGAGAGTTTTCACTACCAAGACACAAATCCATGGGAACCAGGCAGACCTCCTTAATTCTACTGCACACAGAGCTACTTGTTCTTGTTATATGAAGCTTAGTCACACAGAAATATATACCCAACCCTGTCTTATGCTGAAATTCTTTATTGGAATTAATATACTAAATTATTATTTATGATAGAGGAAGCAGCAGTATTAGCCTGAAAGGGAGGCATATTGTTGTTAGGGTCTGAGTAATCACAAACAGAACTAGATTAGAGTTCCAAACTGAATCCATCAGATGAAAGATCTATGGTAAAGTGCCAATATAGACAAATTGCAGGCTGACAAGCAACATATTCCCTTCTTGTTGTTGCTTTGTGGCCCCTAGGCAATATATGAATATGACATCAGTCAAGAGAGCAAAATCTGCTGATTGCAGACTGTGACAACACAAGGCAGCCCCATGTTTCAGCATCTGCTCTCCTTTGGTGGGGCTGCTGAGGGAGACGTGTTCGACCCTCCCTGCACCCCCTCCTTGGCACATGGCATCACCATCAAGGTGAGCAAGTTGGCACAGTGACGTCCAYGCATCAAAACAAGGAAATTTTGCTGGATGACACCTGCATCTTGCAGAATTTACAAATAGTAACTACTATTAAGATGTATGGAACAAAGGAAAAAACTCAAATTTACTGGTAGTAGATGCAGCTAGTGCAGACTCTCCCAGGCCCAGCTGGGGATCCTCTCTTGGATTCCCAGTTGCTTTTGCTGCACCGGGGGGAAAAGAGCTCCAGACTCACTTGGCAGGTGCTAACAAACCACAGAGTATTTTGCATGATGTTTGCTGTTCTCCAGACCTAAACGTTGTGAAAAAAAACTCAACCCTCATAGTTTTCACCACTCTGATAAAAACTGTTGTCACATGAAGTTGACCTAAGACTGCAGAGCCTGGCAGAAAGGGTATCGAGGTGTGGGAAAGCCAGTCCTTGGGGAGGAAGAGCATGCCAGGGGGCARAGTGTGGGAGCTGGAGGATGCGCTGTCAACACGCAGTTACAGCTTGTCAAGGCTATCTCCAGGAAACCTGTCCGAATGCTTCAGCCTACCAAAGTGGTGATGCTGGAGGCAACACTGTTTTAACAGCTCAAATGCCCTCTGGATAATACGGTGTCACACTTAATTTACACTACCTAAAGGAAAGGGCTTAACGTTTTGAATCATTCCTGAGCAATTTACAGTCTCAAGAAGATCATGAAGAAAGTCATTCTCCAAATATCAAAAAGATAATATTCTATATTTTCTCACCACCTATTGTAGCCGAATCACATTATTTAAATATGCAAACAACAAGCTCTCTTTCAATTACTAACTTCCTTCCTAATTTCATAAGAAGTTAGATAGGTTCCTTTTGTCTTCTTGGTAACAGGAAGAAATGTGAATTTGAGTAAAAAAAATATTTTCAGTCAAAGAACCAGATCCTGATTTACAAAAAATTGAAAAGAAAAAAACCCTTTTAATTATATTGAGTTTCTGCTTACCAAAGGAAACAACTCCTCCTTGTCAGTAAGTTATATTTGCTCAAGCTAAATATCATTATGTGACTTGGAATAACTTGGRAAATGATTTTCATAGCACTGATTGAATTAAGTCAATTAAATCATCAGTATTTGAAGCACAGTTTTCCTCTCTTCTTCAGTATTGATACATTTTGTGCATTCTGTCCTTGCTGAACTTTTTGGTCATTTTTTATTCAGGTCATGTCAAAGAAAAGAGCAAAATGGACCGGTGAGTAAAAGCACTCTAACAAGCTAAGATAAGACGCTCCATCACTTTGTGATGAAATATTCAAACACATTGCCCACTGGTATCAACTTATTCATGACTGATTTAAATGATGCACTGAAAAATGTGCTTTAATCTTCCATATAATAAGTCTTAAAAAATTAAAACTGAAATCACAGTTTAAATAAAAAAGCTAGCAGACATTTCAGTCATCATTTACTCGACTGTACCTTTTCTGCCATTAAAGGTGGCTGGTTTCATTAGAGAACCTAATACAACTGCAAGTGTAATGCAGTTTACGATCTACAGTCAATAATCTGTCAGCTATTGAATGTCTTGGTGGGTATTGATGTCATTACCCTCCACATTAGAAAAATAATGTTCTTCCCAATTATTTTTCACCTTTGTAGAACTTGCCAGCAAAARTGAATAGAACGTAAATCCTTAACCTGTTCTCTGCCACTTCAAGCACCGTTCTTCAAAGTTCAAATGAGAATATTTAGAAGAGCTACAAATTCAGAATAATGTATCTGACTTTGAATACCCTTTTTCCACTTTTTTTTTTTTTCTATAATATGTACTCGGCACACAGAATGATTTCTTTAACACAGGTTTAATCAAATTCGGCTATGCCAGTAAAAATATATGAGCGCAAAGGTTTAGAGCGCATGGACGGCATAACATAACTTCTGCACAGAGAAATGATTCTTCAAGCAGTTTTTTTTCCCTAGAAAATATTTCCATTTTAATAATAATTTTGGACTTCTTTCTGTTAACCAGCACTATTTCTCCTATAACTACAATTAAAGCTCCTTAGCTATAATTAAAACAGAAGTTAACCATGAAAAGCACTATGACCTTCTAAGAATCTCAGTAGATCTGTTTGGTCTATTTATCAGTGAAAGAARAAACTGTAATAAGGCTGACAAAAAAATCCATCTCTCTTAATGCATTTGTACAAATGAAATAATTTTTTAAAAGCATGTTTCTGGGGACAGCACAAGACAAACAATTAGCATTTACCTGCCTCCATTAGGTCACTGGTACCCATAAGCTGTTCCTTCCTTGTTATAAATTAGGTACTTTCTGCATGAGTGAATCAGTAGCAATCATTAATAATTATTCAAGCATGGAACCGGCAGACAGGTTTGCAGATTATGACTCCATCCCACTAGCCTCATTTGCTCACTGATTTATTAGAATTTCACAGAAAGGACAATAAAATCTTGCTATTCTAGGACCCACAATGCTTAACACTTTGTCTTCCTCAGCAAATAGTCATATCTGTGCTTTTAGTAGGGTACACTTTGTGCAAACGCGAGTGTAATAGCGTACTTCTAGCAAACACAGTAAGTCAAACTGGGAAAAACTATTTCAGAAACTGATTAAAAGCAAGGGCCTTAGACCCAAAGGAATCCTACTGGGATGCAGAGCTTTTCACTTCCACGCTTGCCAGCTAGTTCAGGGCAGCACKGACTGAAAGCTGTTTACCCAGAGCAATCACTTGCAATGTGAAATCAATTGGCAGTCTCTTTCACTTCAGTTGCTAATACACAGGAAAAAATACCTCGCAGTTAGCATCCGTCTTAGGAATGGAGAAAACCAGAACCGAGGCCTCAATAGGTAAGAACTGAACCTGGCTCTGATTCCAGAAGATGATCTCTACAGATCCCAGGAAAAAGAGACTGAATGAAAAAGCTGGAAAAAGAAAGCAACTTTGCAGACATTTAAACACACATTCAAATATAAAATACAGAACATGAGCAAGGATTTTTGTCCTAAAGGTTCTCACTTTTACAACAAAGAGACAATTTAAAAAAAAAAAAAAAATTGTTGCCCTTCCCTATTCCCTATCCCTTCCCATCATTTATCATTACAGGGACAAAAATATTACTAACTGAAATAGATGAAAAGGAGCATATCCAACTACTTGCCTTGGCCACACCTTTCTCTGTTGAACAAAACGGGAAAATTTTCCAAAACTTAAAGAGTGCTTAGTGATTTATCACGTGATGAGGAAAACAACAGCTCTACAATCTTGCCCATTGCTGGGAATTTTGGTTACAGTTTTTGCCTTGAGAACAACAACATATGCACACATCTTGTGACAGGCACAACAAYAACAGCAATAGTGTAGGTGCCTTTCTGAAAAATCCTTTGCAGGTTTGAAATAAAGGTCTTCACTTCCTAACTTTATCTGACTGTGCTTTCATTGTGTACTAAATGCACAACTATACTTAAAATTATGTTTTCAATTATGTGATTAATTTTATACGTTTGTGAAGCATTGTGAAGCCCCATTGAGCTTTGTAGGATTACTCAAGCAGAGAAAAAATTCCAGAATTACAGCTTATATTCATCTATAAGGAAGTGCTTCATTGAAAAAAATCAGACTTTGTTTCAGAGTTTATCCATTCACTAAGGAATATATAATTGCAAGTATTTCTGTGGAAACTGAGTGTTTATTTTCATTGCATAACTTTGCARGGATAGAAATGTCACTGGTTCTGCTACAAGTCCCTCTGACTACAAGTTCTCCTTGGTTTCCATGAAAGTAATCATTGAACAGTAGTCAGTCATAAAAAATTGAAAGAAATTAATAGAATAAGTTTCAACATTTCTCAGATCATGCCTCAGAAACACACACTGATTTTACAATTTCTGGAGAACAAAAAGAGTTTATCTTTCAAGAACATAAACTTCCTTCTCCAATACAAAATTTGGCTTCCAYTGAGAAGACCACTCATGCTGTCACAGTTCAAATTTGAGCTCTTTTATTTTTAAATTTCATTTTGTCATTGTTTTTAAGCACAGTTCCTCATAAAAGTGAGTCAAATTATGGCCTGACAAGTTGCTAAATTTTTTATATTTTCTAATTTTTCTGACATGAAATGAACATGYACAACAAAATAAATCTGGCAATATAACTATGAGCAGCAAAAATAAGACAAAAAGAGGAAAATTCCATATTGCTTTCATTGTCTCCATCTAATAATATGTAAGGAGAGGAAAATCTTTAATTATAAGAGTTTCTCCAAATCCCTTTTCAACTTGTTTCAAACACTTCCTATTCGTTGGCTCACGCAACTGGGGCACAGCATGGGATAAAATGTTTCTTTGCTGAAGTTAATGGTTAAGCAGYTCTTGCCTTCAAAAGAAGAGCTTGATTTCATTGTCAGTGTTTGCAAAGGATCAATTAACTGGAWTTTTTTTCTGTTTTGCTTTTCTCATCTTAATCTGCCTGCAGTAGCTGCGGTACTATTATTTCTGGATCAAGAAGAGAGTTTGGGCTTGCTCCYGCTTGCACAGAGCCAAGTCTCTCAAGTGGTCCAGTGGGACCAGAACAAAGCCGTTGTCAAACTCACGCTACAAAAYTAACGAAAGAGTGTTATTAAGAGCTACGTGCAGACATACAAGTAGGAGAAAGCCAATTTCACTCTCAGACCAATTCAAAGAACTTCAGCTATCAAAGCTTCCCTAACCATAATTAATTTTGTAAATTAAAATGAACATCAGAACTATTTTATCCAAGAATCATCATCATTTTAACAACACCTTCGCAAGACAATATTATCTTATTTAAAATCATCTCTAAAGTGATCAGGCCCTTATTGGCACAACACAGGCTGCTCTTGTCACTYAGCCAAACACTACTTTATTTATAGAAAATTAGCCTGGAAATYGGGCATCCCGTTTGCACTTGTCAGGTATCAGTCTACTGACGTCAAGTAAACTTTAGTGAGTACAAAGAGTTCAAATCAGATATACACCAACCTCCCTCTTTACCTGATCTTCCCGTAGACCAGTGTATTTAAGCACGCTCGTAGAGGCGTTGTGTTGGGCAAGGACACAGCGGTAGGTGCTGTGCAGCATTCTTGCTCTGRCAGCTTCTCACATGCAACTGTAGTCTCCCTCTCAGCATTGTCTATGTAAACTATGCCAGCATCTGATGGTTAAATTTCATAGGAACAAGCTAAGATATATTTTTCATAGCCAGAGAAAAATGAAGCTGACGTTCACTTCCCGACTGGATTTTGAATTCCAGTGTTTCACTACAGACGTCGGCTGTGTGTTATCTTTGAGTAAAGACTGACTGTCAAATTAGACACCGCAACTATTTGTTTGCTCATTCTTAATTAAATGAGCCGTATATGGGATTTGTTAGGGAACGCTTGTTCTCAAGAACATCCATTGTGAGGAAAGTTAATTATTTTTAACACTGCATGAATGCTAATGGAGGCATGCGTAAATCCTGCACACTTTAGTGAAAGATTACAGCTAGATATTTACGTGTGGAGCAGCAGGTCCAGCTGCAGAAAGGCACCATAGAGGTGTGTGACATTCAGACAAAGTGCAACACTCAGAAAAGTTAGACTGTCCTCTTCAGCCACACCAGTACACTGTGAAGCAAAATATCCTCAGAGATCTGCTGAAGGGCATGAAGCTTCAAGCCTACAGAAAAAGCCCCAGCACAGGCTATTTTCCACAGTTTCTGACTGACTGGAATACCCATTAGAAAAGGTCAGGTTTAATTTGACACAGTTTCATTCAGGAAGCCTGTGGTCCATCACAGTTCAGGTAAGATAAAGGAAACTAAAYGCTCCTTAACTCACCCAGTAGGAAATCATTCTATTAAACTGCATACAAAATATGTACTCAAGGGCATGTGGTTTTATCGCATAACTACTGAGTGTTAAGAACACATAATAAATAAATATTTCTTGTAGGTCACAAAAGGAAGGAGCTTTTTGAAGAAGACAGACATTTTTGAGCATACACGACAGAGGAAAGTCTAGCAAACATTAACAATAGGGATCGTTACTGCAGCTGTCATATCAGGATTCTGAAAATTTTAATATCCATTTTAAGTAGTTCAGAGCTATTTTGTGAAATCCCTGTTACCTAAATAGCTTTAAAAGCGACTCAAGTCAGCATTTTGTCTGTAAGGCACAAGCGGAGGATGGCCGTGTAAAATAATGCCACCTATTCTTCACACGGTTCAAAAGCTGTGCCAATATTATCTTCGTCGTGGCAGCAGCTGCTGGCAAATGCCTCGCGAGCTGATTTGGGTCTCTCCGTCAAGTGCTAATGGAGCCGGAGAGGGGCTTGAACGCAGCGTGTTCAGCGGGTGCTGTTCCTGCCTGCTCCGACCGGAGCCGGCGATGCCCGAGCAGCACACGCAGCGCACAGTCACAGCAGCCTCGCATCTGCATAGATCTGTCTCCAGCTACAGTTGGGTTTTTTCTTTTTTTTTTTTTTCTTTTTTAAACACCAGCTACCTGCCCCTTTAGCCACCCCGAGTCATTAGCTGCCTGCGCTACCACCTAGATGTGACAGGTGATGTGATCCTGTTGTTGACTTGCAGCTACTATTGAATGAAAAGCCCCAGGAATGCTGATTCCGAATAAAGGAGTGAAAAATAGCCTGGGTAAACATGTATCTTTCTGCAGTTTTAAGAACTTTGGCAGCTCKTTTGCCTCGAAAATGATTAAGATCAAGGAAAGATTGTCATCAAACACCTCTTGAATTAGTTCTCCATATTCTTTTGGAGATCYTCCCAAGATTCCTGTTCTTGGCCAGACTCCAGCATAGGATCATGAATTTTATCCTTTTGGGTACTGTCTGTCTTGCCAGGCAGCTGCATAAACTGTTAGAAACCCTGTGACAGACACAAGCAGCCCACGGTGCATGCACACGGAACGGCCGACCCGCGTTACAGCGGCAAAGCGCAGGGGCCCAGGAACTCAGCGTGCCGAGGAGGAGCACGCTGCTCTCACTGGGGCCTTCTGCATGAAACCGTACAACGATCCGTTTCATTTCTCATGCATAACACCATTAATTAACTGATGTTGCTCTACTCAGTCTTTGTAGGTGGAAAACAGTAAGGTAGAAAAATACATGCTGAAAAAAGAAAAAGCCTGCAGGAACAGAGATTTTAACTGGGTAGCTACCTGCAGAGCTTAGGCATGTCTGTCTAGAATTTGGCAGAAATTGCTTCAAATTATATCAAGTGTATGTGCTTTCTGCAGAGACAGTCCTTTTTTAAAAAAAACTCAGCCATTTTAAAAAAAAATAACACTTTAAAAAATAAAGTCTATTGTCCAAAGAAACTTAAGACAAGCAAGTAGAAAAATTCTTGTCACTCCAGACTGGCAGAATGAGAACAAAATGAAAACTGGGACAGAGGAATAAAACAGGTAGTCATTATTTTAAATAAATTGCTGATCTGGTTAAAGAAACCATTGAAGATAAATTAGGAACGAGACTGAATAGCTCCTGTCTGTGTGGTCATCCCATTAGCACCAACAGAAGTCCCATTCAGAAAGATTTCCTGAATGGAGTCTTATTCTGTCAAGGGAAAAACAACGAAGGATTAATGATATTGCTTCACACTAGTCCATCAAAATGTAGTATTTTACTGTCTACCATATTTAAAGCACTGYGCTTCATTATATGGAAAATTATTCTCCTGATTCAGAGAGCACAGCATTTTTCAAATATATTTCCTCAGCTGCTACAGCTGCAAAAAAAAAAAAAATCACAGTATGGCAGTAGAAGTATAAAAGTACCAGCAGTTAACGGGAATAGCGATGGCTCCACAGGATACCCCCACAGAATGCACTGCAAAATTGCTGACCCTGTATATGAGTTAAATGAAAACTCTTTTGCTTGTAATCTAAAGACTGAGATTTTACACGTTTTACCTGGATATAGTTGAGTACAATAGACACAAATGGGATACGCTCCTTGGAAACGGAATCAGACTCAGGGGCTAAGATTACAAAAGGTGCTGAGTGGAACTGTGAGGAAAAAAAAAAACATATAGGCAAACAGAAATAGTCACCTACCTGAACTAAATCAAATGGAGTTAGATGTCCAGCCTGCTTTAGTGATTTTGAAAATCCTATTAGATACCTCTAAGCATCTAAATATCTTTGAAAATGTATCCATCTGTGCCTAACATTATTAGAAACCGCTGGAGTTGAAAGGCTGGAGGGACTCAGCCTCGTCAGGAAGGTAGAGCTGTACATGGCGGGCAGGACTCGCATCGCCCAGCACTACGGCTGCCCAATCAAAGATCCCTCAGCCTCAGCACAGAAAGACAGACACCCATCATAAAACCTCACATAAAGGATAAAGCACTCTCTGGAAATGCCTCTCTCAGACTTGGGATAAATTGGCCTCTGGAAGACACTTAGAGGGGAGTTCAGATGRCTAGACACATAATTCATACCTGCAGTCTAGAAACAGAATGAGGAATCCTTTACACAGCTCATTTCAAAGTCTTTTATTGTAGCTTCTGCTCTGCTCCAAACAGCAATTAGCTTCATTTTTCAGCTTGTACAAATGTGATGGCAGTCACAAGAAGACAAAAGTTCAGCCCATGGGCAGGTTGCAGGCGGCAGAATTTCTCGAGTCCTCGTGCATAAATCCCCCCCCACGCTGCAACGTGCCCACATGTTGAATGCCCAGGTGACTGCAGCGGGTCACCCCGAGGTTGGAGGCTCTCACCACGCTGCAACCTGTGTGTTGGTTTACAGAGGGAGGTAGAGGAGCGCGCGCTCCGCTCCCTGCTCCGCAGCTCACCCGCGCATCGCAGGGCTGCTCAGCGCCGCCCGTTGGAGGGACGCGCAGGGTCCGGGCRCTGATGGTTGACACTGAAGTCACAAAGAGAAAAAAAGGCTTGCTTATTGAGAAAAGGGCAAATTGCAGAGCGCATCGGGTGAAAACGAGTTTCAGGAGGATTCCYTGAAATCCTGAGCACAGAACACTTGGAGGCATGGCCTCCTGCAGGCAGCGGGGTGAGAAGGAAAGGAAGGGAACGGGAGTGTGTGCTTCGAGAAAACGGCAGCGATAATGAGGATGTGACAGTAATAAAAAATATCATTTTTTCACAATGTTCCCAATGCTGTGAAGTGCCTGACAATTCACTCTGATRGAGCAAAATGTAGGAGGGGGAGAAAGATTCTTATTCTGCCTACACTTTCCAAAAAACCTTACTTATTCACCAGCTCATAATTAATGAAAATACCTTCTACAGCCATTCCCCCTCATGGCATTCACTTTTGGTTTKGTTTTGCTCTTGGAAGTACGACTAACCTGAAAACAGAATAGTAACCTAGTTCTGCAAAACACCTCATTTCCAAATACCCCAGGATTTAGATATCAATTGTCATCATTACAATAACTATATTTTRTTTTTCTATAAAATCAATTTCATCTGACACAAGTAACATTCACTTTACCACTTTTAATGCAGAAATAAATGAAAATGTATAAAAAATAACACTGACTGAAAAAAAATGTTTTCTGCAAAAGCTATTTCGTTGCAGCTTAGGAAACTGCTTATTATACTTCACTAAACTTCTTTTTTTATTAAAAAAAAAAGGAGACCCAGCACATATATATAATCATATATAGTCTGCTTCAACACCATTTAAACTCCACAGTGTTCCCTAAATCACACATCTAAACAGAACTATTTTATTCATCACTTACCTTTTGGATTTGACCAGAAACAATGGAAGGGAAAAGAGCTCGAATGGAAGTTTCTTGAGTGTTTGCGTTGGGGGTTTTCATGTTCCCAGAGAAACCCAGCAAAACTTTTGATCTGAGAGACTGTGAACGCTAATGATCATAAAAGATGTCATAGAGGATTTGTTTATATTTTTAAAACTGTACATAAAAATTATTTATAAAGGAAACAAAATGCAGGCAAGAAATGAAAGACGTTCTTTGATAAATTAAAAATGTTTGCTTTCTGCTATAATATAAGAAAGCTGAATGTAAAAGAAGTATATTGTGTGTATGTTCAAAGGCTTAACAGCATGAAGTATAGAAGTATTTAAAATGATAACAGCTCAGAAAATAGTATGGGTCTTGAAATTAAATCATCCTCATAAATAAATCATCAAATAAAGATAATATGACAAATTGGTATTAGTCTAATACAGACTTAGCTGAAGTATTAATGTCCCTTTTTTTCCCCCCTCAGAAGGAAACTTGCTATTAAAACCTGAGTTCTGATAAATGTCTTCAAGGTCCAAGTAGTGAGGTGAAATTCTGCATTGCTTTTGACCACTCGCAGGAATCTTAGTAATGTCAAAACATCCCTAAGATGTCAAACTACAGAGCACACACTGTGATGTAGCTTTGAAATGTGCTCTCCTATTTTTGAAAGGAAAGCACAGGTAGCATTGCTCTCATCTTATCCATTAGGCTTTGCACTAATGGCCTTGGGAAAAGTTTCCCGCACTCCTTGATGTGGACGGGCATGCTTAGTGGCAGCCCTAGGTTTCCTCCAGATCTCGAGGACTGTGCGCCACCTTTCCAGTTATAATTGTTAGAGGTTTGGTAGGCCTTACAGACACGAAGCAAAACACGGCCTACTTTGCACCCACCACTGACCAAAACCAAGATTTCACAGGAACTTTCCTGTGAAAGATGGACGAAGCTCAGAGCATTCTCCTGAATACTGTGGCCTATATTTCCTCATTAAAAAAGAAGCCATAAAAATAAGAAAATCCCAGCTGCCTAGTTGTTTTTGGAAGATAGTTTTCCTCGCAGTCTGCCACCAGAAGAAACTCCACATTGTTTGTCTGCTCTTCAGCAYCCTCCGCACCGGCACCGCTCGCGCCGAGCCCTCGTGCACAGAGCTCCAGCCACCCGGCTGCTCCCACCGTGAGGCTGCTAATTGTTTGCACAGAAACACTCCTAGTTAGCTGGCGAGACTTGCAAGGTGTGCACCTTGTCTAACTGTTTGCTTTGCAGCACTGTGTACACGGGCGGTACATATGACAACACCAAAACTAAACCTGGTCCTGGGCTATTATGCTTGATACAACACAGTTAGCTTGATGGACATCCTGGTTTTAGCCTGCTTTCTAAAGCAAACATGGTTTATGCGTTCAAGACACTGGGGGTCYACACGCATGTTTATCTTTGAAAACACTCAGAATCCTCCATCCAAGTGAGCCCAGGGATGCTAAATGCCAGCCCCGCTTCTCGAAAAGAGCCGGGTGTGCTGAAGAGCGTGCCCCAGCGAGAAAGGCTGGCGCGCACGCCCCGTACTCTCGAGACAAACCTCAACAGACAGAGGCACTATTTTCATCTCCAGTCTATAGGAAAAGCATTAATCAAAGATGGCCTCTTTTATTCACCAGAATCAGATACACCRTGTATATCTCTAGGGAAACAGCTTCCTTAGATTTCATGCTTGTACAGCTCAATATGTGGATCCAGCGGGTAATGCTAAAGGTCCCCTTTGCSAGGCAGCCCATCGCTAGCAGTGACCAACAGTGGGTGTTCTGCAAACAGGGCACACCACAGAGTGATTTTTCCYCAGTCTACTGCTTCCAGCAGCTCCCGGATCAGGGGCACCGGGAGCCTGGCACTACATCTGTGTGCTCAGCAGCTCCGGTCCACTTGCGAGGACCTGTTGCATGGTCTGCGTACCCTGAGGCAGCACGTGGCATCCCTAACTCCCCAGYGCAAAGCAGTCCCGGCTGCGTGAAGAAACGCCTCCTCACTGGCTCTSCGCTGCTGCCCCTTGCTAGTCTCATGCAACGCTCCCCAGGGCTCACCTTTGAGGGCTCTGGCCTGTTCATTGACACCTCACAAGCTGCGCTGGTACAAGACTCSATCAGATTCTCTCTCGGCTCTCCCCGTGGTTTAGAGCAAAGATTTAGAAGGTGATTTAAAAACATCGAAGCTTCACTGGCTTGAGCGGCCTTTGGATGAGTTTCAAAAGAAGATGCGGTACACTAAACATAGGATTAATTATCCTCTCCACCCAAACCCCCCACTGGCTCCTGAAATACCTKAGGTGTTCTGTATTACATTTAACAAATATTACGGAGATATTTCTGTATTTTTACCTGAAATTGATGCCAGTATGCCAGAGAGAATTCCACTCTCAGATTTGAAATGAGTGGTATGAACACTACAAAAAAAAAAAAAAAAAAAATCCCTGTTTTTGCACTATTAAATTAAACTTCTGAGATTACTAGCTCTGGAATAGAAAGGAAAAAGAAAGAGTAAACCACCTTTCACCTTTTGATCATGGCATAAAATGTAAAAGGAAAGCAGTATGATATACAAAATGATGGGGACAGGGTGGCTTAGCACCATTTCCAGGCTAAGCTCCAAGTCATTTTTATAATCAAGTTCCAATCCAAGTACATGTTTGCCTCATTTCCTTTGGATCTGACAAACTTAAGTATAGAAAAGTCAAGGGCTTATTTTTTCATTTTCACTTTGATGAAAGCGTTCTTGCTTTTCATGCAGTTTTCAGATCAGATCAATTGTTTTATTTTTCTAAAATGCCAAAAACAGCATAGCTAGGAGGAAACTTATGCAGGAAAAGAATGAACTGCTGCTTCTATAGTTTCTGCACAATGTCACTTGCTTTGTTCCTATGTTCTACTAGTTCTAGCAGATCCAGCACTCTCTAAAGCTTTATTTCGGAAAGGAAGAACTGCTGTAATTATGGCAAAAGATGTCAGGACATACAGGACAACTCTTCTTTGTATCACTACATGATAAGCATGACATCAGTTTGTCACATACTTCTTAAACATATGTGTTCTGCAGTTTGTCTTAYGTCAAAATCCATTTCTAAAAACAATGCAAAAAGACACTTAAAAGGTAGTATCAGCAGCTGTGAGCCATGTGATTTTGAAATAAATCCACAATATTCCATCACAACAGCACAAACTAAAAGCATCTCTTGAATGTTAAGGCCAAACAAACAATACTCTATAGGCATGGTGCTTGCTATGCCCTTTACTAGCAGATTGATTTTCTTGTTCTGGCTAAACTAGCAGTTAGCAATATTACACTGCTGGTTGGAGAGAAATGACTGCCCAATTAGAAAACACAGTCAGTGAATAGGTCAGGCAGCCCGGGTCCAGATATTCCRAGCAAGACTAGGCCTTTCAGTTTGTAAAACTTTCTGTTGACCTTTTCCTCATCATAAGTGACCCAACATAAAAACATGTCAAAAATATTTTGCAGAAACAGAACACAAAATAAACTATGACCCAAATAAGCAAACAGTTGAGAAAMCTTGTTGAGGCATTGTTAGCATAGAAACAAAAAGGAATAAGTTTCAAGGGTTTTTGTGATTTCCCAATAAATTTGGCAATTATATTTGCTGTTGGTTTTAAGGGGAATGCATTTCGCTTGAGTTAATGACATACAGTAATCAGATATATTTGAGGGACTTAGAAGCCCCAGACTAGTAAGTTTGTCTTAATCTTGATGGAATATATATATATATATATATATTTATGATTTACAAATAAACCGATGTGGAGTTCACAAATTTATAAAGAATTATAAACAACATGTAGAACACTGCATAAATTGTTGTGCTTTTAACCGAAAGGAGGCAGCTCCGTTTTCTTCTATCAACTCGAGAGTTGACAGAACAGTGTYGAAAGCAAAACATTGGCACTACAGGTGTGAAACACAGTATTCACTATGCATGAAACATTTCTTTGGAGGTACAGTTCTCATATCTTCCAAATAAATGTCAAAATCCCCTAGGCTTTCAAAAGAGATAAAATCTTTCCTGCAAACTTTGCTTTTATTTTAAGATACATCTTACTGAGATATTCAAATGTGGGCTTGTTGGCACAAACCCATCTTTCCAATATCACTGTTGTTATCGTTACTTAGCAAACCTTGGCTGTGCCCGCTGGCAAATTCCTCCTATGTTTGGAAATGTTTSTCCTTGCACCACAAGTCTGTGCCATCACCGATCCTTCTCCCAGCATTACCTAATCTCACCTCTATGATCCTGAACCTGGTTGCAACGCTGTGTAATTGCTTATGAACATCAGTAGCTCTCTCGCACATCCTCCATTTCCAAGTCCTGTGGTGGWCTGTTTCACTGTGCTCTTTGCTAGCCTACGGGCTCTCTAAGAGAAGAACTTATTTTTCCCTGCATTTCCTTGCCAACTTAATGGCTTCACGCGAATAATGAGGAACTGTAACAATAACATCATGTATTAATGTTCATTAAGCTCCTTTCAAACTTCTGTCAGTGATTTTTGTGGMACACGCAGAGATGTCAGAATGTCATTACCAAATCCAGGAGTATTCATTGGAACTGCACTAATGTATCAAAGAGCCAGTGTGTGATGCTGTTCCCTGAACTGCGGTGTAGGCACATCTGAAATCTGCTTGCTCACACTACAGAAACTGCTTATTAGCATCTGTATATAACACACCATCACCACAGGGAAAGCTAGTTTAAAATCATAAATGTCAAGACATAATTACCTTAAAGGTCAGGTTTAATTACAGTTGTTGAAACTGAAATATACTAATTATCATTACTATGTCAGAAAATTTCTTAAAACAACTTGAAATGTTTTGTTGGTGCTCGCACTTTTCTGTAATTGACATCTTTTGTTCCATGATGGAAATGTTTCGACGGGCATTTTCTTTACTAACTTTGRAGCGCAGAGAGAACAAAATAGGAAACTGATGAACAAAGCGCCACCACAATGCTCAATAAAAGCCATTCTCAGCGTCATGATATTATTAATTACTTTCTTGTAATTGGCACTTCAGATAATTATTYGGATAATGGAATTATTTGGAGAGGCTGGTGCATGGATGAAACACATTTAACTGCGCAGCCTATAGGTGTCGTGGCAAAACAAATCAATAAGTGAAACAGAGTGGTGAGAAAATAACTCAATAACGAAAAATTTGTTCTACCTGTAGGCTTTTCCAAGGCTTCTACTGGGAATAGTTATTGACTCACATAAGTATTTTAGTTCCCTTTTTCCCTTAAGGTACAGCAAGTTTGAATGCTGTGATTTCATTTTCTTTTCTGTTACCAAGTGTTTACTCCTTCTCACCAGAGCCAGGATTTCCAGCTTACCATTTCTTATACTTTTAGCAGCACGATGGACATTATTTTTTTCCCTGAAGGAGTAGTTCCTAACTAGGTAGGATGCAGCAGACAAAAGGTTAAGCTATATAAAGTTGCACTCCCCTCAACAGCATAGATTTCAGTGGTTATATAGTCCCTCTGCAAAAATTCCCTAGTCCAAAAGTGAAGATAGCAAATGACTCTGGAGGAAAATATTGCTAGCTGATGAAAAGAAGGTATGAAATGTCCTGATAAAAGAAACAAAGTGGCTTGTTGTGTTTCATTCAACCTGCACCTGGGGTCCCAAGTCAGAACAGGAGCCCTGGTACAGCGCAAAGTGTCTCTGTCCTCCAAAGCAAACCCTACACTAAGGGCAGCTCTGCCACRCAAGCAAACGTGCTGGCTGGCTATGTGGGCAGCTCTCCAGCCTCTCTCTTTGCAAGGCTTGGAGCTTCATACAAGGCAAAAGAAAAGTGCTCAGAATCTTGACTATAGTTATTCGTCAACTGAAAGAAAATGCAGGAGTCTGGGGTACGTAGCACACCTACAACAGCAAAGTGGCTGACAGTTCAGAAAGCCTTTGCAGTGCAGCAAAAGAGCCTAGGCAGGCTACAGCAAAAGGCAAACAAAGTAAGGAAGACTGTGCTACCCTGCATCTCAATAAAGGGGAAAGAAWGGCATTTAATTAACAGTTCCCTGCCTTCCGGGTACTGATGACATTGAAATCAGTGTGGACATAAGGCATTAAAGCTGGCATCACCCAAAAAGTCTCTTATTTAAGATTTACAGCTGACTGTTAGAGAAAAGTGAAAATTTATTAAAGGCTTCCATCTGGCAGAACATATCATTAGTATTCAAACTGATAGCAGCAGTGATTTAAATTTAATAATCCAAGTAGAGATATGCATCAAAAAAGAATTCTTCTAAAATATGTCTAATAGCAATAACTGACTTCTTTATTATAGTCTGCCTGTGAAAAATGCCAGATATCAAAGAATAAGACATCAAATGTTAATTTCAATGTGTTCTTCTAGTTGAAACTCACATTAAAATAATATATTGGTTGAGAATCAAGCAGCRTAGACTCTACCTATTTGTACCTTTCTTGAAAAAGATTTGAAATATTAGGAACCACAAAAAGCTGGGAAATTTCCCATAACTGGAGAGAGGCCCAATCTCGTTATACAATTTTATGGAGAACCTTCCTCTGCAGTAGTACTTGGGTATCCCATGTTAGAATCAGGCCCAGGAGGCTAAATATAGCATGTTAATCCCCAACATAAAAAGTTCCTTTGATTTAATATTATTTGCAGTACAGGGTTTGATTCTGCCCCTACCTGAATCCATTTTCTGATGTTATGGCTCCACTTTGAATTATGCAGCTCAAGTTGCATGTGTTAAGTAACATCCACCTCTTACTCTTCTGTTCCTTTAGAACATTTTTGCAAATCATTCTTTTGTATGTCTGCTCCAAGTTTCTGTTTGACAATGTGGCATTCCAAAACAGCTCGCTTGAAGGCCAGCTGAGAACATAAAGCACCTACAGAAGCATCACTTCATTCATTCTTACTGGGCTCTTATCAAAGAAACAGTTAGATTCATCGATATATCATCTGCTAGGAAAATAAATAGATGAAGACAAACAGTAAAAAGAAACACTTTTTCTGAAAAAAAAAAGAGGTAAAAATTAAGGTAATATAAAAAAATGCAAGTGGTAGAGGTAGAAGAAGAAAGTTGTATTTGTTATAGGAAGAGACAAGTTACCTTTAATTACATTGTGTGTGTTAAGCAAAAATCTGAGACAAATCGCTTTTGTCTGAAGCCCTTTGCTCTTTTTCATAACTCCCCTTTCATGGACAGCTCAACTGACAATTTA
Source organism: Eudromia elegans (assembly GCA_003342815.1). Classification (NCBI taxonomy): domain Eukaryota; kingdom Metazoa; phylum Chordata; class Aves; order Tinamiformes; family Tinamidae; genus Eudromia; species Eudromia elegans. The sequence goes on along the minus strand of PTEX01000014.1, from coordinate 4,422,553 downwards.
CCATCATGACTGAGTTCTGAAAAACAAGGAGGCACATGCACGTGTGAGTATGTTCAAGGTCCTCTAACCCCACACAGAAAGTAGARCTTTGACTCTCTTTTGTTGTTCCTCCACCTTCCTTTAAACAAGCAAAACAAAAAAAGTAATCAACACAGATCCAGTGACACTTACCACTCTGAAAACACAATTCAGCTTTACCAAAAAAAAACCCAAGCTTTTTTTTTTTCATTAAAAAAGCCCTAAGAACCTTCTTGAAATTTTTAAGAAAAATATTCCTTATTTTTTCAAAATGAAACATTTATTCCCCATGTCAAATGAACTTTCATTTCAGAAGGTCTTGTTTTTTTTAAAAAAAAATTTTAAAAAGCCATTTGAATTCCTCCCACAATTGACACATTCTCACCTCTGAAAAAGTTTTGTTATTACAAAATAGAATGATTTGTTGCATTCTTTAAAATAATTGAATAAAAAGAATAAAAACCACTGTTTTTACTTAGCTGTATGTCAAACTCAGAGGAGAAAAAAAAGAAAAGGCTACCAATTCAGAATCCTCTCCAACCACCATCCACAGCAAAACACTTCACAGCAGCACTGAAGGTCCTCAGACTATTCCATGCATAAGTCTCAACTTATAAATCACAAAGTTTCCACGCAGTCCTTTGAACTCAAAAGCTCATTATCGTACACAAACTAGACATTGAAAGCTGAGGCATTGTCAGAGACATAATGGATGGTGTTATATTGGGAAGAGCAAGTGCTTAAAGAATATAGGGCTCCCAAGAATACGGCAGAAATGCGGCCATTGTACCTAATAATATGCAGCCATTTGAGCTAATAATATCAAATTCTTAAAGCTGCTGGAAAAGTTCCTTGCAGTGGCAAATCTCAGCTTTGTACAACTGAAAGTTTCTCAGCCAGATCCCACACCATCATGCAAGAGAACACAAACTCGCAGGCAGGGAAGATGCWCCCTTACTGGCTCTGGAGGAATCAGTTGTCATCTGGAAACACCGGGCAGTGTTGGAATTCATTCATTTATTTACAAACACTTCTGCTGCCATTAGAAATTATTTTTATTCCTCATAAGCTGAAAGAGAAATCAGGATTGGTTTAATAGCTCAAGCACAGCACTACATAAACGGAACTGCGCTGCTTCTGCTAAAGTGCGTCCTGTAAAGTTATAGACAGTTCAGTAATCCCTGCATCACACTCCACTGCATTTCTTCCTTTACAAAAATTCATTAAAGGAAAAAGAACATGAGGACAGACGTTTAGAGTTCATAATGAAGCCTACAGAGTCAACCCTGCTAGTTGCCAAGATTTTTTTTTTTTTTTTTTCACAAACCTGTCAGCCTTTAATACAACTTTATTGTGTGTTTGTATCTTTTCTTAAATTGCCAAAACTATCAATGATACCGAAGCAAAGAATTCTTTATATGTAAGACCAGAAATACCGAAATA
>PTEX01000014.1:4325869-4420950 GCA_003342815.1 Eudromia elegans | reverse complement strand
ATTGAGTGCCCGAGTAGCTTATAGACGAGTGTGAATGCTTCTGCTGTGTGTATGTACAATTTGGACATGGTTTATATTCACCAAACTCACGTTGTTGAACATAATTTGCTTTCTCTTGACACCCAGGGACACTTGATGCAATAACACAGAGATGAGGTTCTGTATTATTATTGAAATGCTCACTCACTCTCAGGGACTTTACATTTATCCAGTGGAAAAATTCAAAGCATGCAAAAGACTGCAAACAAACCAGGCAAAACACGATCCAGAAATCCACAACCCACCTTCCCTGGTCTACTGGTTGCAGCTCATATTTCAAGATAATATATATAGGAACACAGAGCCAGATTCATCAGTGCTTTATTGACTCATTAATGTAGCTTTGAATAAATGAGATTTTGTGTGTAGATTTAGTTTGAATGATAATTGCTAGGATCAACAGTGTGATGTGTATTTAAACCTGGGACTACTGCCACAGAATAAATGAAGAAATCATCACTAGCTAATCTTTGTAGGACAATGTGTTCCTGGTTGGACCACAAAGTATCAGCAATCATTTCTGCAATGAACGGAAGAACTCCATCATTTGCAGTCATTAGAAGATTTTGCCATTTGGCTGAGCCAAAAAAAAAAAAAAAAAGAAGTAAAACTTTTGGAATAGTAATTTTTTCTGAGCACGGCATATTATAGCTGAAAGCAACCGCTGATAATTTAGAAGTACAGACTGGCCAAACATTTTAAATTGTTACTCTGCCATAGACAACAAAGCCCATATTTTCAAAATAATGTGTCTTGTTTTATAAATACTTTCCATTTATTTCTCCTATAACCCCAGCTTTGGACTGAGAAACTCTATCTTAGAGTTCTCATACTGAAACTGGCTCCTTGGTTTTACCAAGTATTTGGAAAAAATGTACACAATTCAAATGATTTTTTAAAATGTACACTCCAGATTTCTTTTCAGATATTATATTAAGTCAATTGCAAAACTCTGAGAGCTTTAATTTAAATTTTGTATTGATCTCTGTCCTATACAGCTGCAGTCTGGAGTACCCCAGCCTTACGGAACAAAAATAATGCGGCTGAATAAGAATTTTCTGAAAATTCTTCTAGTCTTCACTAGAAGAAGAACACTACAAAAAAAGAAGCGGAAATAGCCCAGCACTTAGATACCAGTTTTGAAGGAGAGGAGTTTTTCAGTCCAGAATAGACTTTTTTAACTTAAGGCAAAGCTTTTGCCTCCAGACAACCCATCGGCTAAGAGTCTCTTGCCTGAGAAAGGAGTTTTTCTCTCACATCAGAGTGGAGACTTCAGATCTGTTTCCTGCCTCTCTGTGTTTGGAGGTGATTCCACTTCTCTTATGGTCAGGACTCCACTCTATAGAAAGCACTTACTGTCCATGAGCTCCACTTATTGTCCATGAACTCTGTCTTCCCAGATCCCAATGACTTTCTGAGTGCTGAGCTACAGAGAAGGTCAGTCTTTCCACTTTTCTCCATAAAAAATGAAATAATGTTGTAAAAAAATAAGTCAGCTTCCACTCAATGCTTTAAAAGAAATCAGTTCTTTATCTAAGCCCTAAAGATTGAGGAAAAACTGAATGGAGTTAGTAACTGACCTTCAGAACAAGGGCTGGGTACCTCTGTATCTAATAGGAAGATGGACTCCTCCTAGGTAGGGGACTTTAATATTTTCACCTTTAACAATAATTACTTTAGCTGACGCTATTTTTTTTAGGTAAATACTGAAGGTTAAAGCATCTTAAACATATGAATATTTTTATATTTCAAAGCAAAGAGAAATCTTTTAAATGGTACTCTACAATAAATACAAATATTCAGAATAAGCAAAGAAGAAAAGAAACTATTTAAGTTGCCTGAATTATTTCAGAAGGAAGAACATTTCTTGATTGTAATCAGTGAGAAATTATGTGAAGAAGCAAGAGAGACAGAGTCAGTCCTGACAACCAAGTAAAAAACCATAAATAATTGAAAAAAACTTATACTCAGGTTTTCCGAACAAAGAGAGATTTTTTTTTAATAGGTCAGAATAACAAAATCGAACACCTAACCATGATTTGTACCTTTGCAAAAGCATCCATCGTGTCTAAATTAAATTCAGTCTGATTTCACAATTATAATTAAATGTGCCCTGCTCTTCATCATCGTTCTGCACTTCAAAAACATTTTTAATAGCTTCATTGTTTTCTCCAGAAGATCCAAAGAGGCTCAGGTCAAACTAAAAGTATTTCCACTAGACATCTTTACAGAGATAATTGGGAATGAAAAATATTTTAAAAATCAACATCAGTTTATTGTGGATAAGACTATGTGCTAAATTTAACACTATAGCATATGCACAACATGTCAAACCTGGTTAGAGCAAATTGAAAGAAAACTCCTTGCAACCATTGCCTTCTTTTAGTAAGTACAAAGTCGTAATTTTATATTCCGGTAAATATAACTGATTAACCAAGTTACAGAAGCACATTAGCATACATCCAAAGCCCCAAATGTTACACCGGAGACATCCTGCAGGCACTAATGAATGCGATTACAATGGGGAAGAGCGGGAACAAACAAGCTATTGAAAAGCCAAATTGCCAAAACGACCTATTCCCTCGCACTGTCCCTCAGCCGCCCTCGGAGGCGGCGCGGCCACCTGTAAAGAGCAGCTCTGTGTGGAGAACACGGACCTGTGCAAGCAGCGATTTGTATTAGAGGTATATTCTGCTTTTATTCCTCGCAATACCACATCACCTTAGCTTGCCCTCGGCATAAAGGGTATCATTCCCAAGTGAAAGATATGTCTCCCTCTCTCTTTCCCCCTCATATATTATATATATGGTCTCTCTTTCAATATATTTTGCTTTTGCTTGCTTCTCACTTGTCCAGTGTCCAATGAAAATCACTTTATTTGTATTTCTTTTTGATTGTTTTTGTGCAATTGATTTTCATGATACTTATAAAAAAAATGTTTTTTATAGAGGCATTCTGCTTAATATTCTTAACATATATGTATATATATACATATATATCGGCATTTCAAAAAAGAATTTAAAAGTCAGTCAAACAAGGTTTCCAATCCTGAACAATTAATATTACTATTTATAATTACTAATACTTTATTTCCTCCTAGTAGCACCAGTAAACTGCAGGAGGAATTGCATGAAATAGAAGTGGTTTCCTCCCCTATAGGCCTTGCGAACCAGCAAAAATGAGTCTTCCCCGCTATTCGCCTCACAGCTCAATCGTGTTAGCCGATAATGTGAAAAGGAAAAGTTCTGCTGTATCAAAACCCATCCTTTTACCTTCCTCTCCTTTTTAATGTTGCACTGAATTGTCTAACTTCCTATAGTGTCTGTAGAAGCACATTATTTGCAGTGAATTGTAGAGGTTTAATGCTGGATTTAGAGATACATGGCTACGCATATTGCACTTTCAAGATTACATCTGTCTATTTCTTTGCTCCTACTTTTCTTTCTCTTTTTTTGTTTTGTAGAACAAATGTATTCATTGTGCTCAAACACAATATATTGAACTGGTGTCATGCCAGGTACTGTGTTACTGAGGAAACGAGTCTGTGAAGAAATTATGCATGAAATGTCTTTTAAATATACTTATTCATTACTACTAATAAAAAAGCTTGTCTTTAGATGATTCTTTCATTTGTTCTGGACACTAATATTTCTAACTGTCCRAACTATAAGCATTTCCATGCTGAAAATTATGTTCTTATGGCTATTTAGAGAAAATGATTTCTGAATATGAAGTTGTGYCATCCTGTTTAGATAGCTACTTGTAATCTCCAATACAATAAACTGGGACATTCATGCAGCATTTTTTCCGARTTAACATTTGGCAACCATTGACACTAATGAAGTAGAACTTCTAATCACGCAGCAAGCATTATTACTATTTCACAGATGAGAAAATTGAGGAAAAGAGAAGCAAAGGAAGACAGGTACCTCCAGGGTTTCTTCCAAGAAAAAGATTCAAAGTTCCTGACTTACAGTCCTGAAATAAGCCCATTTCAGGAATTATGCTCATTTTTCTGTAGACTCCAAACTGTTTGTAGATCTTTGCCACTGCAAAGACAAGCACAGTATAAGGCAATTATGTCCCATCCATTTGATATTCAAACACAGCTAAAAGAATTTAAGTTTCACTTTAGACCCATTTGAAGTTCACCATGGCAAAAAAAGTCCCAAAACACAATCACAATGAAAATCATTAAATTTGACCATTATAACTAACAGGGAACTGATAAAATAACCACAATAAGGTATTACATCAATGAATACTAATCAGAAAAGGAAGTCACAGCAGCCAGCAACAAACAGAGGCTGTATGAGAGTAGTGCCTAGGCAGCTCTTTGCTGGAGTTCGTTGCACTAGACCCTCAATACATGCTAACAGATAGCATTGCCCAAATATTTAAAAACATACAGAACAGGTAATTAAAAAATAGATTAAGGGGTGAATATTCTCAGAGATTGTTAGTAGTGACTTTCTCCACCTTTGCAAAATTTTAATCACCCTTTTATAAGAACTGAAAATATTTAGTTTATTTCTTTTTCCTCCCAACAGGCTTCCAACCTGCCATAATCAACAAATACATCTTTGTTTTCTGAGCACATGGCTGAAAGGGAAATAAGCATGTAATGAGGTGGCTAAACACAGAAAAATCACACAGATCTGAAAAATAGCTGGAGCTGCAACAYCACTCCACATTTACTGCGCAGAAATAAAATTGAAACAACTGTTGCCGTTCCACCCTTTGGGGTGCTTTCCCAGTTGTGCTTTAAGGATTAATGGTACTGAGTTCACCAGACATCTGAGTTTGTCTCTTTGAAGAGCTACGCAAATTGCTATTTATATGCAAACCGGAACATTATTCTTTATTCTCCTAATCTTAATTGGTACACCATTATGCAGATGGATGATGCTTATAGCTTGATTTGTAGATTAAGATTAATAGACCTGAACTGCACAATGTTATTAGTTACAACTAAAAAGATCAAAAACACAGGAAAGGTGATAAAAAGCACAGAGGTCAGATTGGAGGAGAGGCAGGTTCCTCGCTTTCCTAAGGGTCCACAAGCTCAGTTAAACATTYGTCTGGAACAGGGGTTGGATTCGTTTTGTCTGCTCAGTCGGATAATCTCTGAACAGCTGGCAAATGGAAATGATTTGCTATTTATGTACAGATACTATTGACAGATCCTGGGATCTGGCTGAAACACGGGCTTCCAAATGACACTGTCAGAACTGATGAAACAGTTTCTAGTGCTGGGAAAYAAGTATTGGATTTTTCCTGGAATATGTCAGCATTTCAAGTAAGCATTTTTCAAGGGACTCACAAGTTACTTTTTCACTTCTGTTCATCTTAACAGTAATTACTCACATGGACGTATATTTATAGCCACAAATCTCCCTCCAAAGTGAAGAAATAAAAATGATCAGAGATGCTTATGGAAAAATATTCCTCTGTATACAAAGAAAACAAACTATGAGAAAGAAAATTCTTCCAGTGTTAACATGAAGATTTAATAAAGCAATTAAAGTGTACCAGCCTTGAGGATTACTCCTGCTCTCAAGTTTAACAGTAATCCATTCACTTTAATGAGCGTGCTACAATTTATTTACTCCAATAACAAGGTCAAAATCAGGTCTTTTGCCTGATTTGTCAAAGGAATTTGGACAACTAAATCGTTAATTGTTCAGAAAGGTTTAGCTCGGAAAGCCCCTAAGTCCAATATCTTCGTCTCCAAGTACCCACAAAGACAGAAAGAGTGGGAGCAGCGACTCTGTGCAGGTCCCTGGTTCAGGCAGAACTGCCCCTGCCGCCTCCACTGCCCCAGGGGAGCCTCGCGAGGGGGCAGAGCCCCGTGGCCTGGGCACACGCGACGTCCTGCAGCTCGCGGGAGCCCCAATSAACGTGCCGCGCCAAACCCATTAGCAAGGTGTCGCGGGAGGCACAGCCAAGGCAGCTCCAGCTCCATGCCCCCTGGGCCAAGATACAGAATTACACCACTTGAAAGYCCGTTCCGTGAAATAATGAGTGCTCTAATGGCAACGGTGCCATACTTCATATCAAACAGGAGACGCCTGGACCTAATTAAGCTTTGGTATAATGCCTGGTTTTAAGCTCTCCTCTCATGCTCTGAACATGACACAGCCACAGATGACAAAAGGGGTTTAAAGCATGACGAGGCCCAGCAAGCTCCTAAATACCAGGACATCGGGTCCTGTTGAGCATCGAAGCGCTCCCTGAGCAGCAGCTGTGGCGCGAGGAGGTGCCCTTGCACAGGGCCAGCTCTGCTGTGACCCTGAAGGAAGAGACCCCGCGCCACCGCAGGAAGGACGTTTCTAACGAGCAGCTCCGTTTTACGGCGGATCAATTTGTGGTACCTCTATATCCATTTTCTGGTTATCTACAGGCCAAGAAAACCACTTGCGGAAGAYGGATATCGACACGAGGAGTTTTAATACTGCAAAAATATAAGCCCACAATTGTCAGCACTGAGAACCTCAGGAACTTATTCATAATGTTATTAAAAAGGTCACAAAAGAAGGATAACTCTCAAAGGCTAAAAGAATTGCAAGTTTGGCGGGTTTCTTTATAGCAGGAATTAAAATGATTACCATTTTTGGTTTGTTTGTTCAGAACACAGTAGAGTYAGACAACACCCATACCATGCCTATAACGTTATACTGAAAACCATTTCTTTTTATAACAACATAACACAAGCAGGGGGAGACAGTGAATGGAATTAAAAGAGAGTAAATTTAAAATGAATAAAGGGGAATAGATTTTATGTAACGCATAATTACCATAACTGTCACAGTCCTATAAGACATTCCTAAAGAAAATAGCTTAGCAAGATTAAATAAATTACACAGGTCACCACACCACAGGTTTATAGCACAAACTAATCACCAGCTGAAGTAAGGAAGAAATTATTCTTCCTTAACCCCCTTGTACTCAGTCTAAAAATACATTATAGGGCTGTGCATGACTGTGCATTGGATGTGACTTATCACCTCTAACACACGTATAATAGRCAGAGCCCCGTAAGAGTAAAGTCACCAGGTAAAATTATCCACCCAACAAGGAACAGAAAAGTTTATTTCTAAACTGAACCTTGAGCTCTGTAGTAGCAGAAGGTCTTCAGTGGCTGGACAGTGCTCAGACTGCATCCATTCTCCCATAACTATATTGATTGARTCATTCAAGAAAACTGTGATTTTCATACTAGCTCTGTTTGGGAAAAAAAAAAAAGAAAAATGACCACATAGGGTTTAATAGTACTTGTGTATTAATACTGTTATCCACAGGCATATTGGTATTGCAGTTGGTTCATGCCGTTGGCTTGTACAGTTTAGCATAATGGTTATGAATACACTGCTTTCTAGAGCACAGGCCCAAAAGCAAGCTGGGCGCTCTCTGTGATCCACACTGTGTTTCTATAGTCACAGAATGGCTTCTACAGCTTAGTTTATAGGCTTCTAAAACTGACTCTGCTTGACCTGATTTTCCCGTGTCTATCACACTGCACATCAGAATGCATTCTAAGTATGAAAAAATAGGTAAGAAAAGAAAAACAGTACGAAAAAWATCTTAGCTAATCAGGTGCAACTGTACCTGTGCCTTTCCTAGTCACACCGTACTTACAGCAAGGCTTAACATCACCGTGCTGAGGGACAGTGAAGTTTAGGGTTTCTCTCTTCAGAGCTAGAGAGGTGCTATTTGTCTCGTGCTTAGAAAACACATACACTACCTGCAAAGCACCTTTCCGCAATAGCATCTTCAGGCTAGSAAGCAAAATCAGCTGTTACTATTAAAAAAACAACTGCATGAGCAGAGAAGTTGCCTTCATTCACACTCTCAGTTTGGGCTCTTTCCATCCTTTCTTGAACCCAGCCAACTCAAACCCTGCCAGGCTCTCACCATCTGCTGGAGCAGAACTCTGGCTTAAAGTCCATTGAAAACCAGAATCTCCCTTACCTGTCCATGTTCTCAAAATGTACCTGTTCATTTCAATGAAACCTTAATGTTTCATTTGTATTTTGAATCGACTGAAAAGCAATGGAACCATCAGTCAGCTGAAAAAACACCAGTGGAAAGAAAAAAAAAAAACCCACAATGAAAGAAGTGTGTTAATTCATTCTCATGTCAAGACAGTGAAGAGCAGAGAAAATGGTATAAATTAATTCATTCTAATAAGAAAGGATTGTAATAAGAATAGAGAAACTCGTTCAATTAATCCATTCTTAATATAATCCTGTAAGAATGATACGGACCTCCCTGGATGCCATATCTCAAGATATGACATTTCTTTTCATTTCCTCAGCCGGTAGTTCCCGATTACAGAAAAGTAAGAGCAAAACTGACTAATAAAGTGGTATTTGAGAAATAATCTAAGCATAACACAGAGAGACTAATCTAGAAATGTAAGAGGTTACTTTACAGAGGCTTCTTAAAGAGTCATGCCTAGTGTGAGGTCTATGCACCGGCCCAAAGATCCTATCAGTGCCTTAGACTTGATGCAAAACTGTTGGAGTCTCCCCTGCATCTGGTCAGTATATTTTATAGTGTAACACATTATTCTCTGGTTTATTACTACTTATTTTTCTTTGTGGTTTGATCATACAACAAGCTAAGCACAATCTTTTGGAATTCTTTTTATCTAGAGGGTTCCCACTGCAGAATGGTTGTTGATGGGGCTGGCACCTCGTYTGCATTTCCGTTCTTTGCTAATTCATGTTTGAAAAAGAAGGCAGACCTGTGTTGGATCTACTCAAACACCTCCAGACACATTTCTGTCAACATAAGTTAAATTCTTAYTAAAACTTCCATCAGCTTCAGCACTTCCATTTTCCAGTTATTTTACAGYCAGTTCTCCCTGAACATTTGTTGTGTAACATATTCTTAGCACTAATTTGCCCTTTGAAAAATCTCCAGCCTGACTCACTAGTGCATATAAAGCCTAATACTGAGAAGACAATGTTCTACAGCATATAAACTTGCTACATATAAACTGCTGTTATAGAATATAATACGTATCACAAATAGCTAGGAGTTCTGTACATACATTTCTGCTAAGGTACAAGGGCATTTCTTTTTCCTTCAGTACTAAAAACTGGGTTTTTTTTCAGTTTCGGGGCACTGAAATAAAAATAATATCTGGGTAATGGCTTTGGGGTTCCTGAAAAACATGTTTCATTCTGAATTTAGACTTTTTTCCTAGCACAGAGATTACCTTACAGAATACAACTAATCCTGTCCTTTCAACACTGACTGGCATTTCTACATATATTATCCCAGATCTTTCAGCAACGTTTGACATCAGTTGACATTGCTCATCATGGGATTCTACCAGAGCGTCTGGAAACTTGTGTTGGCCTAAAAATCAGTGTTCAACACTGCCCGAAGCAGTCAGTTTTAATCTTTTTAATTTATGTGCTTCATTGTAGTGGGCTTTACTGCTAGGCTACTGTTTACTGTCCCAAAGGTCCTGATGTCTGCATACAGCTCTTGGCCATAGCACTTAAGTAACAGGGCATTGGCTATAGCAATTAATTAAACGATAGTGTCCTAAAAGTGCTCACTAAGGAATGGYAGAAAGTAAAACTTTAAAATGAGAGCATAATTCATATTCTGCTGTATTTCAAGTCATGGATGGCCATTCTTGGACAAGGCAGTAGAATAATTTCTATGATGGTAATGAACTGTGYGGTGAATATAATTTCTATTTATTTTTATTCATTCACAGATCTTAATCACYTTTATTCATTGCATTTGTAGAATAATTTACAAATTAATGCTGTTTAAGAAGGGAGCTGAACTATGTTCTTTGTTCAGTAGTTATAATAAATAATTTTTCCATAACTTTCAAGGCAAAGAATTACTGATGTGGTTTTTTAAAAAAATTAAGAATTCTTTTATGAAGAATTTAAAATAGCAAATAATGGATATTCTTCKCTGCACATACATAATTTATGTAGATATAAGCACTACTATTATACTATTATCATGAACAACCAAACACTCCATCGCATAAGGCCAACATTTGTTTAAATAATTAATTTAATAGGCACTAATTTGGTCAAAACAACTAGCTTTGATTCTTCCTCTGTCACTAAATTCTGCTTTGGAGACAAACTTTTTGAATCTGAATGATGATTCCAATCCTAGTTTTCARTCGTATTATTGACACAAAAGATGTCACTACACTGATGGGCGAGATTGTAGTTTGATAGCTTTTCATATTCATATATATTTAACAGAAACCTTGCTTGACAGACACAGTAAGATTGAGGAAGCAGCTAGAAGGAACCAGATACCAGGATCGGATGAAAATGAGGGAGATAAATAGGTGGTTCAAGTGGAAAGGAAGGAAACATTAGGATATAATTGTGTAGACTTTATAAAAACTATCAGGCTAAACCATCCCTACAGAGAAGAGGATCGCTSCTCCCAATTAGACATCAGGAGGCTTCAGAATTCACATGTGGTTATSTACATCTCCCTGTTCTTTTTCTAGAGTCCTCTTTCCATCCATAAGCAGGTGATGTAAAATGCCTGAGTCCAGCATCTACTGAACCACTCCCAGTCCAGAAATCTGACTACGCAACAATATATTATTTTTTCTGGAAAATGACTACAGCTTTTTGTGTGTGTGTTTATTATCTTTTATTATCTTTTTAAATTGGTGTGAAAATGGACAAACTATAGCAGATACGAGCAAGTTGCAAGTGCTAGTCTCTGAGTATAAAGTACCTATAGATCACTTTATTCAGTTTCTTTTCATAAAGAAAACTGGTCAATTGAGCTTAAAAATAGCAGTCCTTGAAGATTGTTCTCTGTTGAGCATCGTCATTACAGTGCCAAGAAATGCTGCTGAACTGAATCAACTCTGTCCACACAAAGCTCACTTTCCACTGCTGATTGCTTAATGGATTGATTATTGTAATTCTTTGCTTGCTGTTCTTCCTGCCCTCCTGCTGAACACAGACCAGGTAATTCCAAGTGCTACAGCAAAAACGCTGACCTGCAAAAAGCACCCCGGCATATCAGCCCTCCTCTTAATACCCTGCACTGGSTTCTGCTCAAGTGTCTGATTAACTTCAGAGAATATATTTCTTCCACCACAAAATCGTCCATGGCTCTGGATTTGGTAGTCAATTAAAGTTGCTTTTTTATGTTTCTTGCCAAGCCTAGAGATTTTGGGATGTAGTTAACTGTTGATTATTGTGTAATCCCAGTTGATTGTCGATTGCTGTTTCTGAGGCTACTGCAAAGACTCCTTACCTATATATTATTCACCTTTGTAACCCAGCTCCTTCTGATTTCAGGAAGATAGATGCAACAAGCAACTTTCAGGCTAGGTTTAATTCATTCTGCTTGAAACAGTTTTTAATTAGATATCATTTGAGCATTTATTTAAAAAAAAMCCTATTTCTTAGAGCTTCTGGTCACTGAACTCTGTACTATGCCCTCATATAATAATGAGGAGAATGTCTTAGAAGTAGAAATGCTAAAATACTAATGCTAATACTAATGCTAAAATACGTGTAAAATTTGCTGTGAATATTATTCTCGAATTCAGAATAGTTCTMTCATTTACCTTTTGCAAATTCTTTTAAGAAAGTATCTAAAAACCTGTGAGGAGTTTGTGGAGCACAAAATAMCATGGCATCTTCAAAACTACCTTTTACTTACCAAGGTGGTCAGCAGTTTGTTTTACAGTGGTTTGCTCTGGACAAGATTCCAGAATGGTATACAACTGAAAACATAACACATTTCCCTCTATGCAGAAGAAGCTGAAAACAAAAACGGAATTTCTGCCTCTTTCACTGAACTTTATGAAAGCCAAAAGAGAGCTCAGATAGTCTTTTTGTCTAGTATTGCTTCTGTACAACTTCTGCACTATTTTTCTTACAGTTAGGTCAGGTGGAATTTGAGTAGATTACAATGAAATTAGAGGAAGTTTTTTGAATAACCACTAATCCGGACTTGTATTTTCAGTGTTCAGTCTACTGGTAAAAATTATTATTGACAGCAATTAAAGTGCCTTCATTAACAATGCAGTCTAACTGAAACCACAGATTCCATAATAGCACTGAAATCAACACATTGTACAGCAACAGCCATTCCAACTTCATTCTAGCAGCTCATTAGAACCACAGAAGCTAAACAAAGGTGTAGAAAAGCAATGTATTGATAGACTGTTTTTACTTTCAGCACAGCTTCTCSTATATGAAAGAAGCTGTCCTTCTCAGGAGAGATGATGCTCAATAATAAGCAGGTAGGAAAAGTAACCAGTTTCATCCAAAAGCCAGGAAAAAGAAACTCACTTGCAAGAAGCAAGTGTCATCAGTACAATTCTCCCACTTGTAAAACTCTCACATACCTCTTTAATGAGCTTCTCACACTGCTGTCACAGGCAGCCACACAGTGGTAAAATATTTACTCTCTACTATACTCCAGCTGAAGTGCTCATACACTATTTTGGTGATGATGCACAGAAAACAATGAAAGAAAATCATATCATACAGAAATGATCCACAACTGCAAGGATTGCAGCATAAAATAGGTCTTCTCAACCTCCGACTTCCAAAGCTTAGATATATTATCTTTCCTACACGGTGTTGCTCATCCCTACTCCCCATCACAGGAGCTAAGTACAAACCAGGGAATGAAAGAACTGCTGCTGTGGTCGCTTATGGAACAGAGGAAGGTCTTCCTGGAAGTGGTTGCTTCAACCCCACAACCATATCCTCTCATGTCATCCTTGCAGATCAAGTTTATGAGCACACTCTGCACAACTAACTACAGCTGGAATATGGTCAGAAGCCCCCTCTATAAAGGTAACCACAGTGGCAGGGTGTATTGTCACCCTGTAAAGGCTCAGATTTGAAATGCAAATTCTCTTGTCTGCAATAAGTAGTGGAAAAGCATGGAGGGGGTTAAATGCCTTGCTGAATACCATASTAGAGTTTGTGCCAGAAAAAAAAGAGATTAGGAAAAAAAAAAAAATCATTCTAATGTAAAACCACTGAGAAAGGCAAATCAATCTTCTTTGTGCAATAAGCATCACACACAAAAGGAGTACTTTCTCTGTTACCATTCACATTCAATATAAAAAAAAAACATAAAAAAAGAAGTCTTTTAATAAGTATAAGCACAGAGGAAGTATTTCCAGTGCGAATTTATTTGAGGTTATCTTCCTATTGACCGGAACGGCCTTGGATCAGACCCTTAGTTGACCCTGCCATCTTCCTCTGGCTCGTTCTCAAATGTCTTCTGTAACAACGGGTAAATGACTTTTCTCTCAGCCATTTCTTCCCTCCCCTACCAGGCAGGTAAGATAACAACTAAAGCCTTGGTTACTAACTGCTAGTACTGAAAGTMACAACAGAAAAGCACTTCACAAGTTATATACTTACAGGTTAGAGTGCCAAATCACCCGGGAAAGCAGGGAAGAACACAGCCTGCTTTGGTAGGTAGCACTAACTGTTGTTTGAAGTAACTTGCCTTGTTAAGTGCAGCTGGCAGTCCACAAACTGCTACCTATGATATTAGGTACTGCTGCACTTTCTTAACATTATTTCTCTAAAAGAAAGAAATTAATGAATTATTTTAACTGATCAAGAAGATATTGTTAAATTTATGTAAAAACTAATATAGATATTTCCAATTAAACATTTCATCAGAAAAAGCAGCTGCTAATTATGGTAGCAACAGCAGTTTAATTGACACCAGAGCTTAATATCTTTGTTTGATTTCATACAACTGACAAATAACAAATTGAAAAGTGAAAGAACCAACATCAGGCATTTGGTTGGAATTGATTAACATTTAGATATGATCAATCCAAGACACGAAGCATTATTAATCCAGGTAGTGACCCCTAGTTATGTTGCTCAATTGCTTATGGATCCACAAACCTCATAGCTGAATTAATAGCATTAATTTTTCTCTTACCCATACTGACTAACAACAAAGAATGTATACTATTAACAGCAGCATAAGTAAAACCACTGATGCATACATCTTGACTACAAAATATTTATGGCCAGTTTACTTGGGGCAGCAGGCCAACGCTTGGATCTTTTGCAGATCAGTTGCATGAGTCTCCCGCATTTGAGAAACTAACTCTCAAGGGACAAATGCAATTAAGATATTTTCAAACTTGAATTCAACTCTACAAACTTCTAAATGCAGACATCTAGCCATGATCAAAACCGAMCAATACTGCAGGAATGAGGCACGAGCCATGCAAGTCCATCTTGGCTGGAGAATCCTAACAGTTCTCTTCATTAAACAGTTCTTTCTAAGAGATCACTAAGAAAATACTAGAGTATTTAAATGCAGACTAATCAGTCACTGATGAAGATACAAGGAAGAAAGATGGATCTTTTGCAAGAAGTGAAAAGTTAACCAAACCAACCATCTAACATTGATATCCTGGCTTCACCAAAAGCCACTCAAGTTTTGCCTATAGATTCAGAGCAGACAGAATTTCAAAAGGCATGTTTCTGTGTATCATGTTAAGGCCTTTCTTAAAGATAATTTATTTAAACGCAGATATCCAGTTACAGAAGGACTTGGTCAGGACTTTTGCTGCATTAGCATGTTCCTGGAGTGTGGCAAATTCACTTCAYATTCCACAGAATTCCTTATATGTTTTGAGTCTAGGACTAATCTGAATCTGCTTGTAATCTCAGGTTTCTATCACAACACTGGGGCATCTTGTGTTTAACTTCTGGTCGTGGTGGGTGTTGGTTTTGGGGGGGAGGCGGGGAGAGCAAAGCTTTTTGAAGAATCTGTAGCCAAAAACTACTCAGTGATGGAAAAGAATTTGTTTTAAGTCTGTATTTGCCTAACTAAAAAGGGGACAATAAGACTTTCTTTCTTCATCCAGATTCCAGAATGATCCCAATGTGTTTGGTCACTCTGGTCAGGGTCACATARGCATCACAGAGAGACAAGGTGACATAATAGGGTCATTCCTGCTCTAGTTTGCATAGTACTAGGTTCTGTTATCAGAAGAGCTAGTTGAATTCCTTCTAATCTTAATGAAAATGGTGCTAAATAATACCTCACTAAATAACTCCTTTCCCTTTCTACTAAAAAATGTCAGGCCCCTGAAAGCATATAATCAGAGAAGTTCTGTCAGAGGATAATGCCTGTCATTCTTGCCTGTTTGGGAAATAAAAAGCAGGTTTAATCAGGTCATTTTAAAATATCTGTAGATGATATCCTGACTCCACTAAAGCCAGTCATCTAGCAATACTAAGATACTTCAAAATCCCAATTTAATTTGATATAAGAGCCACTCTGCTCCTGTCCTAGTACTTTATGTTTTCCGGGCAATAGCAGAAGCTCACAGACAGCCAATGCTCTAATGACAATTCAGACAGATTGACATTAGAGAACAATACCAAATATCCTTCTAGAGGAATGATTTTATCGCCTACAGCACCACTGCACTCAGACTTCCAAATATAAACAAAAAATCACACCTGAAGTGTCCAGAAGATACGACGAGATGTGCTATACCATGTGTATGGGAAYCCCAGGGTATAAGGACAGAATTCGGATTTCATTCAACCTTATGAGGCTTACACTCTTGTCTAGCCCGCAGAAAAGGGATCCRTTACACAGCTGCTCGGTCCATTCCCTTTCACCCCTCGGTAGTCAAAATTCCGCTGCTCAGTGCAGCTCATCTTGAGGATGCCAGCAACTCCCCTGAAGTGTCTGTCATTAAGGGCTACAAAGCATGAACAATTGGATGCAATTACCTCGTCTCCCCACACTGCTCRCACATCCCCATTACCATGGTGCCTGAGCGCTTCCCCCCCTCACCCGGCTTGTTCCCATGGAACGGGAGAAGCGCTGCCGTCAGCGTTTCGGGGCGCAGGGACCTTGCGGGAGGTCGGCGGCGGGGGCGAGCGCTCAGGCTCGCGGGTTCACCCCTTGCCGCTGCTGCGCTTCGCCCCGAGCCGGGTCTGCAGGCAGAACGAGCCTAGGGATCTCAAGCGCCTGCTTGACACGCTCCCCTGTGCGTGCATGCGTGCGTGGGTAATGCACAGAGCCCAGCTGAACCGTGCCCTGACCCAGTTAGGGGCTCCAGATGCTTCTGCGGGCTAAATAATTATGATAGCAATTATGCTAATTTAGAATAAAGCCACTGAAGCCAATCAAGATATTCCAGCTTTACATCAATCCAGTATCAGAAAGGAGCACTGAGTGACACAACCACTAATGTTTTTAGGCCTTTTCAGAAAGTTTATAGTCCACATGATGCATTCAATTGCCTCCTCAAATCTAAAGTATGTCCAGAGTAATGGGAAAGTGCTGTCCAAGCAGAAAGCCTCTCCTGTTCAATAAACCCTGTCCTCTGAAGTAGGAGCATTACTAGAGAAGAAAAGCTTCTTTAAGCTTTCTTTTGTTATCGCAAATGTTCTAGAACTGTGCAAAATTGTTTAGAGGTTACAGCAGCATTTCTACTTTTACAGCTCATTTAACTATGCAATTAGACATTACAATAGATATGGAAGATTTAAAATTAGATATGCTTATCTTCAGTGCATGGGTCAGTACTTTTAACTTTAAAACAAATTAACATTTTGCATCTCATTCCTCTCCCCTCACTACCACAAAATGAGCGTGTTTATCTTAACTCAGCAATTCTCGTGACTTCCATCAGACGGTAGAAGGCACAGGGCTAAGTTTTCCAGATTTAAAATGAAAGTGCTGCCGTAGAGCAATTGCAAGACAGCCAGGCCAATAATGCATTCTGTAAATGTGGGGGRAAATGTGCATGAATACAAAATTTCCATGACAGGAAGGTGAACAGCCTGTCCAATGACTGGTAATTTGATGCTGGAAATTACATCACCCTGAACAGATATACAATATTATATTTCTATTTAAAACGGAGAAACTCAATGTCAGCGCAGTGGGGGACAGAGTAGCAGAGGAATATTKGATCCTTAATAGGATTTTGATTCCAAATATGCTGAGCAAAACTGCTTAAAATTGTATTTGAATAATAAACAGATAACAATTTCATTTAAAAAACAAACCAGGTACYGGATTAGCACATAGCTATAAAATACGTTCTTCTACAAAAAGGACGRGAAAATATACATTGGAAATAGAAATGAGAAGTGAAATCTCAGCCATGAGGCCTTCTTCGGGCTATGGAAGGAAAAATAACGAGGTTATCTTTGTTCTTTTTGTCTGCAGCCCAAAGAAAGTCTCAAAGCAGGAATGTCGCTTCTCATCACAATATCTATTTCTAGCACAGAAGAATTTTTGTCAGTTTTTTTAAAGTTTCTTTTCATTTGACATTGCTCTCAGAATAGCATTATTAATTTTATTTAACATTGTGCATTATTCCAGAGCATTTAATGTAAGAATTTATGCATATTGGCAAATAGAAATAGTGTCATGGACCTGACAAACATACACATTTCAATAGATTAAGTCCACTAAACTCAGAAAGAAAATTTCCAGTGACCTGTACCAAATACGAGTGAAACRGAATGGAATACACCCTTCATTCAGGTGTGTCTTTGTCTAGGACACATTAAAGTCAATAGATTTTGTTTTATTATTATTATTATATTATTATAATTATTATTATTATTGTGTATGATCTGTCATATATCTCTTGTTCTCAGTAGTTTTTAATGATCTGTATGTTAAAAATGAACTTTTCATCCTCTTTGACATTGARGCCTGATCCAAATGTTTTCTATGCAGAAACGAGAAGCCAAAGCCCTAAAGTCTGCCACGCGAGGCCTGGGCAYAAGCAACCACAGAAGAACGTAGGCAGCACTGTCTGCAGAGTCACACCCTCGCGGAGAGAGTTGGGCATGGATTTGCAAGCGCCGGTTAGTCTGGGACGTCCRGGAGGAGCACGGACTCACCAAGGCTGCCCGCAGAGCCGCGTGCTCATGCACGGCGACACCCCGATGCTGCCCACACCGCTCCCAATGCAGCCCATGGGCTGCACGCGGCTCACGGAGACAGCCGGCAGCCGGGCACGCAGGTGACAGACACGCAGCAGTGCCACACGGCGCCACGAGGACGGGCGAGCAGCCCCGCTCAGCGAGGGTAACCCCTGTCACCAGGGCAGGGGGGAAATAAAAAGTACCAAGTCATCAAATTAAACAAGCGCACGTCAAACCCAATCCCCCTATGTCAGTACTGGGATCTGCAGGAGCACAGGAACCCACGAACCAGATTTCACTGCAGGATCTCCCTGTTTCAGGAAAACCATTCATTTCCGTTTTCTTCTGCTGTCCCACTCCACTAGGCTTTATTTTTCAGGAATTAGTTATTTTCTCAACTATAATTACCTCCTGGACTAATTTTATTAGTCATTATTGTATTAGAAGTAATAGAAATTGTTTTCCCTTAATCAGATTTTTTTGAGTTACTTCTAGCAAAGTGATACAATCTGAAAAATGGGAAATGCAGAGAAAACTCAGTTTTTCCCTTGTCATTTCCTGTTCCAAGCAGAAGCCCCGTGGTATTTTTGAATTATTTTTAATGAAGCACTTCAAATCTGCACCCAGTTGACTGTGGCATCATACCGTAGGCTCATATCTTTAAATATATTTAAGAAAAAAAAGTTAGCGAATATGCTGAAGGTAAACACATTTTCAGGAGTGCATTAAACTTTGTCCCGCAGGGTAGCAGAGGCACTGAATACAGAGAGCATTTTCATTTAAAGGACCGGTAAAGCTTTTGGTGTTCTTGCTATCAGCGCTCACCTAGCTGAGCTAAGTTGTTGAATGAAAATTTAATGAAGGACCAAGCTTGAAATTCTGCCCCAGTGCACAAAGCTTATAAATACCCTACAACGATACTGCATCATCATTATAAATTATACATGTAATGGTGCTGAAAGTTATGTAAATTCAAAAAAACTTTAATAAAGTTGTATGCTAACTGACATTGATTGTGTACAGTAACAGACACAGCTTTATCAACTGATTCYGAGCTGCAGCAAAAGCGAAATATGTATTCACTTCTCTTGTTTATTCCCTGGAAGAATAAACTGAAAATCACCAAATTATCCTCCCTTCACAACTGTCTGAATATTAATTGCAATCTTGAAGGGCAACAAAACGCGTACGGCATCGCCAAGACTAGTAATTAATCTGAAAGTTTCAAACTCTGACATACTGTGTACATAGTGCTGAAGTGATAACCCAGAGAATGTATTCCTCCTTTGCCACTGATGGTCTATGATCATTCTCCTGGATACACTCAGAATTTAAATTTTTCAGACTACAGACATAATAAATTGCAGCCACTTTGAAATGAACCCCAGGCACATTCCTCCTCTCAATAAAATTAAAAGTTGTGCTTCAGCCTTTAGAAAATAAAATGGTGGTTAAGCCAACATTTCAGCCAGCCAGTTCTGTGGTGGTTTTATTATTACCCTTTAAAACTGATTCCAGAATAAGTGAGATCTGGTAACGCAGCGAGCTCACAGAGTGCTGATAACCAAACTCTCACTCTTTGGGGAAATTCCTTTGCCCTTGCTATTGTTGCATTTACGGCAGCATCTGCTGGTAGGCATCATTTTTCATTACTCTGATTATTTGCACAAGGCTCAATCCTTTATAGCACACTGTGCTAGAGAAGGAGTTTTGCTGACATTACTCTCTCAGGAAAGCATTTCCCAAAGGTCTACTAAGAGACAACAAGGACAGATATGTGTCCCAGTTTTATCCAGCCTTTCTAATYTCCTCAGAAGGGGAAAAAAAAATGTTATTCCTGTATAACCAGAAATTCACTTTGCACAGAAGGATCGGACTTGTGCAAATGATGCAGACATCTCTCAACTTGCAGGAAGTCTGAAGCAACAGCACTTTGGTATCAGCTGCACCGGGCATGTTGCTGAAGAGTGGGTCTGATGTAAAAATGAAGACAGAGTATGAATTTACAATCTAGCTCAGTAGAGCCTCATTTCAGTATGTCTTTAACGGATATTAGAGGATTTGATTGATACTATTGATTGATACTATTTTCTGAAAAACAATTTCAATTTTCAAAAATTGAGYAGTGTGTCACTGTCTTTCCATGATCGTTCTAAAAAACCAGTGGCACCCACAGATTCTCTTAACTATCAGAGTATATTAAGTACATGACTCAACCCGTTCTAGTACCCTTTATGCCACTACATTGTGGCCATAGACATATGGAGCAAAAGCATATGATTGAAAACCTTGGCATTCTTCGACTGAAACATCCAAAACCCACACTTTTGAATTCCACATTATCTAAAGTAGAACGAATTTTGGATTTGCTGTCTTATAAAGGCTCATGTCACCAARAGATCTTCACCATAACAATCATTAAACAAAGAAAAAGTAGATAAAAAGATGCGACACAAAAGCATCTGTCAGAGATGAGTTCACCAGACCAATCAGAGATCAGTGATAAGAAGATAAGAAGATGTGCAATTCAGACTTTAAAAGTGCTCATTTTCAAGCAGTGACTTAATTCTCTTTTTATAAAACCTGAGTTAAAAAAAAAAAAAAAAAAAAAAAGCTCAGGTTCTGAAACAGAACATTTCTTAGGAAAAAATGTTCAGATGCATATTTTTTGCGGTGGACTCATTTCTCTTTCTTGAGGAAAACCCTCGAGGTGGCCATACGTCACAGGCGATCTTAAATCCAAGGCAGCCCAACCCTTATTGACACAGCACACAAATTCAGCTTCCAGCTGAATGCAAAGCACCAAAGACCATCCAGAGCGAAGGTCTCTGAGGAGACCGCCCTTCTCGCGAGGCTGTGGCATGGAGGAGCAATTATCCCCCCTTCTTCCCCATGGGGGCCAGCTGGGAGCTCCCGGCTGCCGCCTGCCATTGCCCTTCCCTTGCTCTGCCCTACAGGCAAATGAACTGTACAAGTCACCAAAGCTTTTCAAATCCAGCTTTATCTTCTTAAGGAAAGCCACATGCACCTGACCCTCCCAAGGTGTGGGGCAAGAGCGGGCCTTTTCAGGAGTCCACACCTGCAAAAGCAAAAATTCAAAGAGCAGCCGTCCCCCCTCTTCAAACCCAGCCACCAGCAACTCGTCACCTCTGGCCTGCGCTGCTCTGTAGGAAGGGCCAGCAAATCCGCGTGACGCTTCAGTACTGGAACACCTYAGGGGTCATTTCTAAGTTTCCAGATCACAGGTGCAAAGAAACTCTTGATAACTAAGCATCAAAAATAATCAGAGTAAGAACGATGCCGTCTGTAAGTCTCAAGAGATGACAAATGTTTGCCTGCAAACGCCTGTGCACATTCTCGGGTGGCTGACAACTCCTTAGCCCCACACCAACCCAAATCAAGTGCTCACCCTACGCCAGCATATACGCGCTCCTGGAAAGCCCAGCTACCAAATACGATGTTTCTGGTGGGTAGAAATATTCTCATTTCTTTTGCACTTCGGCAGGCACTGTTTTACTTTGTTTATAAACAAATTTTCTCTCTGAGATGTGTGTTCCCATGGCGATTTATTAAAGCATTTCATAAAAAAAATGCAACTAGAGGAACAGGAAATTTAGGAGAAATTTCCTAAAGATTTTGGCAAGGCTCAACACTTCCCACAAGGCAAATAAATAGGAGTTAAGGCCCCTTGCAACAACAGAAGTACAATTCAGACCTCTCACACCGTGCGCATATAACTCTTAGCAGATGCTTTGCAAGGGAATGGTTTTTCCCTCTGTCAGCTTTTGACTCTAGTCTTTCATTTTCTTTGCTTTCTTGTAAGTGCCTCAGAACAAAATATTTTATTTCACGGTGAATGGAACCTTTTGTGTCAAGCTAAATGAAATGTTTCAGTCTTTCATTTCAGCAAGAAATATTCCATTCATTACTACTTGAATAATTCTCTCCCTTTCCCTTCCCTTTCCCCTCCYCTTAATTTTATAGTCTGGTTTGGCAAAGAAACGCCTGACGTGACTGCACTGGTTGTCAGATATTCTTCTCTTGTTGACTAATTTTTACCAAATTTGACAGTCAGAGTTCAAAGCCACTACATGAGTTTTGTGAAGAACTGTGTCTTAGGGGAGGATGGAGACCATATTAGGACTCCCACTGAAGAACAGCCAGGGAGAAGTTCGCATTTGACAGCGACTTGTGGGCCAGTCAACACATATTTACTGCCTGGTCAATTAGAAGGCGCCGTGCCCTGGACTAGGCACGGCACATATGCTGCCTCTCACCCAGCGAGCACGTCAGAACACAGGCTGAGGTTAAGGGGGACTGACAGCACTACGAAGATGGCCCTTGGGGACGCAAGAAGGGACCGAGAAACATCCTGGTGCTGAGTCTGAGGTTCTACCCRTGTGATGGGAGCGAGCTGCAGGAGACACGAGACACAAACCCCTAGGAAACCAGGCCCGGCTGCTCCCCTGCCTACGAAGCTACTTACTTTAGATAGGCTGCCAAAACAAAATCAATTATTTATATAACCCCACTCTCAAATTCCACCCACCTCAAATTTTGAAAAGTGAACAGTTATCAACGGGGAAACTGTCGAGTTTTCTTACTTCAGGATAATGTCTTGGGTCCCAACTTAAATTCCTCCAGACTCTACCAGGGAGACAGACAAGGACCCTGTAGGCACATGGGAACTTACGAACATCCTCTGCCCTCCCATAAATCCAGGCACTGTGATCCTTTGCACTCAAATAAGCTTCCAGATCAGCCCAGTCTTTCTTCCCATGAAACCCTATAGCAGTTATTAAAAAACTGGCCTGCGCTCAATAAATTTTCCATTTCTTTATTCGCCCTTATTAAAAAAATTGAATCTGGGCAAAATTAAGCAGGCCACCAACTGCCAAGTGCAAAATACCTGTCTTGAGGCACATAACTATGGCCAAGTTCTTACCTCATGTGACATAATCAATTTTCTTGGATTCAGCCCACCATCCTAGCCAAATTYCACAGCCAAATCATTTTATTAAGGAGAGTTATCTGCCTTTGCATTCAAAATCCCCAGCTAGGGAAGAGTTCTGCGGGAACGCAGGGTCTCTCTTTTGAAAACACTTCCGCARTCTACATCAACAAAGGTGTAATGAAACTCCTCACTTGATGTGCTCTCTTGAATCCAGTTCTGCTGCTGTAGCTGTAGAATGATTTAACCCTTCCCACTTTTCTGAATCCCAAAAGAGTGACCCTTAAAAAAATCGTAAGTAAATAGATCATCTTTTTGGTTTCTCATGGTAATCCTGCCAAAGCCATCCTGTGCACTTATGAGCTGTATCTTGTCACCTTACTGGCRAACACAATTACATTCAGCCATCCCCACTCATGCTAAGCAACATACAACCGTGTAAGTAACCCTTACAACCAATATTTAGATAGATAACAGTGATTCAACACAAACAAGGATGCAGAATTTACAACCTGAATATTTTGAGGAAAAGGTCAAAAGAGAAGAATAAATAATTTTCATTTTACTGGTATATATTTTTGGATCCAGGTGATTAAGTGAATGGCTAGTATTAAAACAACCTCATTATTGGAAATTGATTTTTTTTTTCTCCAAAACAGAGCTGGAGCTTTCCTGGGGTTTAACCTGTCATTTGCATAGGTTAATTTTAAATGGCAGAGCAAATTTAGCTTGAAAAGATAATTACAATATTTCACCTCCTTTCATCTCAGGTTATGTAAATGAGACTTTAATCTTTTTGCAGTTCATATTATATTAATAAGTAAAAAAAATCATGATTTATGTTATGCTGTCAATCATTTGATAGTAACGAACTGAAATGAAAGTACGTGGGTACAAATCAGGCTAATTTTCAACTATTCTCTTTATATCTTTCCTTTTATCTATAGACTAGTTGCACATATTTTAGATAAGCAAGTGAATACAGAGATAGTTTTGACAGGTATCTTATTAGATTGATATGTCATTTTTATCAATAGTAACTCATTTCATCTCTCTGATAAGCAAACTGTTTCTAAGACGCATGGTTCTTTATGCTGTACTTTATTGTTTAAGACTTCACAGGTTCAACCACCTCATACACAGTCCTTTACATATTAACAATTGCTCCCATTCTTCCTCAGCCAACTCTTTTTGGTCGTCCAGAACAAAACTGGGGCCTAAATCTCATTGCCCAGGTTTTCCCCTTCCATCTTCATATGAGTTATGGATCTTATTACACACCACAGAGCTTGTAACATTGCAGCAACCCTCCCTAAAAGGCCTGACAGTGCAACTTTCTGCAAAACTCTTACCATGTAAACGCTCTACCAATACTCGCACCACGTCTATGTAACATTCATCTCTCAGTTGTCATTCTTCTAACATGATTTATTTATTTATTTTTAACACAAATGGCAATAYGAGTTTTCAAATCAGTTTCAAATACCAGTTTCCCCTCACTAGATAAAGATACTAAGGTCCAGGCCATCTCCTCTTTAAGCCTTTCACAAGTCAACTGTTCTTTAAAATTAGTCTTTCTTGTTAATATTCTCAGAAAATGGGTTAAAATGCTAAAATAATTGCTTATTATAATTAAAAAATTAAAATAATTGTTTATTAGCTATCTTTATCAACTCAAACCAATGCAAAGGAAAATAGATTTTTAAACCTTCTAACATGGTGCAAAACGGTTTTTGATAATCACTGCTCAGTTCTGGAAATGATTTCTCAGTAAAGGAGCTTTCTAACTGTCCCCTGGAAAAAAAGAGACCGTCTAAAACAAAAACAAACAGAAAAGGTATTCAAAGAGAATGAGTTCCTACAAATAGAAACGGAATTTATATCACTAGAAAATCTGGCTCATTATTTAGAGCTAAATAGGACTTATGCCATCCTTCATCCACTTCTTATGCCAAATGCAGTCTTTATATTTTCTGTGTCGTTTTGTAAATTTCAAAGAGAAAAGATAAAAAAATGGAACAAGAAACCCTTTTCCCAGTATCTGATCTAGGCTGAAACAAAAATCCTCAAGGACTCTCTGATAGTTTTTGAACCAAAAGATTTTGATTACTGTTGGGCAGTGAAGGTGGTACATGTCCAAAATACATCTGTAGGTAGTTTGAAATTTGCTTATTTCAGTGTCCTTCTAAAGTCAGTCATCTTAAAATTTTCCCAGTGTTTTTCGAAGGGAAGTAATTTAATAAAAAATAACATGACGCTCTGCTTCCTGATGGCGTACAGGGATGATCTTCACYGTTTTTCCTTTATTTTCTCCCACACATTTGAATGCATGCACCCTTCCTCCTACATTTTCCAAACTGTACAGTATAGAATTACTGTATTGAAAAGAAAATAGAAATAATTAAGTCCTCTGCTTTACTAATAAATTCTCCATAGTAWATCCACATTCCTACACTTTTCCCTAAGCATAATAAAGTCTCTTTGATTCATCAGTAGGTCTACTGCTGGACATAGATGATATTACGTTGGGAAAAATACTCTTTTGCAACTGAGAATCAAGACCAGACTCATTTTCTTTCATTTTCACTGACACTTACATAAAAGCAATGATAGTTTTTGAAAATTAAGTGAAACTTTACTTAGCTGCTGCTGAAATATGACTCTTTTGGCTGAAGGCTAAATAAGGTTTGTTCACTAGACCTTGTCTTTCACCCATGCAAAACATGTTAGTTTGTGCAAAACTTCTTCCAGGCCAAAAACTCAGTGCAGTGAAAAAAAAATTGCCTTATACTACAAGGTAAAACAAAGTACAAAAATCTAGAAGTTCAGCTTTGGTAATGACACTAAAATATTCAGGAATGTAAAAAGGAGAGAGAGAGAGAGAACTAGAACTTTACTCCACCGCTTTCAGTGAAAATGCTTTACAGTAAAAGGTTGTTTTCCTCTTGGGAATCAATCTACTCTCTTCTTTTTAATGTGTTACACAGTCTTCTCCAGAGTAGTAAAATGGTAATTCCAGTTCTGAAAGCATTTTAGTTATTTGTTTGTTCTCCAAAGAACAAATTACCAGTTTTCACTGGGGAAAAGCTCCTAGCTGAGAGGCTCAGACATTCAGTGGATCGAGATTTTGCAAAGGAACATTCAAGTCTTATTTAATCTTTTCTTTTTTCCCCGCCAATAAGAAATTCTTGTTGCTCAGAATTATATCAAATGGCAATCCTAAAAAGTAAACAACCTGGTTTTGTTTTTGTGAAAAAAGAGATTAAGAAAAAATAAAACAGAAATTTAAGAACCTCATTTCTAGAGGCAGAGCCCCTTCTTAAATGCAAAAATCTATACCTTTAATGCTTATCACACAAGGTCTTTTCTTGGAGCCAATCAGGCTGTAGCTGGTGTATTGAATAGGAGCACAATAAGCAGCTGTCACTTTACTAAACAAAATGGTCATAAGTGCATCAATCTAATGTAATAGCAGGAATGTCATTGAAATAGAAAGTTGTCACAGGATCAATGTCCCCTGCCTTGAAAATAAACATTGTGGTTTCGACTCAGCACTTATCTAGCAGCAGGAGACCATTATCCTGTGATAACATCCTATTCTATTGACATTATCTGTTAACTAGAGATACTCAGATAGCAAAATATCAGCTTTGTTCACGTTGGATAAAAGMAGCACTCATTTTCCATCTGCTATACATAATTATCAGGCATGCGCATTGCTCACAAACTTGAGCGGCTTTGAAAATACCAAAATGATTTACAAAACAGTTTATAACATATCATACTGTTCATATAGCCATTGAATGTTCTTAACTGAGTCGGGGTAGAGAAGCCATCAGGATTATAGCTAGCTTCACATTGCTTCCTCCTGTTGCCAACCCTTCCCTGGATATTAGTCTGTCATTTTCTTGTCACATCAAGTTGAGCTATCATTTTTCCTTCTCTAATCTCTTGTCTGAACTATCTTTCTAATATCTATTCTGACTATCTTACAGTCTAGGAGCCTTTTTAATAGTGTTCCCAGACCCGACCCATTCTAATGAAGCAAATAAATCAGGGCTGAGCAAGGCTTTTGACCAACAAAGGGACCTGTGATGAGCTCTTCCTGCACGCAGCTCCCTCGGAGATCAGCAAAGCAGAGTGCTGCTGAATCACACGCATTCCTGGGTCCTTGGCCTTTCATTATCCATTTCCTAAATCCCCCTCCTCTTCACAACTTAGCTTCCAGCCAGCTTCATACCTGACTCTGCCCTCTGGCACGTGGGCATTACCGACTCCAGGCATTGTGTCGTTCACAGGCTTGGACCTCTGCTTCCTCTAATCACCATCCTCTCCCTCGAGCATCCATAGGGATTCACTGACAAGCCTGATGGCACCTTTCTGTATTATAGGTCTTTACTTTACTTTCCCCTTCTTTTATGTGATTCTACCCTCACAAGATAAGCAAAAAACATTAAATGTGTGAAAATTTTAAAACAGACTATAGAGCAAATCCAAGCCCTGAAAGTAGAGAAATTGCTTGAAATGTCATCTAGTTCTCAAGAAAAAAATCCACCTTTTTAGAGCCTAAGAAAATTGCAACATTACTATAAAAATTAGAATTATTTTGCAAATTCCAAAGTCAATTTTCCTCAATTTATTCCAAAATTACCATATATTTCTATTTTTTTCTAAACAACAAGTATAAAAGAGCTGGTCTAATTACAAGCTTAGGATAGGTCTGCTTAACTGGAGGAGTGCATGTTTTGCAGTTTTTCCTGTGGAGCTCAAGTAGCCCATCGACTACATAATCTGCTAGAGAGTACTGAAGTGGAATCGAGTCCTTGCTGAAAGTTTAATGTCAGCTGTATTCCTCTGCATGCATAACGTGCTTCCTACAGTCAATACTTGGGGGGGGGGGAAAGAAAAAAAAACAGTTGCAGAAGTGGTGAATGAAGATGAAATTAACTTTAAAACCATAAGCCAAAAAAAAAAAAAAAAGGGATATGAACATCTTGCATAATGAGGAAAACAAACTTAACCCAGGTGGCTAAGCGTGCTCTGGCACTGCTTTATGGGACAAGCTCTCTCGTGACAGTCGACGCTGCTCCGCTTGCTGCCCTTTTAGCACATGTCTGCCACTAGACTTTTATCCCAGCTTTCCTACCACCAGCCACACCAGAGCTTCCCTGGGACCTGCCTTGCAGAATGCAACGCAAGACTTGGCCTCTCTGTCAAATCCCCAGGTCTTCTTGACATTTATTTGAGTTTTTTTTCCTAAGTCTGCACACTCCTTTCTTCAGGCCTTTACTGCTTAACAAAATCATCCATGGAGTATATTATCATTGTAATGTGAACTCAAATAATAACTCGAAGAAATGCCATTTTAGGAACATTCTCTAAACACGAAATTTTCAAAGACTATATTAATATCTGTAGCAGATTTCACAAAAACTGCAGTGAAGTCACTTTTAAAATAGAAAAGCACAGAAAAATTAGTACAGTGAGAAAGTGTTCATCTTCATGCAGACCTGAGATGACCTGAGATGTTCATACAGTTTTATTATCTAGCTATTTATCACTGCTAAAAAATCCAAATATAATCCACTTGATGCTGCATAGATCATTTTTAAATAATAGCAGAGATTGTTTATAAATTGATTCTTAATGCAATTTATCCAAAGAATGTAGGTCAAAAAAGATATGCCTAAAGCAGTAGCAAAAGGGGTTTCTGAAGTGTTCAGAGATAYGGATAAAATACTCATTTTTCTAAAGGGACAATCAAGTTTTGGGGGGAAAACTCATTCTTGTTGTAGCCTGACTGACCCCAGAGACAGGTTTATAGCCTTCTGTGTGGAAATCCAGAAGGGATTTGTTGCATCACACTAGTGAGAATAGAGGAGACACACTCGTGCTTCATTCCACTCATGGATAGTAGTACTTATGATATATTGATATATCATTGTCATACATATTGATATATGTGATACAGTAAGGTCCTGAACAAAGAGCAAGGAGGATGCTGAGTCCAAATAGCCAAGGCTTAACCTTATACAAGCTACGAACTAGTAGTCGATTTAGGATTAGGACTACTGAAAGCAAAGTATTTGCCAGCAGAACAGCCTTTCATGGGCATAAAGTGATCTGTGCGTGATGACAGTTACATGCTCTTTCCYATGTCAAAACACAAAGATAACCTGCAATACAGTAAATGATCAGAAAAACAAAATCCATAGTGACATTTCTTCTTTCCAGATTCATTTTTTATTAGCACTCTTGCAGAAAAATCAGTTTGGCTTCTCATTAGTAAAAAGTAGTACTAATGAAACATATGACACACTGTACAGGTTTGTTTATCTGTTCCTTTTTGACAACTTTTGTAAAGAAACTTTTGAAAACCATGAGTAAAACCTATATTGGTCTGATCCTTATACACAATAATTAAGATTTTCTTAAGAGCAGCATGATAAACCCTAAGAACCACAGACATCTCCAAAAATTAACTTGTCGAGCCCTACTTCTGTCCTCCTTTCAAAGAAATAGTATTTCCTTGCTTTTCAACTCTCATTTGAAATGAAATATATTGTGATCATCTGAGGCTCAACAGCACTTTTTTCTTAGCCTACTGAAGTCCTATCAGCACCGCCTAATCTCATAGGCTAATAGGGCAAATGAGGGCATAGGATTTTTTTAATTATTCCTTTGTAAAATTATGAGAACGCTATGCAAAAAAACTCAGAAGTTTTAATTAGGAAGGAAAATTTTTATTAAAACATTTTTGTTCAGCTTTATAAGAAGGAAAAGGGGAAATATGGTGGAATTMATTTTCTTTTGGGGGGAAGGGAGGGAAGGGCTTTCTGATAGACTGAAACAAAATTTTGATCAAGAAAAGTTTCTTCTCTCCAACAAGAAGTGCTTCTGAGAAAGTCCATCTCTAMAATAATCCACCATTTGCCAGGGTGCAGGTCTTTTACATACAATCAGAAATGCACAGGGGTGCTTMGTGCCTTTGCCCACCAGGCTGTGTGATGCTCAGAGGTGGATCTCTCCATCTGCTTCTTGGATCTCTMTCACTCTATAAGATCAAACATCCATACAGCCACATTAGAAGGAACGTATGATGGCAATTAGAGCACTTGGAGATGCAAATATTGATGCTCAAGCACCCGTTCAACGGAAGTTTGATTTGTTATTCAAAACGGAAAAGCCCCAACAAGGCAAAGGCACCTCTGGAARCTGCAACGTGGCAGGGAAGGACTGAAGTTCAGTTCTGCAACCAGAACAAATGGAGAGGAACTCGCACAGCACCATCCTCGGCGAGCATCCGAACTCCAGCTGCACTTCCCRTCCTCAGCGACCCACGCAGTTCTCGCTGCTCTGTCACCAGCAGCCTGGAAGGTTCACACCAGGGGAAGGGAACCAAATGAACCAAGAAGATTGCCACTGCTTCTAAATCAAGCCTGTGTTTGTCACTAAAGTACACCCCAGCTCCAATCCACGCTTTGCAGTATTTCCCTGCTAACAGGGTACGTACAGCAAGACTCTCCATTTCCTTCCAGTGAGTTCAGTGGTTCTGCAGCAATTCTGTTCAGTAATCAATCATGATTACGAGCTATGTACTGTACACACAGCAGAAGGAATTAATCTGGGACAGCCTGGGGGAGTATCCTAATTAGGGATGTGCTGAAACAGTGGTTGTGCGCTCCTCATAACTGCATGTTTTCCATGGGCACAATCGCCTCCCTCCACGTATCTCACCTTCCAAATGATGCACTATTTTATCATATTAATTGGCCAATTACACCAGTGCAATCTGGAAGGAGGCTGCTTTTGCCTGTCAAATCTGCATATCTTTACTCTTTGCATTKCATGATATATTTCAATCTATTTCTTAAAAATCACCTATACATACTACTTTTAAAAAGCAAACAGGGAGCATAAACTTGCTTATATGAGCAAATAGATTACATAGTATTTTTAGCCCTTTGGTGATCTGTATWTTAGTTATATCTATCCCAAAACTAGCAACCTTTGTAAGCATTCCTTTGCTTTGGTGGCACTGACGCATTTTGGAGAAAGGAGATCAGAGCAAGAATAAAGAATGAAAAATCCAGCACCAGTAGCTGGTTTCAACCTCTACCAGAGGAAATAAAGTCCAAGAGTACAAAAATAGGTCATCTTGGGGTTTGTTTTGTTTTAATCTCCTTGTCCCCTTGCAGAAGCCCTGATTGATCAAGAAATCAAAGAGCAAAGCACAGCACAAGTGGCCACAACCCAAATAGCTTCATAGTCCAAAGCATCAACAAATAACAACCCACTGGCTACAGAAGCAAAACAGCAGCACTTATGCAAGCAACAGCTACATGCACCACAACATTTTCCTTGAGATAAGGACTAAAAAAAAAAAAAAAAGAGTGCCTTAGAGAGTGCCTGAGCAGCCTTACAGTAGGATTTCATTCAGCATCTGTTGTTTTGGCATTTCTGGATTACACTCTAAACACTGCTGTGATGCTCCATTTCTCTCCTTTACCAGTGATAGTAAAGGACCATATCCARGACACTGCCTCTGAGTTCAGGGCTTCCTGATCTTAAATAAACATGTATTCTCAAGTAAGTCGTTCCTGTTCGCAGTTTATCATTAGACAAAAGACTAAGAGCTCCTGATTAAAACTGTTTTGCAGAAACTTTCTTAAATGATAYTTATTTCTGCTGCAAATTCATTGGGGTCGAAAGAATGTCAAACAGTTCTCTCCCAAAGTACTTTGCCCCATTCTATGGCAAAGTAGAGGGAAATGAGTGCCTCTCATTTTTAAGTCCTCCCATGGGACTMCCTTATTTTCTTCTTCACAGAAAATGGAAAAATCAAGGCTGAGAAACTCATTTTCAGCCTTTGCTCTGCCTATTTTTTTTTTGGTGGGCGGGGAGGGGAGGGAGGGAATAGTTTCCTCTGCAATTAGAAAGGTATGAATTTCTAATTCTTATCAGAAACTAAAAACTTTGAGAAAAAAAAAGAAAACTTTAAAGTTCACAATTCCATTTTTCCTCTACACTTTTAATTGAAACTTTATCAACAGCATTTATAGGAAAGAAAAATATCACGAAAAGTCAGCTACGGAGTCTAAAATAACTCCYGTTATCTCATATAATTGAATTAAAGTCTATTAAACTTTGAGTTGAGTGCCTTGGAGAGAAAGACAATAAGAGAGCCTTGGACACTTGAAGCTGTGGTGCAACACTGGTTAATGTATAGATCGCTGCACTGTGAGGAGGGCGAGTGTGACGTGGCTCAAGGGCGCGCACACGGTTCCGTATTCCCGCAGCCTCCCACGCGGGAGGCAGCACAACACCGACGCCAAACACCTGCCTGCRGCGGGAGGACAGACCCCGAACGGCTGCACAAACCGCTGCGAGCGCGGCGCGAGTCCGTCCCGCACCGCGAGTGCCGTGCCCGCCTTCGAGCGCTGCTTCGTTCGACTCTGCTCTCCACGGCGCAGCCACATTCAGCACGTCGCAGAGCCTGAGGCTCYCTGTTCACCCCTTCAGACAGCACACACGCACAACCAACAAATTAGCGCTCTTCAGCACTTACCTGTGCGGCCACCTTTGGAGAGAAGAGGTCCCTCCACTCAGCGCCCGCCTCTTCACCGAGGCTGTTAACATGGAGCAATTACAATCACTTCTGAGGATGCCTTTCATGCCGCTGGGGCCCATCAAGTGGTAAAGGGCCCGAGAGCAAAACAGTTCAYAGAATTCAAGCAGCTATTTGACAGGAGATATTTTTCTGAGTCTAATTTCATATTAAGGTCAGCTTGGCTACTTGCTGTTATTTCTTCTGTCCTATTTACCTAGGAAATTCTTTGATGGGTGTTTGTTCCGGTTTTAAGAGGCAGGTTCTGTGGCACCTGGGCACCTTTCAGCTCAACAGAAGACAATAAATAATCAAATAAATAAATCAACTTATGGTTAACTCACATATCTGCTGTCTTCCTCAATTTTTCCCCTGAAAGATAGGAGAATTTTCCTGGGAGTGATGCAACTGACTGGAGAGAAAATATATATATGTAGGAAACCTACAGTGTCTCAGTACAAATAAACACAAAATGTGACCACAGAAGCAAGCCTCAGCCTTCTGCTGAGTAGTTATACAGCAGGCAATTGCTTGTACACAAGTTAACTTATTCAAAGGGTCCCTCTACACGGTTCACAGTGCATGAAAGACACAGTTTCAGCAGCTATCCACTTGATGCAGAATTCAAGCAACAGCCCATGGATTAAAGTTTCCTCAACTCATAATCTCTGCTCAGAAATACCCCGTCACCTCCAGAAAGCGCCTGCCTACTGAGCTGGAAGCATGACCACCATGGCATTCTGGAAAGATAAGCTAAGTACAATAAAAAGGCCAGAGAATGGTTTCAGTTATAAGATAGTAGGCTCTTAAGCAAAACCAGAGGCGCGTATTCATCTCTTCAAAAATCAAAAGAGCTGAACAGTTCAGAAAATGCACTGCCATCACAGCTGGAAGGTTTCTGTAATGTTGAATTAATTACATTTTTTTAATTATTATGCAAGAGCTACTGGTCTTCTGCTTAAGTGTTAGTCTAAATATTTTTTGGTCCAAAACAAGAACATGAGAGGTACAAGGCATGACCTTTTTAGGAAAAGTCCTGGTCAAAAGTAAACAGAGGGCGCGATTTAAAGTACACAGCTCCTAATGCTTAGAGTTTTGCTGCTTCAACTAACACCGTGCCAAACTTATGATGGGCAAATCCTACTAAATGGCTAGCTCCCATCTACATTTGCACAAAGTCAGCAAACCACAGAAAGCGTCCATTCCCTTGGGAAAGTATGGACAAGGTCCATTTATTATCAGAGACATGAAAAACACCTTGAGTAAAGAAAACCAAAATAGTAACACTAAAGTAGAGCAACTAAGTAGTCTGCTTCTGCCTCATAAGTAACTMAGCTCAGCATGAAACAGTTGGATTTAGAGAACACATTATGTTACTTTCTGAATTAAAGGAGACATTTCCATAATGCTTTCATTAGTCTACAAGACAAAAACATTTCACTGGTCTCTGGCTGCAGGCAGATGTCTGACTACAGATCATGTTGCTTATTCACAGGTTACTCTCCAGAAGAGTTTTTGGATACTGTATTAAAACAACGTTTGAAATTTCCTTTTTTTCCTAAGGAGCAAGGGAAAATAGTGCATTCACTCCCACTAAAGCCTATTTTATTCAAATACATAATATAAATTTATTTATATGACATAGTCAACATCAACACTGAAGATTATTGATGGGTTTTGCCTTATCTTTCATTACCAGCTTTTATCTACCTATCGTGACTGAATAAATACATGGTGCTCTTAGCAGTTGCTTCCTCCTACCACAAAAGCGGCCATAAGCAGCGGTGTTACTTATTGGCTTATCCTCTGAAATGTTTGAAAGCATTCTTAACCGTATTAAAAATGTAGACAACTGAATTCATTTAAGAAGAATTGATTATGAGTCACTTGAATGGGTTTGAAAACCCCCATCTCTACAGCAATTTAAGAGACTAATTTTAGACTCCTATTTTTGGGCAGGTAGGATGTAAAATGCTTTTATATGTATCAAATGTGATGGAGCGACAGAGTTAGCTGAGGTTTGTCGAGTGTTGTGGCATTCRCAGAACCCAGCTGACACTCTGCTACCACCAAGTTACTGCTGAGGTCAACAGATGAGCAACCACAACCAGAACATCGGTACTGACCGACTTCTGTAGTTTAACACACYTCATAACCTTGACTGAATTGATGAACCCAGTTTCCTGTTTTCAATAAAACAGCCCCCTAGGAAGTACTTTCCAAATCCAGAATATCAGTTCTGATCATTACCACAGACACACAAATGCTCTTCCATCCTAGAGTAACCAGAAAATTCAGGGTTAGAGTCATTGCGTATGCTGTGGGAAATTAAGATTTAGGCCCTGCAAAGCCAGAGTAGACAGGCATCGTAGGCATGAATGATAAGGGATTSTACCAAATATGTATTATTTTCTTCAGGAATATCATGCTGAATGCATTTGATCCAGGAAAAGCAAACAAAAACATTTTATAACAACTAAGTTGTTCACAGGAGTGAGAAAAATCATTTGTAACTCAGCACTAATGGCAGACTGCCATACTCCAAGTCAAAAAAAAACCAAAAAAAATGCCTGCACGCTCCCAGGCAATATCCCTTTACTCACCCCGACATAAAATCTGGAGTTATATCTAATGAAAATTATGCACCAGTCCAAAATATAAGCCTATTTGGGGTATATGTACTACACTGACAGCAGTGCTAGTCGGATGTTGCACTTAAACCAGCACTAGAAGTTTCACTTGGCACTACATTTTACACAGCTATATTTCTATAAAAATAAGATGTTTTCAAATATTTTTATAAAGCTTTTATTGTTRCGATAGGATTTTTGTAACCCACACCATGTCTGTATTATCTGGAGGAAGGGAGCTATAAAACTGCTAGTTTTAAAATCAATTTATTCTCAAGTCATCTTCCACTAGCAACTGCAGCCTCACTCACTGCTACCTTCAGTTTAGTACTCACATTTCTGTAGCAGTTCTTGCAAAATGCAGGTTTTTTTTCCCCATTCTCAATTACAGGTTTCAGAAAGAAAACTGCACTGACAAACTGACACTAGGGAGACCTTTCAGCGAGTTATCCCAGAAAGGGTCAGCTTTAAGTCTCTGAAGTACTTAGAAATGTATTGTACATGCCTCTACCATCATAATAACTGAGAACACTGCTGCTGGGTATAAAATCCATGGTCCTCTCTGATATTAGCCTTCACAGTGCTCAAAACATAGTATATTGAATGCCATTTGTGATGAAGCGCGAGTTGGAAATGGAGGAGCAGGAACAGTTGTGTTCAGGAGCTGATGAAACTTTCCAGGAAAAAAAAAAAAGAAAAATAATAAACTCATGGGTAAAATGAGAGGTCTGAAAACACAGTATTCTACTATGGGGGCATTTTCAGTGCCTCAGTGAACACAAATAAGAAGCTTCTGGAATTAGAAACTGCACATTTCGCTGTATCAGCCACTATGCACTTTCATTTGAGGGCACAGCCTGCCACCCTCTGCAACACTTGTTCAATTGATTAAAGTGAGATGAACAAAAGTCTCCATCCTTGCACAATTTTCCAATTGCATTTTAAGAGAGACACAGAAGTCTATTGCCGTCTGGATGGGAAAAAAAATACACACGAGTTTCAAAATTTAACTTGCAACCCTGTTTTAGAGCTAGAATTCGAAGCACAGACCTCAAACCCCTGAGACAAATGACCTCCTTACTAAGCTAACAGCTATTTTGTGATGAATGCCTCTTTCCTCCACCCCACTATTTCAAACATGAAAAAACAGCCAGTCAGTGGTTTYGGCAGGACTGATCCCTCTCCTCTCTGCTTCACATACCCCCACCTAGTGCCAGCTATATGTTGGACCTCARAGCTGAGCTCCCATGTAAGCATTTTGTTGACAGAGACATAAGTGGTTTAGAAGAATTTGTTTAAGTAGTTATGTACACATTTAATTTTCATCCTCAAACACCGTGCTGCTTAAAAAGTCATTCCAAAGATTTCAGGTTGTCTCCTGAATAGCATATACCCACCTGAACTTGGAATAAGTATCAACTTTGCATTTGTTGTGAAAGACAAACTGAGATACAAACAGAAGGAGCACAGCAAATGATGTTGCATCAGCGTTTCCCATGGAGTTGCATCCTCCGCTGCAGGGAAGCTTTGCCTGGTTTTTAAGACCAGCAGTTCACCAAATCCCTCCAGATAACATCAGCATGCTAAAGCAAAACAGGCTTCCCTCCCACCTCCARACTGTTAAATTCCTTGCCAAAGGTACTAGGAAAGAGTCACGGCAATGAATTCTTATTCTGTACAAGGTTGCACTGAAATTCAGCAGTACAAGCAAAAGGATCCCCACGCAGGGCAGTGACTCTGCTGCCGAGCGCGAGTTCAGCGCAGCCAGCCGGGCTCTGCCTTTGTTCTCTYGGAGCTTAAGTGCCAAAGGGAATAAAATCTCTGACACTGAAGTGTTTAAGATACAGTTTTTCCAGCTCAGATTTAATTCAGTTCTTTGAGTAATTATTCCCAGTCCTCGACTACATATTTTTGTAACTTAAAAAAAACCCACAGCCAAACAGTAATACCTTATTGAAAAATAAAAAAATAAACAGCTTSAAGCAATTGAGATGCTAACTGGTTTTAACATAATACAACTTAATGGCTTTGAGAAGACCATTCCAGCTAATAGTCTTTTTGTGAGGAATTAAGTAAAGTAGTCGTCTCATCTTTCATCCGCTGAGCCCTGGAAAGAGAGACCAAACACGCTGCCTCCCCTTGCTTYCCTTGGGAACTTTATGTAGCGAGAAAAATGAACACAGAGAGGCCTGAAAAGAGACTCTGTTAGCAATTA
The DNA here is from genome assembly GCA_003342815.1 of Eudromia elegans. Lineage (NCBI taxonomy): Eukaryota > Metazoa > Chordata > Aves > Tinamiformes > Tinamidae > Eudromia > Eudromia elegans. The sequence continues at coordinate 4,383,575 of PTEX01000014.1, read as the reverse complement.
AAATCTTTTCTCAAAACCTCTTATTTCACAATTGTATTTGCTGAAAGCCAGGGGAAACACAAGCAAGGAAGAGCATGGACTGTACTGCTGTAGGCACTACCTGAAGAGACAGAGAAGTCAACGAGTTTCTAGAAAGTAGCCAKGAGAGGAAGGAAATCATGCCTCAGATATGAAGTTTTTGTTCAATGTGTTTTCTGTCAGTTAWGAGAGGAAAAAATAAAAAAGAAAGAAAGAAACAACTTTTCAAATGTGAAATGATACAACTTGTAAGGTAGCAATTTCCAAAGGGCCCAGTTAATGCTGGAGCCCCGTTATGAAAGGGCACTTCATAAGAACTGCTGTAAGAAACCACCAGACATGCACTCCTGGCTAGCAGCAACTTTTTAAATAACTGAGCACCTCCAGCTGCAATGCCCTGGCAATCTGATACCCTATCACAGACCCAGCACGTCCTGTTAACTCCTCAACAGAAAATKCTCTCTTCTATGCGAGCACAAGGACACAAAGCAGGGTATGAAACRAAACTACATAACAACACAAGGTTTTTAATTACACAGAAAAAGATGTTCAGTTACTGCCATTCAGAATTACCTGCTACTGTTGATAATTTTACTTTCCACCAAATAACAACTAATATTTTCACAAGTCCCATTTGCACAAAACATAAGGTCGGCATTTAGCATCTGGAGTCTCTCACCACTAAGGAACTACCTGCTGCCCAACACTCTCTGGCTCTGGACTTCCCCTGCACWGGGATTCCACTCTGTGCTGGAGGTCTCGGCTCACCACTTCTGGATCCCCCCACTGCAACGACACCACTGAGTGTGATTGCATCCTGAGGCACTGGAGGGCAGGATCCTCCTTCCTTGACCACAACCAGTTCCTTCCTTCAAACATAAAGGTTGAAGAACACCTYTGTGCGTGCCCAGGACATACTGAGAGCGTATGCACTCTGAGTAAAGACAGGTTAAAATAGGTGACAACAGCTACATTTACCGGTATCTTTATACTGTTTCCTAAGCTTGTCCAGCCAGCTCTAATATTGGGCAGAATTTCCTCAAGTTTCATGAGTTTMTGTATTTTAACACTTTTCTCCCCACGTGAAACTTCACACTTTTCTGCCCTTGAGATTCCCGAACCCAACAGCAGTTTTTATCTGCTGTAAAAACTGTTGAAATGGCAAGTGCCTATCAGCACAGCTTGTTAGGTCATGCAATGGACTGTGTATGAAAGTGATAGCATAGGCTATTAGCCCCAGAGGACCACACAGCTAAAACAAATGTACTGGTGGAAAACTGGTTAACCCCACAGCTTCATCACATGCTTGCCACATGCTCAGCAGTAGCCTGCATAGCCCCCAGCAGAAAGGGCCCTGCAAAGCTCACACTGCTCATGTCAGCAGTCCTACTTCCACCCAGGAAGGGCTGCCCTTGGGACCTRGATCTCATCAGTCCAGCTTGCTAACACTTGCTTAAGAGGGAGAGAGCAGAGYTAAGGCTGCCATCTCAAAGGTCTGCACACAAAAAGGGAGTATGATGAAGTYGCAGAGGACAAAAATGTAGAGAAACTATTTTAAGAAGGAAAACATGTATATGTAATTACCAACATAACCATAATTAGATATCTRTATATGTTGTGATTGTTGCCATGAGTTGTGTTTCTAAACAGCTCRAGCAGTCTATGGAGACCGGCAGCCATTTTCACATCATGTCAGTGAAAGATGCAAAGGAAAAAAAACAAATGTTCTCTCTCTCTGACAGAGCTTTATTTTTTTTTTTCTCTTACCTTGTTGTCCTTAATTTAAAATGAGAGTCACTCCAACAGAAAATATCTGATTGCTCTTTGAATACAGAGAAACATAATAGAACAGATTAGCAAGGTGCTTTGCTAGCACTGATGCCTGTTGCTGCAGTCTGCTGTCATGAAAGTATTTTCCAAAAGCAAGAAGAATCTGTCAAGTTCTCAACATTAGTCTCTCTCTAACAGAATTTCCACAGATTAATTAACTCAAATGTCATTCTCTTATAGCTGTACGCACTCTACAGAAGAGTGCTCAGTAGCTGCTGTGTGTTTTGGATCAAACAAAGCTCTGCAGGGATACAATCACAACACCCGCAAATTACTACAGTGGAATGCTACAAAATAGCTTTCCAGACACGTTGTGARAAAAACCTCTTCATTTTCAGAGCCRAAGATTCACCCTGGACATTTCCTCATGGCTGGAGGTTATCTTCTGGTGCCTCTTTATACGCACGCAGAAGGAGCAAAGAGGCATCTTTTCCAAGATACAGAAACAAAGGACTCCCACTCCACTCAGGAGACCAACCATTACCTCWAGGAGAAAATACTCAATTCCAAAACATTCATACCTAAGAGGTATGCATATACACGTGTACATATTCTACAGCTSTCTCTGAATGAATGTTTTGTAATTTTTTAAGTATGAGCATTCAGTAAGAGGGGAAGTGTGCATCTTCTCTAGTTAACCTATAACAAGTAAACAGCATTTATGTTCTTGTGGAGGCTGCAAACTGATGTCTACTTTTAAAATACCTGAAAAACATTCCATTTTTATACAAAATAACTTTTTCTGCTCAAGTAAATACCATTGTACTCTTCAAAATATGAATGTGCCCCCCATCTTCACGTAAAGGCACAAAACAGAAATAARAGTCAGTACGACAAAACAGAGCAGAGTCTGCTATGCCAACACGCTGCTTGTGACTTCACACAATCTTTTGTTGCCCAATACTGACTTTGCCAAAGCCGTCTTTCCACTCCCTTGTGAACAAATGATTTTCCTCCTTTACCATCAATCCTGAGCAACACAGGATCATGTCTGATTTTTCAAAGCTTTTTTCTTTTTTTTCCCATTCAACACCCTCCTTAAAATAAAACCACAAAAGGGGTGTAGCTCTAATCATCTCCCTTCAAACAATGTCATTGTCTTGCCTTTACATTTTTTCCTGCAACAGAAGAACAGTTTTCCACAGGCATTTGGGGGTAAATGTCCCCTAAGGTAATACACTGCACAGACAAATCAGTAAGTATATGAACTGGTGGCAAAAATGCACTGGGAAAAAAAAATCAGATTTGAATGTCATACAGAGCAAGTCTATGAGATTTATTTTAACAAATATCTTTCCAGTACAATAGAATTACGACAGAAGCCAGAGGGAAAGAAAATCCTCTGATTCTTGCCATTCTCTGAGCAACCACTAAACTGTTAACAGGGGCTGAASACTTTCTCGGCTAATATAGGGAAGCATTATGACAATCCTGCTCCTGAGCTGCTCTGAGCTTAAATCAGCATGGGTATATTAAAATAATGTCACATAATTTTCCTCATGAAACTATCATTTCACTGTTACCTGGAGGGATACTGTAARATATGCTATAGTACTATAAATGTAAATATTCTGTACGCCAAGCATTCCACGAGAATGGAAACTTAATGATGTTTGTATTACAACATCACTGCTGGAGTTAGGGTTGTATTAGCATTTCTGTGATARCCCACCCTGCCATTTCCCAGAGGTTTACAACTAAACTGCAAAAATTTACTACAGGCTGGAATATAACATCTCAGGGCACAGGAATTTTTTCTTTGTTTGATTGATAAGAGACAACCATCTACATATTCCAAGACTGAGAGCTTATATATATATATTATATATATAAATATGTTAAAAATACCTTTTGTTTTTCAACTTAATAACAAAACTAATAAAAATGATTTTAAGAATGAAAAATATAGTCACAACCTGATCTAAAAGAATTAAACAGAAAAATATGAGCAATAATTAAAATATAATTTCAGAAAGCAGTTTATGAAAAGAGTAACTGCTAGGAATAAAACTCAGTGAAAATTGCCAAGATCCTGAGTTTCTTTAATGCCTAATTTTCATTCTATTTTGTTTGAGGACATGGCACTGATTTTGTTGGCACAGCTACAGATTCAGTCCCTGGGTTAGCAACAGGCTCTTAAAATACAGGATTCACTGTAACATAAGCTGAGCTATAAAACAGTTTCTCCTTCTGAAACATACTACTTCCCCCTAAAAGCTCATCATTTCCATACTACAGAATTTTCTCACCCAAGTAACCATTGGGTCCAKCTGAAATCCCAAGTAACCATACAAGGATCAAAGCCTCCACATCCTCATTCTACTGCCTATTAGTTTTGAGGTTAGTTCTCAAGAAGCCATTGTTTGCTTGCTCAGACCATACCTGATATGACTAAAGCAGCTCTTTKTATGTCTGCAAAAAGCTGTAGAGCTTTGGTACTCGTTTTTATTTCCATTAATTTTTCTTGATTGTTGCTGCTGCTGCTCTATACATTTTGCCTTCRTGAAGGTTATAACCAAGGACTAGGTTATTGCCAAAAGCTGTCTTAAGGAAGTGTAAACTATTCTTTGTTCATCTGTAAGACTCTGGGAGTGATTTGACTGCAACTCTAATGTATGCTTTTGCCAAAAAGAACAACCAAGCAGTTCTGTAATCCAGCCAAAAGCTGGAGAAAGCAAACCATAGGTAAATTTGAATCTCAAATTTCAAAACAAACTTATAGCTCAATTTCAGAAGCTCAGATTACTGTCATGAAAATTCATTTTGCCCAGAAAGCTTAGAGAAATCATAGCATTTTCTCATCAGTTAAAAGTATTTGTATTTAAGTTGGATAAACAACGGAATTTTGAGAAGAATTGGAAACATAAACACAGGAAACAGCTCAGTAATCAAAATCCAGCAATTTTGGACACATTAGAGACATCAAGTTTGAGAAGAGTCTTTGCTAACTGYAATTGCTCTGCATTATGCAACCATAGACGGAGGTACACTCTTCCGTGCATTCCCTATGTACTTCACAGGAACATGGGAAAATACTAAAGACCGTTAAAAATCTAACATCCATATTCCTTAATTCATAGAATCATAGAATCATAGAATGGCTAGGGTTGGAAGGGACCTGTAGAGGTCATCTAGTCCAACCCCCCTGCACACGCAGGGTCGCCTAGAGCATGTGGCACATGTATGTCTCCTAGTRTTTGTTGAAGAAGGAAGACTGAGACATCTCTTAAGATGAGAGTCTTCAGACAGGATATAGCAGGTAGGATACAGGAGGCGGAAGCCTTCAGGATGCATCCGAATGAAGCCATTTTTAAGCTACAGAATACTCATGACAGCAACAGCAGCTGTTGATGTCGATATGCATAAAAAAATCACTTGAGCTCTTGAACAGAAATATGAAAATGAGGGCAAGAAGTCAATTACTTGAAGCTGGCTCTTTAAATACTTATATTTAATAAAGGAAGCATGAAGCCTGGAGCAAGAAAAGCGCAACTGTCTCAAAAATCATAACCCAACTGTCATATAACAATGTCTATTCTTTGTGTTTGCTTCCCCTTTGTGACCACAGTCACCCGCTATTGCTCTCCTTGTCTTGCCAGCACAGTTTCAAGTTCTAGCACTTTAACAGGATTGGGTGTTTTTCACATGAAACCAGAGCATGTAACCTATCTCGCAGCAGTGTCAAGGAATGCTTGCCACAGAGCCATTCAAAGCTTTGCCAGGACAGACCTTGAGAGGGCAGGACCTGCACGTAAGATTACAGACAGCTTGTTCATCTAAAGTGGTACTAACCCTCAGCACTGTACATAGCACACGCTTCTCCAGGACTCCATCCCTGCCTAACAAATGGCCCGGAACCCACCCGATACCCTAAAATAGACAAGGCAGTTCACAGGAGGGAGGGAAATACARGGCTCTACATGAAGTACAGATTCAAAACCTGGGCACCCCTCCAGGCACTTGCTTTCTAGACAAGCTGTATATTGGCTCTCCAAATTCTCCAGATTGGCAGTCTTAAATTCTGCCAACTTTGATAAAGTTACTATCTCCAGATTTCAGAGTCTCTTATTTCTAATATTTCACATTTTCTCACTTTACAGCTTCCTCTGCAGATGCACAGAATGATAGCGTTATATCACTCARTCTGAAGAATTCTCACAAAAATCCATTTGACTAATGCACACACAGCATAAAAGGGCATATTCAGCTGCAAAGAGAATGCATTTTCCCCTGGACTGGAGAACAAGAGCAAGCATTTGAGYTCGAGTTCTATTTAGAAGTTGGAGAGAAGAGATGTCTTCCCTCTGGATTAACATTTCCTGACTTTGCTCTTCACACAAAGGTTACAACTACTTATGTTATATGCAAGTGATGCATAATAATTAGAAACAGGGCACAGAGCCTAAATCATCATACTTGTTAGCATTTCAATGCAGATATCATTTTAATCCTTGAATTTCTAATGTCAACAGTAGCTACTTAGAGTTGTCATTGAAATCTTCAATTTCTGTTCTTCTTAYATGGCATCTATGCACACACATTGTTCACTGACTATGACTTGGCATTTCTTCTATTTTTATACCCTTATTGTAGATTCACACAGATATGAACTTACATTGGTAATTTAGCACATGTTATAAAAGAGAGGAATTATGTTTGAATTAAAAGCACCGGTGTTACTTAAGATCCTGTTCAGCAGGACTGCATAGAGTAATAATATCTATCACAGGCTGACCTTTATTATGTTAACATGCCAAAGGATGTGCAGCAGTAGATGCTGTGGAGGATTTATTTATTACAAAAGCAGGTCATGGTTTCGGAATAACTTCCAGATACCAACAGATAGGCAGTGACAGTGGATTATTGCAGGCTTACAGGAGAAACCATTTTCATATCAGATGAAGCAATCACTTTAAAATGGGTGCCAGAAACCCAAATACTTACAGAGCAAAGGAAAATCCCCGAGGAGCTTTAAAAGGAAGCTTGCTTTAGGGTCCTCAGTTAGTGCAATTGTTTTCGTCTGCAGGCTCTTTGGTAGCAGATCTATCTGCYTATATTAAACTCATCCTGAAAATTCTTCACACCGACTCTCGCACTTCATGCGTTGAGAACATAAGGCTCAATATTTGCAAAGCTGTCCCAGTTAGTGACAACTAGCTAAATCAGAACACTTTCTGCTAATTAAAAATAAACATTTTGGATATTTCTTGCCCAGAAACCGCCCCAGAACCCTTCCTCCATTTTTTCTGGGGATGGGGAAGAACTTCACTTTTCTACAGTCTCCCTGTGAAAGGTCGTGAGAGTTGCAAGGTGTTTAAAGCTCTGTATGAGTGAGTTCTGAAACACACTTCATGCATTACTTATGAGACTTCACTGAAATGTAAATCTGAGTGATTTTCATGTGTTCCCTTGGTCTTAAAAGAAACAACATTTACTAAGTCTAAGGAATCACTTTCAGAGTTCAAATTCTAAAGAGAAATGTGTAGTATGGTAAAAATTATTAATAAAAAATAAACACATGTCCAAGCAAATAAAGCTTCTGCACTATAAAACTGCACATTTGTCTGCATTAATGTTTAAYGCATTTGTAAAAAGCAGTCACAAAAAACCACAAAAGCGTCCTGCAACCTACCAGCACTTACGATCACAGCAAGGGTCCAAAGAGGTTTGTTAGAGATGCATCATCTATGCTTGATAGACAAAAGGAACTGTACAGAGTATATTAAAGTCATACTAGCCACTAACAGGGAAGTGAATTCAAAAAAATTTCTAGGTTAGCTCTAAAATTAGATATTAACTTATCATTTGATTGGCTTAAACACATTTAGGAAATAAGCAATGAKTGCTGGAGCTTCCTAAACAAACTCAATTTATGACCTGCAAAAACTTATTACACATCAGGGTCCTAAAAATAATTAAAAGAATATGATGATGCGAATTATAGTGTTTTTCTGAAGAGTTTTATGYTTAGTCTTACAAAATGCACGTCTTTATTATGATAAAGCAAAAATATGCCCTTGAAAGATGCCCTTGATATGCTCTACTATACCTGATTTTCATCTATGCTTTTGAGATCAAAATATAGCCCAAAGTTCCTCAAGCATCTTTAAAAATGCCTAATAATCAATTTAGAACATTTTCTTCCACCTCTTACTGAGTTTCTAAGATATATATCTCTTAATAACATGAATTTAGAACACAGTTTTGATGTGTTTGCTCTATCACATCTATATGTTTTTGTACAAGGTTAATTCAGTGGTATTTCTGCTATTCCTGCCTTTATATCCAGGCAGGAGTACAAGATGCTGTCAGTATAGAGGAAGTTTTTCTAACTACATTTACAAAATACTTCTATCACTATTGAAGAAGTATAAGAGAGTCTTTAAATAGAGAGATAACAATTAAAAAATATATATATATATAATAAAACCCTGGTTGAGTAACCAGCAGAACTTTAAACAGTTGTTAATATTTTCAGAAAAGGTAATCTCAAATAAACATGTTAGATTCAGACCCTTGTAGAAACTCAAGCTCAAGTTTGCCTCCCTTGCAAGATAAACACCAGGGGATCTGAGCAGTCTGAAATTTGTCATAGACACAAGAAACATGTCTAGCGACAAGCTGAACTTCAGACATCCACATCATATAATTTTGCTGCAGAAAAAAGCTTAGGCCTTCAACGTTCTCAAAGAAATAGGTTTAAATACGTGAAAATGCAATTACAATTAATGAACAGGTGAAAGGAAAGATGCATTTGAGATAACCATGCAAATACAAAGTCAAAATAAACTTTCCAAACTGAATAAACTGTGTAGGAAAGGTTAGAACAAAAAAAGCATATGAGGAAGAAATTAAACCTATCTAAAACAACGAGGGTACCAGGAAAGACTGTACAATAAATATTCAGCCCAATCTCATGCAGAAAGTTAAAAATGAGAATTGTAAACGATACAAAATATACTTTACAGAATCTGTGTCCTGTTCACGTATAAAGCAATTAACTTTCTTCCTAGATGTAGTACCTAAAGTCTAATTTGATAAACTAATGTTTTTAAACTTTTAGATAATTACTGCCTAACTAGCTTTAACTGCAACAATGCTGTGAATTATTATGCCAACAGTAGGTCTTCACTAGATACAAAGGCTCAAAAACATCTTGAAGGTATCAAACTCAAAGGTTGTTCACAAATTCTCAGAAATCTGTTCATCTTAGYAGAAAGAAGAGGTTTTGAAATGGCTGCAGCCTTCCTTTGTCTAAAAAGGAGTCCAGGATGGCTTGCAATACACCTCTGTACTTAATAGTTCACACACAAAACAAACAGGGCATGCCAGCACAACATGTCACTAGCACCAGCTATGGTGGGAATGCAATTTATCAGTTACGTAGATTTCTAAAAATATRTTTTGTGATTAGGGCTGCATCATAATTTGCTTGTATGTGCAAGGCCAATTGGTCTGTAAGAGACATTTTCTTACAGTGGGGTATTTTCTAGTATTTAGTATCTAGTATTCTACTTTCTAGGCAGTCAGGTAATAGACCATACAWACATACACACATAACACACGATCAGTTAGATGAAGATTTTGTGTCTTTTGATTGAAAGCTAGTATTTAGTTATTCATCACATRTTTCACTATTAGATTGCCTGGAATTATTGTCTCATTAAGGGTAACTTTGCATTTAGGAAGTGTAATGGATGGAGCCTTGAATTACTGGAGTATCACCTACTTTACCAGCAAGGAAACATGAAGCCAAAACTGCATTTTTGTAGGACAGTTTGCACAGCTTCAAGCTGCACACTAATATAGCAATAGAGATGCAGTGAGAGCCTGGCAAGCATGTGCTTTCAATCCTCAGAGAACTTAAYGTCTAGTTCTTACCCCTGGTGTTGCTGCATATGTAGCCAGTGAGATAAGTATATTCATTTTAGTCTGCGCATGCTACWATCACACCTACATTTTACTCAGTAGTGAGATCTTTAGGGATTAGTTCTCAGGCCGAAACTGGGAGACTTCCCAGGAAAATATCACTCAACCTCTCTATCATCTCTCTTGCTCCTCTCTGCCTTACCCACCTCTCTTCCTCCAGAAATTCTCTCCTCTACATGAAAAGTTGACTTTTATTTTKAAGAAATAGGAATCAAGGACAAGGGATAAAGGGAGCTGGCTGTACTGGAGCCTGTATTGAAAGATTTTTTTTGAGTGCTGTAAGGAAAGAAATAGGGATGGCTGCAATCAAAAAAACGGAGAAACTCAAGATTGGGATGCAGGAAGGAGGGAGAGGGCAAGTATACACATATATTTGAGTGACAAAAGGTAGTCAGAATTATTGCAGAAAATGTCTGACATCTCCTCCAGTAGGCTATTGATTAATCCTTCATTTTCCTCCATTCAGTCAACTGGTTGGTAACATTTAAAAACGAATCCAGGTTGAAACAGAGTTACACAGAGTTTCTGCARAGCTCTTCAGATTGAGTACAATAGGAGGTGACTACTTTTTAGAATGATGGAGAGARAAGTTTGCTGTGTTGAGGCACTTTGTGCACTTAACAGCTTTCAACCCTTATCAAGCAGGTTTAATTTTCTTAAGAAGTTCCCAGAGTTAGAGCAAAGCATTTCATTGTAAAAGTGAGGGGAAAAAAAAATACACAATTTTAGTTGGCAATTTTTCATTTCAGATTTGACAATAAACATGATTGATAATAGACTTTTAAGGTCTATCAAGTTTTTAGTAACTGRAATTCAAAGCTGCTGAAGAGAAACAATGCACTCAGCCTGGCTTTGAGAAATTCTGAGTATTTTGAGAGGCCACTTAGACAAAGTTGCAACACGCAGATGCCCTAGAACTCATCGGGATGGAACACCATGCATTTCAAAACACATTTCTAAAGGTAAAAATAACTTTTTTTCCCCCCTGCTTGTGATTTGCAAAACCTGCTTATTAAACCCCTATAAACATTTCGGTAAATCAAACGAGCGCATAGTTGTTCATACCCACTCCTGTGTCTCACCTTGAAGGTAAAGGCTTTCTTTCCTCTTTGGCACAACAGGGGTCATCAGCAAAGATGAGACAGCACCATGATRACAAAGTCCCAGATGTGTCCACGTCTCCAAACAAACATTGGCAATTCCAGCACTGCCACGTCAGCAGCCTTCACCTAGAAATGAAAGCGGCAAGAAACAGGATGAGACTTCAGTAATATGAACAGACAGCACAGAAGATCTGCCAGTCTTCTCACCATCTGTGCTTGGACGCAGCAGGGAAATCTGCTCTAGAGTACAAGACATTTCCCCTGGCTGCAAGARTGACAGTTTCCCTTAGAGCCTGCAGAGCAGTAGATCTTTCAGAAGCTCAGCACTTCAGCTAAAAAAAAATATGCTTGTAGCATAAGGAGTAGAGCTGGCCCCTCTTATCAGAGCAGGGAGCTRAGCTTGAGAATTTCCTAACAGTAGCTGTGAACATATGTGCATGTGAACATATGACTGCTATGAGATMGATCTCAAGATCATACCATAATTCAGTTCAGAATGGACCTGAGGACCTCAGATCTCTAGTCCAGCCTCTCACTCAAATCAGGGGTCGGCCTCRAGGTCAGATCAGTATGCTCACAGCTTGATCCAACTGAAAACTTCCAAGGATGGAGACAGCACCACTTCTCTTGCCAGTTCCAGTGCTTGATTGTCCTCACAGGGACACTTACCTTTACATCCAGCCTAACTCTCTCTTGTTTCAATCTGTGCCCACTTTTTCTCATATTCGCACCATGCACCCCARAATTTGGCACTGGCTTCTTTATGACTTGTCTATAGATGCTGGGGCTGTTGTCAGAGTTACTTGAAGCCATCTCTTCTCCAGGCTGAATAAGCTCATCACCCTCAGCTTTTCCCCATAGAGCCCTCACTATCTTGAAAATCCATCTTTCATTTCTAGATAAGAATAAATCTACTGACAATTATGAAAAACATATAAGGAGAAGGTAAAACATTAGATATCCTCTATGATAGCAACAAAATGAGCTATATGGGTAGTGCCAAATAAATTGTCATAGTGATAAATATTACTATTGCTTCTCATATAGGAGATAATCCATAAGATTATAAAAAAATTTAGGCTGGAAGGAGATCATCTAGTCCAACCTCCTGCCCAACTCAGAGTCAGCCACAAAGTTAGAGCTTTAATTCTTCAGTCCTCCATTATAATCATCTGCAGATGAAGAATACAAGTCTTATTTTCAAAGGATGCATTTCTGATAATCTCATACTTCATTACAGGAGTCGAAGCAATAAAGCTATTTCAGTTTTATTCACAAGAATTAAGGCAGGAGGGAGGGGTAGCCATCTGTAGTAGAACACGCTATTCCTGTTTACATTCATCTCATCAGTTTGTTTACAGTGAACCCCCTGACCCTCTCCTTGCTAGACAGAGCGCCTTCCCTTTGTGTTAAGCAGACTTATGCTTAAAGTCAGAGTGAGCAGATGGAAAGAAAAGTTTCAACAACAAGAGTGCTCTTCCATTGTCCTCATGATGACAAAACAGTACAGGGGGTCAGCACTAGGCACAATCTGCTGCCATCTACAGCACTAGGTATATTGCTGGTTTTCCTAAATCCAGAGCAGGCTGTTTCTGAGCAACTTGAAATACACACAAAAAAGATTAAGGAACTAGTAAATTTAAGATAAAATGCAAAGGAAGTTTTCTGTTCCAAGCTGTTTCCTTTTGAGTGTAATAAATATAAAAGGGGCAAYCAAGCTACCACCTTTGGCCCATAGTTCAGAGGCAGTGCACAAGTACAGCTCACCTTCCTCAGAGCTCTTCACTTGCCCTTTTTTGCCAAGGGCACTTCAGACACATGCAGGAGAGGARAGGAATACATCAAACTGACAACTACAGACAACTCCTAGCTGACCTCGCGGGTGTTTTATTCAGACACGGTAGCTTCCACTGCAGTTTCTAAGCCCTTCTTCTGGATCTTCCTGATCACCTGGCAGCTACTTTGGGAATACCAGGGCATTCCTGAAGATTCTGAGGAAGTGCAAGGTACCTGCTGTGCTGGGAAAGAACAGCTCCTGGAAGCTGCAACCCTTTCAGCGGGCACCAGGGAGGGCTGACACTATCCCTGCAATGTCAGCAGCCTCAGCTCAGAGCAAGGTCCCAAGAGAGAATGCCCCTCTCCAGGGCCTGGGGCTGTAGGGCTTTCTGCTTGGGTAGAGGGAGACTGGCYCCTTGCCTGCGGGAGGTGAGCACTCGTGGGTGGATGTGTGTCACCAAGGAGTTGTTGGATGATGTCAACAGATTGCACATCAGAGATGCTGAAAATAATTTTGACYAGATTTTCTCTGAGACCCTGTTGAGTTGCAATAAGAGAGCCCATACTCCCATCTGTATTGAAGAGAGTTCAGAAGGAGTKTGTGTTTTTCAGGTTTGGAAATGGAGACTCACATGATGACAAAGGCTTGTAGCTTCTGGCACCTGGCAGACAGATCCTGCTCTACTTGCAGATCTGCAACTACAGAACCTGTTCAGCACCTGAGAGCAGATGAGGGGGTTGCAGGAGCATCCAACAAAACACCTGAGCCAGCTGAGCCTGAGCCACATGGCAGCACCAGGAGGAAGCAGTGAGTGACAGTATCAGATGACTCCCTGCTGCAGGTTATGGATGCTCCGGCCTGCTGACCTGACCCACCACCAGGGGAGGCTTGGTGCTTGCCAAGAGCTTGGATCCAGGACCTTGTGAAAAGACTGCCAAGGCTTGYCCTGCTTTCAGACATGAGAAAAGCATTACAAAGGATGGTTTTATACCTGCTCAACCACCCCAAAGTCTGCTAGAGGGCCAACAGTGCAGGGCACAAGCAATACAAGAGGGTTCTGGAGTGCGTTGACAATAACCTCCTGACACAGGTGACAGAGGAACCACGGAGTCAGACGCTCTCCAGGACCTCAGAAGGAAAAAATAGTCAGCAATGTGAAGGTTAGGAGTAGCCTTAGTTCCGGCAGGTATGAGGTGGTGGAGTTCAGAATCTGAAGGAAAAGGAAGACAGAAAGAAGCAGGCTCACAGCCCTAAAGAACAGATTTCAGCCAGTTCACAGATCTTTATGCTTTAATTAATCCTGTGGGATTAAATCAACAAATTAAAACACTGGAGGAAGGAGGGGTCTGGGAGAGGAGGCTGTTTTACATCCTCCAAAATCAAGAGTGGTCTACCCCAAGGAGCAGGAAATCAAACGAAGTCATCAGCAGGCTCTTGCTGATGAACAAGGAGCTCCTGACAAAACTAGACATGAAATGAAACATGCAAGGGATGCATGCAGGGACAGAAAGTCTAAGTGAGAATATGGAGACGCTGTCTGAGTGTGCAGGGAAAGTGTTAGGAAAGCCAAAATCCGTGCGAGGCAGAATATGGCAACAAAGGGCATGAAAGGCAGCAAGAAGGGCTTCTAAAGGTATCAGCCACAAAAGGACAAGTAGGGAAAGTGTGGACTCCTACTGCATCAGCCACACAAKGCCAAGGGACATGGAGAAGGCCAAAGCAGCCAGTACCACCAAGGCCAGCTCAGGGCCAGTCACTACTATTGTACTCCAGTCATTGTCACTGACATCAACACTGCTTAACACACCTGGGTGATGGGGCAGAGCACAGCCCGAGCAAGTCTGCAGATGACACAAACTGGGAGGAGTAACTGCTACTCCATATCAGCTGGTTGTGCTGCCATTCATGATACACGAGATGGCTGTGCAAGAGGCTGGAGAAATGGGCTGACAGGTATCTCTCAAGGGCAGCCAGATTGTTCTCAGTGGTGTCACACACATACAATGACTACAGATTCAAATACAAGAAAGGTAAGAAAAAAGGTGAGAAAAAAATATTTTACTATGGAGGTGATAAAACACTGGAAGATGCTGCTCAGGGAGGCTGTAGAGTCCTCACCTTTAGACACATTCAAAATCCAACTGGGCATGGCTCTGAGCAACATGCCATAGCTGACACTGCTTTGAGAGGGGTTTTGGACTAGACAGTCTCCAAAGTTCACTTCCTCCTTCAGCTGTGTTGGGATTCTGCAATCAGTCAGTCGCCTTTCTTATCCCATGATAGAAGTGAAAAATTTCCATCATGACATCTATACACCCGTGGTCATTCAAAAGGAACTCACGTGCACATCATCAGTGTGTTTCCTTTTCCATACTAGATCATGACACACAGGTCTAGAGTACTGCAGGAACATATGTACACTGAATTCCACCAGAAACATTAGGAATCACTAGCAAAATACATTATTTCAGCTAAAAAGCTTAAGCAATAGCAAAGACATTAGATCTATGGATTCAAGGCTACATATGCTGGCAGGGGTAGGCACAGGAAGGATACTGATTTACAATGATTTGACACTGAAGGCTTCAAACACTTCAAAGTCTAATGAATTCACAATACAACAGCGGAGACGAGAAAACTCTCCAGGAAGGTTTTCTCTGTTGGAATATATTAGCATCCCTCCCCCTACTCTGATAACATACAAGAGTGTACTTGCTAACAAAGTAATCAGAAAGAACAAAGACGTCTTCGCCCTTCAAATCGGGATGGGTAAGTAGCTGTCCAGCCTGCAAAACATTTCTACTTTTAAAAATTTTTATTCCACATGAGTTTTCATTTGAAGAAAAGCTCTATGAAAAGAAAAAAAAAAAAATTCCACTGCAGAATAACACCTCGGATCTGCACAAGAAAAGGGAGACAGAGGTTCAGTCTCCTGCTCTGAATGAGACAAAGCAGGAACTCGAAGCTTGGTCTCCAGAATCCCAGGTCAGTGCTTTGTGAGCTAATTCAATGGAATTTATCAAGAAAATCAATAGGGTTAAAATGACTCGGGTCCCCCTGCAAATCAGGCACTAAAATATATCTGGGACTCAAGGCAGGCAGGCAGGCTTTAATTTCTTAGCAGACTACTATAATTAACATTTTTTAACAACTTATGAAAAACAGAGTAAAAGGAAGAAAGTGGTAAAGAATATGAACACTAAAGGGAGGCATAAGGATGTTTCATTTGCTTTGGTTTTGAAGAAATCTTTCCTATCCCCAAGTCACAYTGCACAAGATACTAGACTGTTAATAACAGTCCTTTTTGAGGCAGTACACAGACTGAATTAGGAAAGTTTTAACAAATAAAAGACAAAACAAAAGAAGCATCTACAAAAATAGAATTACAACATGCAATTTCTGTTTGTGAATCATATATTATATCAGCATTTGCTACAGTTTGGATGCTTGTGCATAAATACATAGACGCACATACGCACCTGTATATACACAAATATATACACAAACACATAAAATATGTATATACACACACACACTCACACAACATCACGCAGTATGCCTGTGGTTTGCAAGGACATGCCAAAGCTAGCTTTAACCTAAGCAGATAGCTGCTACTATTAGTATAATGACAGCAGCCCAGAATTCAGAGCAATTGGAAAACCTGCTTCAGGAGCTACCTCAATACCCTTTCAGTAACCCCTGCTGAGACCCACGCTTCCAAAGCAACAGTGTCTGAACTGGAAAGTTCAAAACTAACCTCATGTATTGATTCAAAGTGTAGATATGCAATATTGCTGTAAAGTTATTCTTATACGCCAGTCCCGCACGGGCAGGCGAAGGAAAGGCACAGCCTGTGCAGCTACCAAAGCTCCATCTATCTATGCAATCTGTACCTGCATCTCTGTGCAGCGTCTCATCACAACACGGTGCGAGACGAGCACCCATCTGGATGATGAATGGCTAGGGTGGGATTCAGGAAGACAGGGGAGCCAAGGTCACTTAACTAGAACACCTTCTGAGCTCCCTTCCCATCCTTCTTCTTCCTACCCCATCGGATCAGTCTCTCTTCCTCTAAAACCAGGGCAACTGAAGCCCAGAAGTTTCTCGAGGGATCCCAGGAAGGGGCAGGAGCTGCAGGGTTCGCTCACCTCAGTCTAGTTTCCCTCCCGAAAGGAGCAAAGCCAAAGGCCGCTGTCTAATTGCTTTCACCACCMGTGTTGTTTAATCACCAATTAGACCTCATTTCTCATCTGCTAAGTTCACCCTATTGATTTCCAGTCGCACGCGCTCTTGTTTACTTTAAAGCTCCGAGCACACGAGGCCCCCGCTGCTGCTCATGGCCGGCTGGCCGTGGGCCCAGCGCCCACAGCTCTGCCCCACTGCGTGGCGGGCGACCACGCGGATGCACCAGCTGCAAGCACCCCTGGGTCCCGCTTGGTTCACATTAGGGGGTGGCTTTAAAAGAAATCAAACTCAGATCCATCTCATAACAGGTTGAGGTGCACTTTGGCTAGATATAGCTTAGTATGACCATATCTACTCATATATAGTTAAGGAGGCTCAGTACTGGCCTTTTTACAGCATTAACACCAGAATAAAAGCAATACTCATCCTCAGTGACCAGGTATTAGCGGCTCTGAGGTGMGCATATTTTTAGTACCAGCTCAGTGCTCCTGACACTGCGACACCTTCCTGGCARAGTTTTATCCAAATCATTGCTTCCACAAAATGGTACAGCTTCTACAAAATAGCACTTTCTGACTAAAAAAATAGTGTCTCTGATAATACTAAACAGTGCAACCAGCTTCAAAAAGGCAAAACCAGCAGCATCTGAAACAGTGAACTGCAGGCAGATGCAAAGAAGGAAAAGAAAAGCAAACAGCTTTTCTAGCAATCTAGCTCATAACTGAAATGCARAAAAGCCATGCATTTATTGTCTAGCTGCTTTATATGCTRTGCTTGTTGCTGYTGCAAGACATCAAGTCATCTCAGCTATGCAATGTACATTTTTCTGTTCCAAAGAACTGAATAGGTCATTCTTATCTACCTTTTTTTACAGTTAATATAGCTTACCGATATCATGAAAGCAAATTTATAGCCAAAGGACGGTCTGTCACGTCATGGAAAGAGATGTACAACAATGTCGYGCTTCTGTCAGTGCATCTGCWTTTATCAGACTAATTGGTKACTTCTAAGCTTTCCTAAACTATGYAGAAGGAAAAATTATGTTAGAATTAGGAGTTCTGAATATTATGTCCTTTTAACGTGCTTAACAAGACAAATCATTACAGAATTCAAACACTTTGGCAAACACATATTTCTGGCAGGAGGGTGGACATTAATGTGGCAGCAAAACCAGTTTCTCATGCTCAGGAGTCATTCTAGAGGATGTCCTGGAACACAGCTTCAGTTCCAATAGGCTTAGGTCAGACAAAATCATCTGAAATAAACAAAAAATAACAACACTAAAAATGTTGGGAGAACACAGAAAAAAAAATGTTGGAGAAATTTCAGCACTTCCTATAAAGGAGTGAAAAAAATCGCCAACCTASCATCACAGATAGCTGATAGTCAGAGGCCGATTAACAGAAATATAGCATCTGATCCTGCGTTTGGCTAGATGTTGAAAAGCAAAGTCCATTTATTTAGCAGAACAAGAGGACAATGATACAATCTGTTTCGAACAAGGAGGTAATTTTCAGTTGCATGTCCAGTTTCAGGAAGTGCAGTTGCTGGGGGAAAAAAACAGGAATCGAATCACACTTGCTGCTAAATACATATTTAATTGCTTATGKTTTTTTTATATTTTGTTTTGTACCAGACTGTTTACCCAGCTCATGATGATGTGGAATTAGCGTTGCTAAGTTATCCATTTCCCTTAGTCAGTCTTAAAGTGCCCCCTAGTGCAAGTCTAAGGAAATATTCCAGGATAAAACGACTTTTCCAGAGTAGAAWACAAAGAAAATGCTGCCGGCTTTTATTTCTTGTGAAAATGTTTAATTATTGCTCTGCAGCTGATCACTTCACATTTTACTGGCTAAAACAAATCCTGCATCTCTGGAAATGTGAATGAGAAACCGATCGAGTGAAATCCTATACTGGTGTAATGTAACAAGTAAAAGTACTTCTTCCTACAGCTATACATCTGCAAAATACCCAGCCCTATTTCACAGGCTGGAGCACAATGGTATCGGCTCACAGCRCAGGCCAAGCAGCTCTGGCTCACCCAGCTCCCCATGACGACAGTCRCRGTGCCCTCAGTCCCACAACACTGCSATGGACTCTGCCTCGGGCAACCAGAGGATACCCAGCTCCAGCCCTTGATTCCTCYGCTCAGCAAGAAAGGATGAGACTCCACGACTGCATTTAGATCAGGAAGAGAAAGCTTAAGAAATAGATTTACCTCTTCATAGATTTTATCCAGCAAAGATTCAGGGCCTGATATCAATCCATAAAATTAMAGCTGACTCCATCAAAATAATGGGGTAAAAGCAACATATACTGCAGAAAGCAACAGTTATTTAAGCCACACACAGACATAGTGCTCTGCATCATTATAACACTTTATAACACATTATAACACTCCTAAGAGGTGAACAAATGACCAGTGAAGGTCACAAATGACACAGTGAAGGGAGGAGAAAAGAGGGATTATCTGTATTTGAATCACAAAAAGAGAGAGATATATGACTTACCCCAATGCCTGTCAAGGATTACATGAAAGATCTGGAATTACAAGATGTTTTGGTTACCAGACTATTGCTCAGACCACAGACTTCTCCCTCACTTCCAAAGCAAGATACATCCCAGATGTGCTCTGCTCTTCACTCCCTAATAATCTTAACACTGCAATTGTATAAAGAGCTTGTTTCTCAGATACTTGAGTATTGCTCCTGATACACAAAGATCTAGCTCTCTCTGCCGTGATGTGTTATGATAAACTAATTTCTTTTGCAGAGCCTTCCTGGAAAGAAATTTGCAGTAATGCACTATGGAAATCAAATGGAAATAAACTGTCATCATCTTTCCAGTGGCACAATAAAAAATTGAAAAGGGTTTTCTGGACATCCGTGTCACATACAAACCCCAAACAATTGGGGATTGTATCCAGCTTGTGAGTCTTAGTGAAAAGATCTTGGTAATTAAGGCAGTAGTTTGTGCCATGGCTTTTAACTGCTTTCCCCCATACMAGTAGTTTCAGAGCTGCCTGTTTAGGTGTTCAGCATTTTCACTGATAAGGAGAATAAATTCCTAGACAGAAGACACTCCACATATACATAAGGACTCTTAATTCCTCTCACATTTGTGTTCTCTTTGGGATTAAGCCAGTGTTCATACTACAGCCCTAGRTTTTGTGGCTTTATTAATGTGTCTAATTACTTGGAGAGCTATTTTGGCTTAACATTATTCTTACTTGGGTTCCATTAGAAGATCTTCAACAGCTGTTCCATATCTGTGTAATAATTGATTTTACATCAGTTACATCATTGAAATTAATGATGAGAAAGAACCACCTGACTTGCTGTGTGGTCCATAGCAAATTGCTTCATCTCTCTGCTTGGTTTCTGCCTCAGGAACACCTCCTCAACAGTCACATTTTATGTTTGCACTGTTCTAATCACAAAAAAAATCTGCAGAGAAATGACCAAATTCTTGTATGCAGCTATGTGCCTTTCAGTTTATTTAGGATTTGTGTAGCGCAGATTCCAAATATTATAAGTCATCAGACCACAGATCAGAAGGTCATTAGTCCATTTAGTCAATCCAAGAGAGTAAGACTTCACACTACGAAATTTGAAAACACCCTATCATACCACAGCAAGAAGTGCTATGCAGCAATGKATTAATTTATTTACATTTGCCACAGGCAGCTTGTTCTCTCATTCTCTTCCCCGTAACCACATTATATATGCAAAGTAGGATCTGGTAGGATTGTTTTTCYCTGCATAAATACATACATGCTGCTGTGTGCTTATATTAGAGAAGTCAAGGTCAAAAAAGTACACCTTCTATTTGATGCTGCAGCTCCCACTGTGCTTCCTAAAGGAACTTATTATCCCTGCAGGAACAGACCTTGCTTGCACGCTGAAGAGCACCACTTACCCGCAGAGCCAAAGTGTCCCCATTCGAAGGCTTCTTCAGTATCCCTCGTATGCTGGAGTGCTGGCTGGACCCAGCCATTAAACATCTTCAAGGTCCTGAGTTTTCAAACCAGGTCAAGGAGACTGGGCAYGGGATCACCAAAATGTTTAAAAAACAAGATCTCTGAAGCCCCCTAGTCCGGTAGCGCTTTCAAAGCAGGATTTTCAGCAGCACTAAGTGAGGCCATTTGTAGATCTCTCTAGCCAGGTCGTGAAAACAGCTAAACCTGCTCTAGTGCACAGGACTTCGCACTCCTATCCTACTGAGAAAGGTGACCTCCCTGGTCCAAAATTTGTGGCCATTATCTCATGTTGTATCCTCTGTACCTTCTGAGGAGAGTTTGGTGGTGTCATCCTTGTAACTCCTCTGAAAGCAGCTGTAGGGTTTATAACCCTTTAGCCACCTCCTTATGCCCGAGAAGCCCAGCGCCCTCGCAGCTCATGCACATCATACCCCAGCAATGGTTGTCTCTGATGGACCCTCTCCAGCTCCTCAGTGTCACTCCTGAGCTTGAAGGACGTAGGGGAAGAGCGCAAAATATAGCGGAAGAAACAAAATATGTTTAATGGAAATATGGCTGTGTTCTGAGTCAGAATTTCCTCAAGCACTTGGCAAAACTACTACATTGCTGCAGGCCTCAAAGCTGAGGGCAGGACATCATATGARATGAGATGATCATGATGAGAAACAGAAGAGGGTCTTTCAGATTCATTACCCAGGAGCTCACACAGGAACTTATCCTTCCCCAGAGGAYGCCATGCAGTGCTGCAAGAACCTCTAAGCACCAACGCTCACAGTCACCTCGTTTACAGGCAGCTATAGCTCTGCTTTCAACACCTGTGCCCGGGTCATTTTGATGGCTGTGGCAGACAGAGACATCAGTAGAATGACCACAGGTGTCTGCCATGTGAGGTACTGGATGGCAGATAAATATATATTCCACTGTTTGTGCTCCAATGCAAGAGTAGTGGCATCTGGCCTGCACAGGGGTCCTCAATCACCTCAAAGCTGAAGCTGACACAGGACCCCTCACTTGCAGCAGAACATCTCCTGCATCCGTCACTTCCTTTCCAGCCACAAGKCTAAAAATCATCATTCCATCCCTGCACATCTTGCCTTCAGAAGAGCATTCAATTAGCTTTAGTTTACARCTCTGTCAGGCTCCCCCTAGCCTGAGCTATATCATCTTCTCCCCAGCCAGACTTGAAAATTTGATCCAATGCATGCAGTTCCCTGCCCATTTTGACATCTGCGTTCAGTCTAGGGAACAGTACCTTTCCACTATGGTCCTGTGATCAAAATCAGAAAACAAAYGCACAGACTCTGACAAGTAGTAAACTTGTCAAAACACAGAGAAGCCAGGACAAGATTTACGAGACACAACACATCTCACAGTTCCAGGAAAGAGTAGCAACATGGACTTCAATCTCTAATGTACATTTCAACTTCTTGTTGCTTCGCAGTTTTGTATATGCACACACACAAATGAGAAAACATCATTTTACTATTCCAAAAGACCAACAGCTTAATCCTGGGTATGAAAGTTTCCTGGCTGCCCAAAGGCAACGATAAAACCTACCCTCTACCCTACCTGCCAACGCTTGCGTGCAGACAACTCATTTAGAACTACAAAGGTTTTGGCTTTGTTCTAATCTAGCAACTGTTCCTGAGAATTTCCATCACTTTTCCACGAATGTGAATGTTTTCCATGCATTGCTGCACACCAGCAATGTTTTCCAACGTCTTGCTCCAATAAATTTGTACAGAAGACCACAGCAGGAGATTCTACATGCCCCATTGGGCTAGCAATCATTAAATATACAACATCCTAATGAAATGCAGTTTATGGTATCAGCACAGAACTTTTCACACACTGAAAACAAATTTCTCAGCTTTTGAAAGCCACATAAAAAGGCTTCCAGCTGCAATACATTATTTTCAACTAAAAAAAAATAATCATTGGCAAATGTCTTGGCAAAAATAACTGTAGTAGAATAATAAACTGKTGAACAATGGAGTCACATCAACAGGAAAAATAAAAATGCTTTCTCATTTCAAATTGATGGAATTCTCCCAAAAGCACACAGCCTCCATTAAGTTCAACAGGAGCCCACTGCAAGATGGCTGGCTGACACACTAATCAGCTGTTATGCTCTCCACAAAAATACCATCGACTTGTGAATGAACCTGAGTGATCCCAAAAATCTGAATAAAGGTGTGTGCRGATCTTCCAGACAGGCCACACATGGAGACCTGCAGCAGCCGTAGGCAGATGAATGGCAGCACCGTGGTTATCATCTGGATGCRAACCACAGCGAGTTGAAGCCTGACAAGGGCAATTGCATTTTGCTCTTCTCGGACTGCAGKAGCTGGTCAGCAAGGCATGATGGCMCYAACCCCCTCTGATAGAGCTAGAGGGGCAGACCATACCCGTGCCAAGCRGAGGAGCACCAGCAGGCAGGGCTGCATGGAGAGACCTGTGGTGTCGTTGCTGGCTGGTGTCAACAGGTCTTGCAGCCACTGTGCATTGCCAGCCAGCCCGGCAAGAGCAAGGCGTAGGCCAGCTGATGGGAATCGACATCAAAAGCTTTGCCACAAACTCCCAACCAAATCGCAACTCAAAACTCACTAGACAATTGGGAAAAAACCCTGCTGCACATGGAGCAGCTCCCTGTGCAAGTCTATCATGTCACATTCACAGTAAGACTTAATCCTTCCCGCCACGGCCTCTATTCCCAGACACAGTAAAACGCAACTTTCTCAGAGAAGGTGAGTCTGCAGATATGCGATATGACTTAATACAGAGCCTAAGGGAATCTGACCTATTTTAAAAACACAAAGCGAGGAAACAACTCTCAGCAAGAAAATATGATCCTTTACTTTGAAGTTCATGCGGGTCAAAGTAGCCCMATAATTTACCACCCAAGATGATACAAAGGATAAATGTCTCAACTTCCAGCACTGCAATAGAAGCACRAAAATATTCAAGTCTAGAATTACTACATGATRTTTCTAACRGTCTCCATWGTTGCTTTCATCTCCTTTCCCCCTCATTCTTTTCATGGTCATCAGGAAGCCCACTACAAATCTCATGCAATAGCCCTGTTTGATACTGTAATGTTTTTCTCTATATGGTATTACATGATTTTCTAAATTATTTTGGAAATAAATAATAAGCTTAGAAGTTCTCAGAAGAAAATGAATGCAAATGTAGTAGTTTTAATTGGGCAAYTCCACAAAAGAAAAACAGCCTTACTCTCTTCTCCACACACACAGAATTTTAATTTGTGCTACCTCAAAACAAGCAAATTTACAACTAATGCAGAAAAACTACATTGAAAAAGCACAAAAATCCTTTTTCTCTCTTTCTCTTTCTTTAAGCCTATTTCTGAGAATGCCACCAAAAAAAAAAAGTATAAGCTCCTTTTTGGCTTTTTTTTCCTGATTCAAATTTTTCTGTTTTCCCTTTGTATTTTTAGGCACAGGGAACAAAACTGCCATGTGATACATTTGTAGCTTGCACCTTAAAAAACAAAAATCAATGGCAACCTGTGCTTTTTCTTCTCACCGTTGCAAAGGAACTTGAGCAAGAATCACATTTCAATGTACGTGCTAAGCTTATTGGACCAGTCATAAAAATAAAAAAAAAGGCAGAACAAAAGTAGAGGTCTCTAACACTGGAACTTCCTAAGGAGGCACGAGCCAGCCTCCGGTGATGTCTATGAAGATGTCCTTTCACAGAAAGGAAATGTTTGCTCACTCTCATCACTGATTTTAATAGGATTCATTGGCCGAGACAGCTATCCATGCAGAGCAGTTATGATCCCCTCAGAGTTTCATTGACCTTCAGGGAATTATAAAAGAAGGAACTAGTTTCGGTTCCYGGGGAGAGGGAGGGAGGAAGACGAGCCCTCCCGCACGGGGGAGAGGTAAATACGGCTAGCAGAAAGCACTCTGATGCTATAAAAGAATCCCTAACAGCAGGGAAGAAGGCATCAAAACAGCCGCTGTCATTTTAAATATCTCCTACAAAGGAGAAAATATGCTTCAGTGCAATGAGATATCCAGCAGTAGATTTGTATGTAGCATGCTCAGGAATTCATCTCTACATTCAACCCTGCACCACTAGAGCTGAGTCAGCACCATTCTTTTAAATGACCTGATTCTGTAATCCCATTATTAATATCATGAAAATGACTTTCCTCTGTGCTGTTTTGTGCTATCAATGGAAAACCACAGAACCAAAATGCATTAGCTCTCACAGGTCTCCTCTAAGATTATTTGCATCAATACAAACTGAATTAATCATAGAGACATTTGAATAATCAGCCCTTGCATGTTAGTGTCAGAGCTGTGCCAGTAGCTGTGGTTCGCTTCTTCTGTAAAATGTTGCATTTTATTTGCGTTATGGTCTTCTGAACTAGGCATATTTTACTGTTCTCTATCAGGATGAGATCTTGCAATCTACATTGTTATTCTTTTCTTACTCTTAGCATATTATATACACTCAGTCTGCTTTATGTTCCCTAATCAGCAAGACTTTTTTTTTTTAAAAAAAAAAAGGTGGCACGTGTTTAAATTTATGCATCTGAAAGAGGGGAATTCATTAAAGGAAATGAGCACAAGACATGCTGACATTTCACAGAACCCCTTTATTTTGGTGAGATTTTGTCTCAACCTTTGCGAGGCAGCTTTTTTATCTAGCTACAGCTTTTAGTTGCAAAGAGAAGGGTATCTACCAGGGTACCAGACGACTGCTTTGGTGGCCAGTAAAAGCAGTTTAACTCTTTGTACTTCTGAGCAGTCTTATAATTCAGGCAGACAGTAAATACAAGGAGGAAAGTGCTTGGGAGGTGAGGGGAGAGGGTAGGGAGAATAAGAAGAAAAAAGGAAAATAAAAAACAGTTCTAACCCAACCAAGCTGCTAACCGGTGGATTGGAGGCAATCTGTGGATCCTGATTAGCTACCTACAWCTTCAGCATTACATATTACTAAACATTTTACATGCAAAAATCCTTTAGATAGCCAGGGACAGAACCCTGATAGGATGCTGTACAATTTATCAGTGTATTTATTCTGCAAGTGATTTTTAAAAATAAGCTGCTTCCTGAAACAAAAGCAGCTAAAATTCTSAAAAGACAAAGACCTACAAGAAACTCAGCCACACGCTGCAATAAAAGGCTGTAAAAATATTGCRTCTCCCTCAAAAACAAGGCGTAAGAGGTAGGAAAGTGATGGAAGAGGGACAATAAGGGTGCTAAGCAGCAGGCATTACTCTGTGTACACATATGAGTATGAGGACTATTTCCAGCTATTGAAGCAGCAGCATCCAAGGGAATTCAGAGCAACACAAGAGTCACGTAGCTGCCACGAGCTCCTAACCCCACACCGGATGAGCAGCCCCTATGTCAGTCACGCCTCCCAACGTGCGGGGGCTCCTCCTTGCAGGGCCCTGCAGCGCGAGCAGCCCCCTCGGACACACCATTTCCCGCCTCGGAAAATACGGAAGCAATGAAAGAGGCACCGCACCAGAAATACTGAAACTGGAGAGGCAAAAGAAGCAAGAATGCATTGAGAAGTGCGGAAACATCCAACCAAAACAAACACTGGCTTTCAGCAGGATAAATAAATATATTCCCGCCGGCCTGGAAGGGCACAAGGCCTGGCGTTTAGGAGGGGCCCRGCATTGCATGGGGGGACAGCGGCCAATTTACCCAGACCTGCTGGGCTCTTCCCTCATTAATTTTCCTCAGAAATGTCTGTGGTAAACAATGCTTCACAAAACTCCAAGACAGGGAAAAAGCAACTATTTAATCCCACCCTGTTACTGTACGGTTGCAGTTACCATAACAACTTGCGGTAGCTCTTTCCGTAATGGGCTTAGGGTAGAGCTTGTCCACAGAGCCATTTTGCAGCTGTGACTACCCTTGGTCCTCTCCTTCACACCCAGGCTGCCTCTTTGTCGCCAGGAGTCAAGCCGATTTCATTTTAAGTGTAAACTTAGCTCACAATATTATGAAATTTCATGGCTGGGAAAGTCAGACTACAAGAAATGTTAACGTTTGCTAGCACTAAATGCAGCACAGGAGTCATCATTGAAAAAGCAGTGTTTACTTGTGCTCATTAAATACTGCAGTATTTTGCCATCATCACAACAAGAAATTAGTAGGACTATTTACATGAATCTCACCTACTCATTTATAGCTCCCTTACTTCTATATTTAAAGATTAAATCAGTTACCTACATCTGTATGACGATCTAATTTGCTCAGATAGCTTTCCTCCCTATCTTCGAGGAGCTACTTAGATGACCAAAAGAGCTATGGAGAAGGACTGGGAAATCCAGCAAAATCCTTTGGATAAAATGAGTTGAAAGCCTACTCCTCCTGCTAGGATATTTTGTTGATTTTCACTTCACAACGTAGAGAATCACTAATGCAATTTGTTACTAAATACCATTTTCCTTCGGTCTAATTTTGTATGAAATGTTTATTCAAAAGCCTAGACAAAGCTTGATGTCGAAGTCCTGGAGCTTGAAGGAGGACTTTAAAAAATATTTATTTGGATGTTTGCAGCKCTAGTAATTCTTTAAGGAAGTTATAAAGTCTTCTCATACTAACTTATTTACATTGCTTCTGTGTAAGGGAAAATACGCATCMAATCTATCCTGGGTTTTGGAGTTTCCATCTGAGCATGTTGAAGAGAGGTGCTAGGCTAAAGCAACTCTCAAACCTTCCAGCTTTCCTAGGCAACATTTTAACAGAAAGGAAAAGGAGAAAGATAAAAAGATAAAAAGATTTTTGAAAGAAAAAGAAACCTCTCAAATTTTCTCTCATGAAGACAAGAATGAACCGCTTCCACCAAAGGATGCAAAAGCCTCCTAGATGCAAAAACCTAAATGCAAAAACCTCCAAGTTTTTCCCTCTGCAGGAAGATTTAAGCTTCCTTTTAGGCAGGCCGAGAGCTGCAGCTCCCACCTCAGCCCCTCAGCAAGCGGCTACAATCAACCCAGACCCTCCCAGAAAAATTCTCCTCCTCTTCAGACACCACCTCTCCCAACAGGCTACAGTCCAACTTGACACATGTCTGGGTTTGAAGCAGGGCGACTAAAACCCTCACCAATAACAGGCAGATAATCCAAGATCCAACAGCATCTCAAGATGGCAGAGAAGTGCCCTTTCTAGCACAACAGGGTAAATGTCAGGGGATCCTGGATTAATTTCATGTCTCTGCCCTGCACAGGTTGCGCTGTTCACTAAGGTTGAAGACTTGAACATTTGCCAACGTGTGCAAACACTGAGGAACCAGGATGAAGGCAGGCAGGGCTCCTGCAATACAGACATGCAAAACCTGCCACGATGCCCCTGCTTTTCCTTGCAATTCTCAGTACTCTTTGGGGGAGTTTTTATCAGCCCTGTCTCCTCAGCTACCAGAATTAGAGTCCGTTTGTAGCTATGCTTTAATTTCTTTGTCTCCTACTTAAAGGCATTTYCTGATCTAAAAACATTCCTCACTGAAGATAATTCCTACCTAAATCATTTCTRTTCACAAAACTCTTCAAGACCTTCAGATTCAAGGATTTTTTTTTTCCTTAATGAAGCTAAATGTTTAAAGCATTCCCAAATCAAATTAAGCAGTGACATATTTGGACTCAATTTGTTGTGTAAAGAACATTATTATCTAGTTAGCAATCTCCTCTCATTCACAAGTATAAAAAAAAAAAAAAATCACTAAAAGAAAAATTCTGTAGTGTTATAAACAAACACATAYACAATTAACTGCCATGTTATCTAATGACTTATCCATGGATACATTTTTGTCTCTTAACTAGTGATAAACATCAGCAAGTATTTTTACCTGTAGGAATCCAAATAGTTCTAAGTCTAATTGATTATTATTTYCTGAGCACAAGCAGCAGATTAACAAGCTCCACTTCACTGATGCCTGCTCAGTTTGGACATCAGTGCAGACAATATTGCTGGCTTGCAAAGGGTAGAGGAGTACAATAACCARGTGTTGATTTCAGCCCCATTAAAATGCTGGAGATGACATATGCCAAATAAAAATAACAAAATGGATACAAAAAGCCATGCGATGTCTGACTTGAAATATTTCAATGAAGAAAGTATAAATTAAACTAAAAGAATGCTTGAACTTACCTTGGAAAAACAGCAAATTAAATTAAAAGTATGTTTGAAGCTACCTTGGAAAATAGCAAATTAAATATCACATTCTTAGAAATCCATTTACTCAATCTCTACAATATGGTTCAGGTTTAACATCACAGATTCTTAAACTTGCATAGCTGAACAGTGATGGGAAGTAAAAAATAAAGAACAGCCCATGAAATAACATTGGTACAAACTGAAGGTTACCAGAGTCCTACTATTCTAGTTGCATCTAGTTTATTTAAAGCCCATAATCCATCCTGTAGGTTTATATAGACTATCGTCTAATTCCTATGAGAAGACACACGTGATCCATGGCAATCAC
The DNA here is from genome assembly GCA_003342815.1 of Eudromia elegans. NCBI lineage: Eukaryota > Metazoa > Chordata > Aves > Tinamiformes > Tinamidae > Eudromia > Eudromia elegans. Next base: position 4,354,282 of record PTEX01000014.1, on the reverse strand, counting down.
TTTGAAGCACTGGGCACCCCATTTGGACGAGGGAGCAAACAAAAGCACCTTTAGGAAAACACTGCAAAACGCAAAGCTGTTTGTGAACATGCTGCACTGCACGAGCCATGCTGAGCACAGCCCTGCAGGCAGGGGCAGAAGGGGCTCTYGGAGAGCCAGTCGCAAGGGCAGTATTTAGAGCAATAAACAGGAGCTGGGAAGACCTGGCATGAAATAGTGGAAGCCAAGAGAATTTATCAGTGATCCTGGAAGGCTTAGAAATACATGAACAAGGAAACTTCCTCTGATCTAGGAAACCAGATGTTTGTGTATTGTCTGCCTGTGAACAGCACAGCATCAGGGACGCATTTGCCTCATAAGGACCCTGCTCTGAACAAGCTCAGCTCAGAAGAGTCTCAAGTTGAAGGGTGACACCACCACAAGTGCTCCTGTCCTGCACTGCTGTGAGAGTCAAGGCACACRATGAAGCAGGAGCTGAGGCACCTTGGAGCCCACCACGCAGCCCGCTGCAACATGCGTGCTGTGGTTGGCATTCCTCGTGCTCGTCCAAACACRGGTCTCATGCTGCATCTCTTAGAAAGCAGCTGGATATTACACCCATTCATAATACCCTGAGTAGCACCACTTGCAAATTACTTCCAAGGAAATGAGTACTTAGGAATTTGTCAGAGACCTGATTAAATGGTGAAATGAATCAGTGTTAGAACTGCAATAGACTTTGATCAGTTTAAAAATGGCTTGTTTGAACATTTGAGATCATTAGCAAGGTGTAAATGGGAGTGATATAATACAGCGTTGAGAGCAATTAGACTGGAGTTCATTTTGTAGTGTCTATTGAGTACATTATTTTTATCTGGTTTAGAAACATTATAATACTTGCATAATAGATGCGACATCCTTTCTCCTTGAACATTATCATAGATGTACTTTCAGTAATATTCACTCATGTGAAAGCAGCAATAAACAGTGTTTGTCCATAGCTTGATCTTGCTCTGAAAGCTAAAGATTTCTGTGGATCAGATAATTATTCTATGCTCCAAGCTCTTTAGACATTTTTCCAGATATCTACTTAAACTGTAGTCAGTACAGATGGCAGTGAAAGTATAAGGCCTAGACCTATGAAGTATTTAGATTGAATTGGCTTAGAGAAACCCAATGACTACACATATTAAATAGCATGAAATGTCATTATACAACAAAACACCACTAACCTAGAAATTACACTGCCCATTTCTCCTAACATTTACTGCAGATCTGATTCAGAAAACAGTGATTAAAGCCCCAGAGTCTTCCTTATTGTATTAAGTTCATATATGAGGTGAAATTCTGCTAGTTGCCCCCCCGCCCTCTTCCCAGTTGCCCCATCATTCATATTCCCATAGCAAAAACAAACATACTGACTGTATATGTCTGAATATCATGCCATATACCTCCTGAACTGAAGCACTCACACAGAAGGGTTTCTAAAATCCTGATGTTCAAGTAGTTTATCATTACCTTCTATGAGAAGCAGATAGCATCAAGAGCCTGATCCAGACCACTTCTAACTCAATAGTGGCCTTTCCATTGGCATTAGTTACCTTTGGATCAGAGATGTAAGTCTGGAAGTCTGGACGCACATAATAAAGTGGCATTTAGAAATCAACAGCATGACAACCCTCACCTAACTACCCTAAAACACTCTCAGCACAACTATGCATAAATAGACTAGCACTCTTTTTTGCTGTTGTTAGCTGTAGTTTCTTGATTCATGATGAGCACTGCCATTAGAAATTTCTAATGTCCAACACTTACCACTGAATTATATAAGCATATATTATACAGCAGTAAGGATTGGAATAGGCTCATAAACAGAAATTCTGCAGTAGTAAAGGAAGCTAAAGCTAAGCCAGAATGCTAAATTCACATAACTGACTTCTTCAGCTCCACCTCTTAACGGCCTCTTGATTAGTAGATGCTGCTGTAGTATTTGTCTTTGGACCATTCCTAGTTAAACAGTCAAAACTCCCTTYAGTTTAAGGATTGGGAGTTCACACCAGTAAGACCAGCATGTTTCATCAACTGGAGCGCAGCAATGGCTGTGCTGCCAGATGSAAGGCAGCACCACATAGGTAGTTTGGTAGTTCTACACACAAGCATTGCCAAAGTTGCCCCACTGCCATATAATTTATGCCTGTGGCTGAAACTAAATCTTTGTGGTGCCTATTAATTGTAAACAGAATCAGTTTCAAATATGTGGCTTCTCCAGCCCTGATGTAAAGTTTTCGCTCAGGAGCTTAATTTTTTCTTGTCAGGTATATCAAAAACTGCCCTTCCCCTTGTTAACGCTCCGGAGCTATTAGTCTATCAYTGCTCAGGCAGATCCTTCCTAAAAATTCAACAGCTTTCTTTGAACATGTGATTATGGGGTACTAAGTTCAAGTGTTCTTTCTAAATTTCATTCTTCATTTTCCTCCATCATTCAGGTATTTTTTAAGAATCTCAGGACAAGCAGAGTCTACCGTATGCCTTGAAAGCAGAGAGAGAACTGATAATCAGTAAAAATGGTAACAAAAGATTAAGAGACGGAGCCAGGATAAGGAAGACATTTCCTGAGCCTCTTGGGAATTTTTGAGATTTCAGTATTGGTTTTGTCTCCTGGAAAATATGGTAACATGTAGGGCATGGCAAAGGAAAGGAATCCAGCTCCTAAACTGGGTAATAACTCCTGCGAAGCAGCAGAGAAGAGCAGATCAAATTATCTCAAAATACTTCATTTAGAAATTATTTTCTGAAGTAAAAGCTTCATTTTGCCAGTGCAGACTATAAAATACTCCTGAAGAAAACTGGCAAACTTCAAAAAAATAGTAAGGATCACATCTTTCTGCAAAAGACCAGATGGAAAAGAAATAAACAAGCATTTAAGTGCTGCTGATCCATGCTAAATAGTTTTCTTGATTGGGGACAAGTGATTTTTTTTATTGTCATTTTGGTTTGTTTTCAGCAATCAGACCTCCAAGAACCTCTACTTGCTTAAAGAGAACTGGTAAGAGAAAAGGGCTTCTTTCTGCCTTTCTGAGTGGAGAAATAATCAAAAAAAGCCAAGCGCAGAWGAAGCGGGTCACCGTCGGTGAGCTGCGTCGTGCAGTGCACCCGCCGGAGACGCAGATGTGGAGAGAACGTTACGCCATTGTCATCCTGCAAAACTCTTCTCTTTGCTTGGAAATTAACTTAGCRTGCGAGTATTAGGACTGGGGATTCCAGTAGTAACACTTGGATTTCGATTCCCAGCAGGTTTCTGCCCCGGGAAGCGCCCGCGGAGCAGATGCYGGACTCGCCTCGTGCGTCTGCGGTGCTGGGGCCGGAGGGAGCTGCACAGGGATGGGGGGCTGCATGGGGACCCTGCACCGAGCCCACGCGGGCTGCAGACACCCCCCAATATCAGGGCACACAGCTGGGGCGCGAGCGAAGTCACGGCTCCTCTTACTGCAGCGACAAGAGATTCCCAGGCCTGGCCTGAACAGTGACAGGACGCGGAGGGTCCCACAGCCCCTGCCCGCCCTGCCCGGCCACACGAKCTGCCAAAGGCAGGGAGGAGGGGGAAGGCAGCAGGCACCACCTCTCTGCTTCAGGCTCCTCAGACAACCCAAAGTCCTGGCAAAATTCAGCAGCAGAACAAGGAGCTTTCTTTCCACCCCCCACTGCAGTAAGAGACAGGAAACTTGTATAATTAGTTAATTTAGACCCTGTAATGAAAGCTGTTTTATGTTCTGACATTAAAGGATRTAAGAGTCATTTAAAACCTGGAAGGCAAATTCATTGTCGGTGCAAACAGCTGACTTCAGTGACATTCAGCTTGTTTATGCAAGCAGCAAATTTGGCCTGCTTGTACTTTTTGCTCAATGCTTCTGTCAAACAACGCAGAGCAAACAATATTCRGCTTCATCTCACTCTGGGCAGATCCACTCTTCGCACCCAGGACTCTCTCACTGCCCGCCAGTTTGAATTTCCCCCCAGCCCAGGCTTTGATGTACCTTTGTAACAGCTGCAAAACACATTTCATGCCAAGGACCAATTTGCCGGCGYAGCACTAGACATTTCAGAGCATCGCTAGCTATTCATGCAATATTTTTTTGGCAGCCTTTCAAAATATAATAGCACACAGAGCTGTTGTCTCTCACTGTACCAACCCTGTTCATGCATTTTTCTTTTCTGTGGATATTTTTTTTAACCAGAGAACTCATCCCAGCAACATACAAATTTCTAATCCTATAGCTTGCTTTTAATGGCACTAATTTTAAAGCCTAATCAAAGTCCTTGACTTTGTAAGCACAAAATATCTCTTGCAGAAAACAGAGGAGAAGCAATAAAAATCCTTACATCCATCCCCTGCCGCGTGCACCAGCTGAGCGACCATCCTCAGGGAAGAACACAACGAGCAGCAGGTAAATCCTAAGTACGCTGGGAGAGCAGGGGCTGCTCTCTCTGTCCCTACTAACTCTGTACAAAATGTGCAAAGATGCATTTTTAATTTGTATGTATTAACTTCGCATAGGAGAAGGCTTCATGAGAAGGCATAGGTCATGGGCATTTCATCTACCTCAGACCTCCAAAGCCAAAACCACAGTGAATGAGTTGAATAAACGTATGGCAAATGCCTTTCTTTTTTCCTCTCTCTTTTTAAATATACTCTACACTCACAATTTAATACTGTGGTGCTACTAGAAAAAAAAAACCCACAAAGCTGCTGTTGATAGTAGATGAGCCCCCATCACAGACTGGCTCCCTGGAGTCCAAGAGGATGGCTCTTAGGTCAGCTGTCTCTTAAAACCTAATGTATTTCCTACAAAATTGCCCAAGGACAGTTTTGTCACAGATATTTTAAATTCTACTGATATTCAATTATTAAGCATCAATTCCTACATGCCAAAATACAGGGTACTACAGACTCTAGCAGTTATTTCAGCAGGATCGTTGCATTCTGTCTTAAAGTATATTCTCCTTTTGTTTCAAATCACGAGGGGACTTTGCCATCAGCCCAAACTACACTTCCAATACAGAAATCAGGCATCAATCTCATCTCCTGGAAGACATCCATCTCTCCTCCCCAGCCCAGCCCTCCCCTTCGCATTCACCTTGTCAAAAATCCATCTCCTCCGACTTAAAGGCATCCTGATACTCTGGCTCTGAGGGAAGTGCTAATTCCTCCCCGGGCTGTGCTGGAGGCACTTCAGGAGAACCTGCTTTCAAGAATCACCCCCAGCAAGTTTCTGCTCGCTGGCACCGTGACTTTTTCCCAACCCCAGAGCCAGGTGAGGAGGGCAGCCTTCCTCCCAGCCGCTCCATCCCAGGGATCCCACCTCTGAGAAGCAGAAAGAGATGGAAAACTGAGACCAACTCCCCACTCTGTCCTGCCCCCAAAGTGCTGGCCTCAGCGGCCAAACTCCTCGATATTCAGCTGGCACCAAGTAGCCTGTTCTCCCAGAGGAAGCAAACTAAACACCTTCATTATGACTGCTGTTTCTCAGATTCCACTGGTGCTTTGTGCCACTTGGCACTTCTCATCATTCATCTTAAATATACACAGGCTTCTATCCAGTTAGATTGATCAGTACCATGTTCTGCAGGTTATTCCTCTTTCCAAAAACTAAGATTTTTTTTATGGATCGATAGTATTCTGACAAGGAGGGGAGTTGCCGTCTTCCTTTGCACTTATTTGCTTTTCCTCTCCTTCCACAGATCTGTTAATAAAAAGCATGGATGCAAAGCATAAGAGAATCTTTGAGATAGGAGCAACTGCAGAAACATACAGAGAAGTTAAACATCATCACAAAGCAAGTCAACAGCAAAGTCAGAAATAAACTCCCAATCTCCTGATCCTAGACATTCTCACAAAAAATACTTTATTTCTAACACTGCCTGTTTGACTTATGTCTTTTTTTTTTCATTTCAGTTCTTTGAAAGACTTTCAACTGCAAAACCAGAAATATATATATTTTATATCTATATATATATCTATATATCTATATATTTATATCTATATATCWATATATATATAGATATAAAATGAGGTTTCCTTTAGTTTTCCTGGTTTATTTTTTAATTTGAAAGAGAAGCTTAGTGCGATCCCTAAACTATATATTTCAAAATTTAGCTTTGATGAAAAACAGGAGACCAAATGAAAAGGAGAAGTTGTGCAAGATTTTTCTTTAAACTGAGAGGCAATTTTTATTAAAAATGGACGGAAGGTCTCTAAGAGTATTTCTCAGTTGTCCACCTGCAACTTGCTAAAGATAGATACAAAATACAATAGCTGACTCCTGTTTGGTGCACACAGTAATAACAACTACAGAAGAGCAATAATCAAAAACTAAATATTTGGGTTTTTAGGATTTTACAATATTGAAAGCTTCACTGAGAAGCACTGTCGGCAAAGTATGTGACAGATTAAAGAGACGCGTACACCGCCAGGTAGCCTTCAAGTTGTCACTGAGGAGACTCGGATCACAAACTAACTGAATAAATACGCCCAGCAAGGCAGGCAGCTGGACGCACGATTTATTTCCAGGCGCTTTCCTTGTGCTACAGGCTATTTCTGCCCCAGCAGGGACATTCCCCGTGGCAGGAGCAGCGAGACACTGGAAGCCTCATGCTGCAGCCGGCCTGGGGGTGCCGTCATTGAGCTCGTCTGGGCAGGGGACGGACACGGCTCCCATCGGCACCAGACACGGCCCTGCGCCCCACAGCTCTGACACCAGCCTCGGACATCCTAAATCATGGAGAGCAAGCCCAAATTGAGCAGGCAGTCTGCCCTGCTGGATTCCACTCTGGCTTGTAATAAATTGTGGGCTTTATGAGCAATTACAATTAAATCATTTTGTGATGAAACTTTTATTGAGAGGCACCATAGGAACAAACACAGCAGCATAATTCAATTTGTTTTCTCACTAAAGATACACTGTTGATCAGTATTTTTCAAATCATGCCCTTTTACCCGTGTGTCTTGTAAAAGACAGAGGACATTTCTCTAACCTCATTAAGCTCATAACAAAGACCAGAAGGAATTCTGTCTTTGCTTCTCAGAAGATGACATATGGTCTCTTCCACAGCATTGTCAGAACTAATCTTTAAAAACTTCACCTTAAATTGCCTGACAACTGTGCTAAGCTAAATTTATTTTTATATTAACCCTTAGGAAAACAAGCACTTTCCAGACTGCCAGCAAACAGCGAAACCAGGAACCTTTGCGATTCCAGTCTGCTGCTCATCTGAAAGCCTTAGGGCAGTACATACACACTAATCTGCACAACAATCTTTAAGGAAAATATTAAAGCCATTTTAAAGAGAGTAACAGTGACTAACAAATAGGTTAAACTCGATGGCAAAATAAAATTGTTATTTAAGGACAAAGCTGTGGGGCTCATTTTCCAAATTCCCGACTCACAGCAGTAGCAGATTTTTTTTCCTTTTTTTTAACCACTAAATAGAGTATTTCCTAAACATTTGCCAGACGTCAGCATTTGCTTTAAGTTATTTTTAAATTAATATTAAATTAATTACATTAAAGTGTCCGCAATGTTCTCTGACTTCATTAGAAAGTTCTTGGAAGGATTCCATGAGAAAAGTTCCAGATAACTAGTTTCCAAATATAAGATCCTGAAGACAAGGGCTAAATTTGTTAATTAAAAAAGGGTAAGAAAAGGAAACCTCATTTCTTTCTCAGAAAGCTCACCTAGATCACCTAGAAATCTCACATGCTTGGCAGGGTTTAAAACTTCTAAAAGCAACTATTTGTAGAGTCACAAGGCACTTAGTCCAGTCTTGCTGGTTCCCTGTTCTCATAGGGACACAAAAAGAAATTGAATTTAATTCCASTTCTTCTGTTGGTGAAGTATTTTATGGAATCTGAGAGCATCATGCCCACTAGAAATACTAATTTCCAGTACCCTGAACAAACACCCTAACTCAGATGCTCAAAACTTTGTGACAACTTGTCCCTCTCCCCTCCAAATCAATCCACAGATCAAACATAATTGGAAGGTTCATAAAAAAATATGAGTAAAGACTATGAGATACTCGAGATAATGGAGSCAGCAGTCATATGAACGTGACCTTAGCAAGAAGAATAATTTTCCAGTAACTGGAAAATCCCTTTTCTGCTCCCTGCACCATTCCAGGTGGTGTCTGAAAGCTTTTGCWGGAGCTCATGTTCCTCTGTCCAGTCTTTATGAGGCTATCCAGAAAGACAGGAGCTCTCTAACGAGATTAACATGATAACTGAACACCAGCAAAACAGTTTTAACAACAAAATTAGAATTATCTTCATCAGAAAGTGGAAAACGTAGACATTCTCAGCTTAGCAGCAAAGAAGAGCGAAGCTCGCATCTCTGGAAAGCAGTTCTTTTCAATCATTTCTGCATCAGCCACAGCACCTTCCCCCAGCTCCATCCAGAGAAGGTTGCTTATAACTCCATAGAATTGCCTCCCATTAGGCTKTATTGTAATGTTTTTTTCCATGATKAGGCTTTATCATCTTTTTCATAAAGTATTGGACTAGAAGAAAGCCATTTTTGGAGGCAAAATGTATCTGTTGTAACTAAAACATGTATTTCGCCCCTTTAGCTATAGATTGGAGATACCTCTACATTCCTACCTCTAAWTCTTCTTCCTAGCTGTGCTTCCCTAGGCAGTTACAACTCAACACAGGTTTTTTTGGTACACATGTTCATTGCTCGACTGCAGCTTTAAAATCACAGCCCATCTGGGTGCGACTTTCTTCATCTGACATTTTCCCATGCTGTGAGTTCAGTTACTCGGTCATGATACATAAAGATAATTTCACAGATCATCTTGGGTTCATTAGAAAAATATATACACAAAAATATAGGCATTCATTTAATTAACAAAATCTCCAGCTGGTATTGTTCATCAACTTACACGCTTTCTTTGGGAGACATACCTCTGATATTCTCCAAATAAAGAGTTTCCAGAACCTGAGTCACACTGTCATGCACCAAAAATTCATCCTGTAAGCTCCTCTAGGCAGTGAGAAAGAAACAAAAAATAATATTCAAACGACTTCCACAAACAATACACAAGTGAAGGAAGAGGAAAAAGAAAACAAGTATAAATCCTTCATCCAACAGCTCATCACCTCCATCAGAGCTGCTAAAGCGAAGACTTTATGTCAGCTACATATTGATCTCAGATAGAAATCAGTTAGCCATTTTGCCCTCACAAAGATTCTTGCCGTGAAACCGCGAGCATCTTTGTGATAGAAAAGTTACTTGCTCAACAAGAGAAAAGAACAAGCTTTAGTTTCAACAGTCCCAAAAATTATGCAGCTCCTTTGTGCCACAGTCCATACTCAGGATTCACAGCATTCAAAGGAATTAGAAATGTCCACCTGCTACTCAAAATGTTTCTTTTTCCAGCTGTGCAATCCTAATAGCAGAAACTTTGACTTTTTAAATAGTTATCATAATTATGCTCTAAAAATTAGAAGTGCTGTTCTGCAGTAGGCTAGTATAACTTGAGTATCTACAGATTTTCTTGGAGTTTTGTCAAGGTATTCTCTAAGGAAACAGAGACATCGTTACTGAACTTCATCAGAATACATGAAATGTTAACACTTCAGATTGTTRTAAGGTTGTAATATCAGCCTGATACACTTGGCCTATAATTAATACCACTACACTGACAAGTGCTTGCATGTGAGTATGTATTAAAAATTAAGATTATACCTATAAAATATATATTATACATAATTACACATAGTTACATRCAGGGTAAAGCAGTAATTTATTAAAGAAAATATTTTTCTGTTGGGATTATGTTTTCCAGTTAAGGTTTCACGTACACTAAAGCTTGCACCTCTATGCATATAAGCACAAGCCTTTTTCATATAAGTGCTTATCTGTTGTCTTAAAAGGTTCATCTTGATGAACCTTTCATGTTCTTGCATTCATGTTCTCCTTCATCCCTGTGCAAGATCCCTACCCTCTTCCCTCCCCTGCTGCCTTCTCTTACCTTTCWATGGGCACAGCTTTCATCCACTATCATTTAAATAACCATGGCATTAGCRTGAAGACATGCTACCACCATTTTGCTTACTCCTCTTGCATCCCTATCTAGTCCATTTAACTTGCAGCATCTCTGAGATGGCAAATAATTATTTCTTTGTGTTTGCACTGTAACATGATTGAGCGCTACTTATGAGCATTTAAGATAATAATTGCACACTTGTATAAATTGCCACAGCAACGACTCAGGCATAAATGCTTTTCTTTGGCACGTGATTTCTTTATGCACAAGGCACAGAACAATTAATCGCAGCTCTGCAATAYCTGTCCTTGAGGTTTTGGTTGAATATGAAATACTATTTTAAATTATTTATCACTACGTGGGGTTAGATTATCTTAACATTTGCAAGATAYGGCTATGACCAAATCTAAACCAGAATCTATTCCTGATGTAGGCTCAAATATCAAAACCAATTAAGTTTGAAATACTATRCATTTAGCAATCTCCTTCCAATATTTTTCTAACACAGCAAATTTTGGCATGGAAAGAGATAAAATTGTGAGGTCTGGTTTTCCTCAGTATTATTGTATAAAAGGTGGTGCACATTAACATGGAACTAGCTTTCCAAATGTYTCAAGCTAGAAACATTTCAACGTTTACAGAATCACAGAATGGTTGCGGTTGGAAGGGACCTCTAGAGAGCATCTAGTCCAACCGCCTGCTCCAGCAGGGACCCCTAGAGCACGGGGCACAGAGTGGCATCCAGGTGGGTTTGGAAGATCTCCAGAGAAGGAGACTCCACAACCTCTGTGGGCAGCCTGTTCCAGGGCTCCGTCACCCTCACAGGAAAGAAGTTCTTCCTCACATAAAGATGGAACTTCCTGTGCTTCAACTTGTACCCATTACCCCTTGTCCTATCACTGACCACCACTGAGAAGAGTTTGGCCCCATCTTCTTTGCATTCTCCCCTCAGGTATTTGTAGATATTAATCAGATCTCCTCTCAGTCTTCTCTTCTCCAGACTAAACAGGCCCAGCTTGCTTAGTCTTTCCTCATGACAGATGTTCCAGTCCCTTAGTCACCTTTGTTGTTCAACGCTGGACCCTCTCTAGGAGCAACACATCTCTCCTGTCCTGGGGAGCCCAGAACTGCATCCAGTATTCCAGGTGCAGCCTCACCAGAGCAGGATCCCCTCCCTCGACCTGCTGGCAATGCTCCTCCTGATGCAGTCAGGATCCCATTGGCCTTTTTGGCCATGAGGGCACATTGCTGGCTTATGGTTAACTTCTTGTCCACCAGGACTCCCAAATCCCTCTCCATGGAGCTGCTTTTCAGCAGATCAGCCCCCAATCTGTACTAGTACCTGGAGTTATTCCTGCCCAGGTGCAGGACCCTGCACTTGTCCTTGTTGAACCTCATGAGGTTCCTCAAACTCTCCAACCTGTCCAGGTCCCTCTGAATGGCAGCACAGCCCTCCAGAGTATCAGCCACTCCACCCAGTTTAGTGTCTTCCACAAACTTGCCCAGGGTGCACTCTGTGCCCTTGTCCAAGTCATTGGTGAGTTGTTGAACAGCACTGGGCCCAGTACTGACCCCTGGCAGGGAAAAACACAGKCCTCCAACTAGACTTGGCCCCATTTATCACAACCCTGAGCTGTGCTATCCAGCCAGTTCTCAGTACATCTCACTGTCCCTTCATCTAACCCACACCGTCCATGAGGATGTTATGGGAGACTGTGTCAAAAGCCTTGCTGAGGTCAAGGCAAACAACATTCACAGCTTTTCCATCGCCCATCCAACCAGTCATCCCATTCCAACTCTCACTTATCTGTGTTTCACATCCATTTCTAGTAGTACCACAACTAATTACTTTGTGCTCTTCATCAGAAAAATTATATAGAGCTGCGCTATATTAGTTTTGCCTCCCAAAGCAAAGAATCCAACAAAAAGTCATTGTTTTGATCTATGCAAAACAAACATCACCAATTGGTGATGAAACAATTAACACAATACAAATTGCTACATTAATCTGAGCTTCCTCACTGTCCATAAGAAAGGAAAGCTAGGGCAACCTAAATCAGCAAATCAGTTTTTGCTTCAAATTCTTTGAAGCAAAAGAAAAACACCAATTCTGAACTGATCTTGTAAGTCAGTTAACTGTAACCATGACCTGAGATGGCTACCATTAATAAACTTTCAAAATTTGAACAATTATTTGGGTAGCTATTGCTTAGAGAAATGGAGTCCTAAGTTTAACATCCTAGAGGTACTAACTCATAATTTGTACATCTAACTAGATTATTCCACTAAAATCCTATTTTCAAAGAACAGGAAAACATTTCCTTAATCTGTAACAAGTTGGGATATTAAGCCATTAAATGCAGCATGTGAAAGCATAGCTGTGCCCTCTTGTGCTCACACATAATACCATTACTTGTCTCAAATACRCTACGTGTTTCTCTGCCAGCTTAGCTTGCAGGTTGTGAAACTTCTCATGGAACTGTCTTAACACTTCCGAGAGTTTCATGATAAACAGCACATATGAAAGAGATRTAAGGCAGCTCAGGTGCATTTACCGTAGGTCACGGTTCCATCTCCAGCTGTTCCTGGGCACTGTTTGCCCAAGATACCTCCAACATCGCTTACAGGCACGGGAAATAAAAATGAGAAGCAGTTGCTGGGACAGCGTTTGGACTTTAATAAGAGAGGGGTAAAAAAAAAAAAAAAACAAACAGTAAGAGATAACCAGGTGTCACTGGCTGCAGTATTTACCCTGTCCCCTGGCTGACATATACCCCACAGCGGAGGTATTCAGGATCTTCAAACAAATTTGCTCCCCATCACAGGCCTCCTAGATTCAAGCCCACTTAGATYAAGACAAAACTAGAAAGTCTCTCTGAATGGCAGCAGAATTTCCAGCCCGTTTTCCAACGAGACCATTCCGAGCTGCCCCACAGGGGCACACAGTACACACCGGCCTGGTTAGGTACAGCACCGCAGTTCTCTAGACAGGCAGCCCACATATTCCTCGCCTTCCCACACATCTCCAACACAGATAATAAGACTTAATTGCATAAAAAACCCCCCACACTTTACAGACTGGAAACAAAAAAAAAAAAGCATCTTTTTAGTGCGTAAAGCAGGAAATATGGATTTCTTTGTTCCCTTTAGCCTCACCACAGTTTATTTACAGTCTTCCTATGGTGGCACAAAGCAGTCTTTTCAAACCACAAGGATGCTGTAACAGCTTTAACYGGGATTTCAGAGATTAGTACGGACCACAAAGTGAGAGTACAATCTCACCACAACTACTAGTGTCCAAATTATTGGTCTACAGAAGGAGTATTTACAGCAGATTGTTAGACCTTTGCAAGACTCCAAAGAATACAGAATCATAGAATATATTCAATCCTTATTTTACCATCAGGCTCTGTTGCTCCTATTGATTTTTTTTTTCCTGGTTGCTAGAACTGATAAAGTAAAAAAATTACCAGGTTAAACAGTATTCTATATTACGGAAATGACCTTTCARAAACACGGGTTTAGGCAATGAATACACACAGGCTTGTGACCAAAAATTTTTCAAAGATAAAACCTAGAAGCTGTGACAATATATGCAAGTACCTTCTCATGCACAGGAAGGGAAGACAAGAGAGGGAAGCTAATGCCTGATCACCTGACTTTCAAAAGTAATAGGAGCTGATCCTAAAAAGGAAAGCAACATTTCCAAAAAGGTACGTGTAACMTTGAAAACATATTCCCAACTGCAGRMACATCAGCTTCTCTACATAACAGCATATTTTCTTTATATGATTTGTGTAATCTACCAAATAAACCTACCTCACTGCATGAAGCAAGTTCTCGARTTCTTCACATGCACCTGCACTCTGTGACTTACCGTACTGCTTCAAARGTTTAATTTATCACATGCAGATATATGCAGAGCCACAGAAACCAGAGTTGAGAGCACTGGAGAGGCTGGTTTCAGGGCTTACCTGGACTGCTTGTGGTTCTCTTGAAGTGGCCCCTTCTCCATTCAGGGCCAGCAACCTTTAGAGTTTAGACAGGAAAATGACTTTAAAAAAAAAAAATAAAAAAAAAAAAAAAAAAAAAAAAAAAAAAAAAAAAAGGGAGAAAATCCCTGACACTTGGAGATGAAAGAGCAAGATGGTAATCTCTGGGTCTGTGTAAGAGCCACTAGAACCCAGAGGGCAGAAAGGGAGAAACCCAAGATAAATTGAGCCCCCCTAAATATTGGAAAAGACATTGCTCTAGCATGTCTAGCATCTTTCCACACGATTACTATCATATCACATTTTAAGAACCTGTTCAGAGGAAAAGCATGMAAATCATCTTCCTAATCAGACCTTGAAACGCTTGGGTTCTTTTCCCCAAGGCAGCTCTAGAAGCAGCACAGGCCTTCTGTGTAAAGCACAAAATATCCACACGTACTACTCAACAAGACACCCGCATTGCTAAACTAAACACCAGACAGAAATCCAGGCCAGTTGGCACCGAACTATCACAGGAGTAGCTTAAAATCCTGTTTTGACTTGTTATRGAAAGAATTTTAGCTTATTGAACAAACTTTTAAACTCCCATTCTTGTGCTGCTTGCAGAAAAAAAATACAAATTGCTCTCTGCAGCCAGAGAGTCAGCTCTGATAAGAGTTTTACATGGCTAAGCATGATTTAAGATGGAATAGTCTTTTCCCATATTATTTGCTGTTTCTTCCCATTCTCCCTCCAGCCCAAACATTCATTTTTAAGTGAATCCAGAGAAGTTGTTTTCCCTTGAATTGGATAAAAAATGACTACCTGAAAATTGCTGGTGCAGATGCATCTCAGGAAAAAGCTGTTGCAAAAATTAAAAGAGCTTAGTTATCAGGTAGCACCACCACTTAAACTGCCTTTTTTAAATGAAAATTCTGTAGCTTCAAAAAAATCCAACTAAAGTCTGGAAATTACCAGTTTAAGGATGACCAAGTCCCCCTTCATATAAGAGTACTTCATTCATGACCCTTCAGCTCCTGACTTGCACCGCTCCATCTCTACTTTGCTCTCTGTTTCCAGTCATTAWTAATATTATGGCATAAACCATTCTTTGAAAATGGCTGAATCTGCTGGCTTAATCCATCTGCACGGATTTCAAAGTAGAAGGACCAAATGTTATTACTTAGAAGGCAATCCTCCTCTCCCCAAATTTGGTATCTTGTCTAGAATGAAATGAAGTAATTTTTTATATCTATCAAGGAATCAGTATTTGCCATTTTTAGCTAAATGTCCTTTGACTGCACTCCTCCTCACGAGGAAAAGGATACCCAAACTATACCCTTAAGACTCATTTGTTTTCTTCTTTGGTCCTTATTTATCCCTGGAAGGTGATCTGCTCAGTTAATTGAGCTGATTGAGAGTAAACTGACGTAAAACCGTACATCTGCAACCTGAAAGAAACCTGATTCTCATTCCTTTTAGGCAAAACTAGCCCTTACGATGCAAGCAGGGATGGGGCTTTTCCCACAAACAGAGCAAGAGAAACCCCAGACATGACCAGACGCTTGGGATGCAGGAGACGCAGCTCTCCGGGGGCACACAGGAATGCCCAGGCAAGGTAGCAGAGGGCCTGATTCCCGAGTGCTTTGATGGAGAAGAGATCTGCCAGGAGCCAGGCAGGCTGGCAGTGGCCGTAGGAGGAAGGCAAGACCCTCCCCTTCCCTGAAGGACAAGGAAAACTAGCGTCCCATGAATGTCACGTTGTAGGATCAGAGCTATCAGGTATCTTTAGTTAGGGGCATATTTGATGTAAGGCGACCATGATTAAACGTTGCTGTTACTCACCAGATAATGTTCCAGCGCATATCAAGTTCCTTTGAAACACCCTTTAGGCTCAAAAACATTTATCTTTATTCTCTCTAGTTCCCTCCCTTTCATGAACCTCGCATTTAAAATCAAAGTGTAAAAAAAAAGAAAAAAAATCACAAAGGAAGGGAACAATCCGTGTCAGTTCAGCTTGGCCGCTGCAGCCTGCCAGCTGAACAGGAGCTAGAGATGGCACCGGGCATGAGTAGAGCGACCGAACTCACCGGGTTACATCAAAAAAGAACCMCCAGGGAACTGCAGAAACAGATATCAAGGATAATTACGCTATCCCCAGGTTCTCATTCATATGGGATATATCAAGTCTGCAAATTGTCCTGCATATGTAGGACATATGAAATACTGTAAGAAACCTACAAGAAATGTTTTCATTTATCTCCACTTGGACAGGAACATCTGCAGCATTTCCTTCTCAATGACTCCTCGTGCTCCTGGTCCTTGCCCACCTRTAGACTCATTTGAGATGCTGCACAKACCGTATATCGTATCCTCACAATGTTTTGAGAACTAAGTTTTAAATTATTTTTTGTGTCTATCAGTARTCAGACTATCCTCAAAGTCTACTTGAGGTCTAAAATCCTCAGACATATTTATCATATGCATGAGCTAAAGTATTTTTATTCAGAGAAAGAATCGCAGCTTTCCAGCATCCTCCCTTCCCTTGCAGGCCCTATCCCTCACACACTCACAGTCTTTGCTCCGTTACTGTCCATGCTCCCACTGATTGTCCATGGAAAGCAAACCTTTCCGTTGAGCAAGGCCCTTTCCTGAGATGCACAGACACTTTCCCAGACGTGGAAGGGCAGCCCAGGAGAGGCAGCTGGGCCCGTGGCTCGCCAGGAGAGGGAGTCGCAGGAACAGCAATCCATCCTCGAGAGTTTGAGGAATAAAACACCGAAACAATCTCTCTAGAGCAAAATGAGGGGAACGTCGATCCAGAGGACGGTCAAGGCACACGTGGTTACGTTTCTTAGACAAGCAAAGATTAAAATAAGACAAGTTTGTTGYGTATTTTCTTAAAATGCAGCATTGATAAGAGGGCAATAAATATCAATACTGACTATGGTTTATATAAACAAAATTGCGTGCAATACTTGGTAAAGTGATGGGTGCAAAGGTTTCATTTATGCTTTCCCCTAGTAAAAATTCATTCAAAGTCAAAAATCCTTTAAGATAGCTTCATTAACACTAAAAAGACCTAAAATATTAAATTCTTCTAGCAGAGAGAGCAACTACAAAGGTAGCCACCCTCACCTCCTGAAGCAAAACATCGCTTCATGTTACTTGATAGCAACCCCCTCTGGAAAGCACATTAAACAATATTAGTATAGAGCATCCTGCTTCACACAGAATTGAATCTCCTCATGGTGACTAGAGCAAGCAAGAAGAAAAATGATGTCGCACAAGGTGACCTCTAAATAATTTTATGGGGAAGCGATAATATAAACTGTTCTCCCAAGACAGAAAGACACAAGAACTGCTATAACAAGCAAAAGAGGATTAGTTCAATTGTTCTATAGCTCAAAAAAAGCATTTTGGTTAAAATTCAAAAATTAAAAATTAAGAAATATGATTACACGAAGCAGAATTCAGTCCTCTGCGACCTTTCCCATTGACGACGCAGCGTGAGTAATCTGCAGAAACACTGGTCTTGTCATATTAAGCCGTGCATAGCAGCATTAACACTGCAGACCTTCAAGGTTCCCTAATGATAAATGGTTGCGTTGCACTAGCACTAGTTAGCACGCAGAGCGCCAAAATCTCCCGAGAGTCAAAATATTCCCACAAATATCTATCACCCATTACCGTTTCAAAAAGCAAACATATTTCTTTCAAACAGATTGAACAATTAAAGGCAGTCTTCAATTTTATTCAGTAATCGGGGTTGATTTATTCTAATTTTAAGCCGCAAGATTACAAATTCTTACAGTTTTTCATCAATAAAAAGCTGCTTTTAAGTCTATAGAAATGTTAAACATGTAGGCTTCAAGGATTTATATGCAAATAAAGTTGAAGCTCAAGCAGGCAAACTACAGTTCTGTTCCCATTTAGAAATATTTAAGAGTCTCTGAACCACACTCAACTTTACTAAGCTGACTGGCATCAAATATTCAGATTTTTAGTGATATTTTACATCAAGAATTTGCTTACGTGAACTTCCTCTTGCTTTTCACAGTTAAAAAGAAAATCTTAGCAGCATATTTCTACTGTTTTTTTCATAGAACCCTAGGTCCAAARGTCTGTTGTAAGTGATAACACATAAAACACACTTCAAAATAAAGAACTGATAAGTTACCATGGGAGCCTTTCGTTCTTGCTTCTGTTTCCACCTCCTGGGAGCTCAGGCAAGGCCGATATTCATACTCGTGGTTTACCTGCCCTACGTTACTATGTTGGGTTTCATAAAGCCCCTAAGGGGGGARGATGATACTCTGTGGGAGCAAACAGATTTCTTCCCAAAATAGGAGGCAGATGAGAGTGCTCGAGGCCAAGCTAGTCAGAGAAATAAGTTCAGGTAGTCAGTGCACCCATTCTCTGCTTTCTGTGAGTAAAAAAATCCAAAATATGAACTATACTTCTCCCAACTTTGAGAGGATGTTAAGCCAACTGCATAGTTGGAGGGAAGTTTGGCAACAACAGTATGCACAATGAAAACAGATGCTGAAGAACTGGTGCCGTTAAAACATTAAGGGGAAAAAAAAAAAAGTGTCTTCAGATTTGTCCACCCTCTCACCAGGTCTAGAAAGAACCTCTAGATTTTGTCTGTTCCCCTAAAGAACAGAATGCAGGTGTCTGTTAGACCTTCTACCTTCTCTTGGAAGAGAAGGAAGTGTCCTCCACGGTGTGTTTTCCACAGTTCAGGAACAGTGGCATGAAAACACAACCAGGGGATTCTGCTGGACCACTCTACATGTTGGGAAGGAGGCAATTATGTCCAGAGTTMCAAAACAAAAATACTAAAGTTATAAGAMCAAGAAACTGCAGGAACTGTCATCRAAGTATAAATCTGAATAACTACCTAACTTTGCTATCAGCTCAGTACTGTTTTTTTATACTGAAACAAATGCACACCACATTTGCTTGGCACATGCCTATTTATTTCAGCCCAAGAGCTCTTYTCTTACAAATAAAGTGCTTCAGTTCCCTATTTGACATGCATTCAGTGAGAGTGATGAAGAAATTCTTCCAGAAGCAAAGAATTGGACACAGGGTTGTTTGAAAGATTATTCTTCTGGCAACCTSGACCCCTCCTAGGAAACTACATATCTGGCACTTTGTTCTCATTCCCCAAAAGATGTTCCAGCATCAGCATTATTGTGGCAATTATACTTCACATACTCGGCAGCTTCTCATCAAGTCAGGCAGTTCTTATGAAGAAAAGATTTTTTTTTTTCTTCTCTTTTAAAAACACAGCTTATGAATTCTACCTGCTTACTGATAAATTTGACACTATTGGAAAAATAAGGCTGCTGATTTAGGAAACAAGAATTACTCACATTGGGAAAGTAGGCTTCATTAACCATTTTATCCTTCTCAACCCGCTCTTCCCATGCTGTAGGTGGTACAACCCTGCCACCTAGAGTAAAATCCAGGGCATGATGAAAAATTTCCGTGAACATACTTACACTCTGACTTAGAATGGAAGAGTTACCTTCCATAGCAGAAAATTAAGTGAAATTTAATTATTAAATTATTATTTTTTTAATATCTATGCTACAAAATATTTAGTAGCCTGCATGCCATCATAATCAGCAGCATTGCAGAAGAGCTAGGTGACATATATGATCAACACAGTTGAGAATTTCACTAATCCTCTTATTAAGGACATACATTAATATTTTCAAAACTTCACAAAGTGATCTTGTGTTTACMCATATAAACAAGATAAAATTCTCTTAACAAGTTTCTAAAAAGAGAAATTGGTTTGTTTGGGGAGATTTGATAGGAAAAGGGCCTCAGTTYATATACATATCGTATTTCCAATTAAACATCACTACTTGTGAAGCAAAAAGCTGCTAACCAGCAAACATGTGAAGCACAGATATGCTGGGGGAGTCCAAGTTGGGGAGAGGGAGAGCAAGAAGCAAGTCAAGTAATAGTTAGACAAAGGAATTCTTTACAAAGAGCTGATTACGTTTAGTTGCAATCTATAGAAAAGCTGGGGTTTCAACATGCTTTAAGTGTGGATTAATGCAYCCAAAACCAGTTCTCCAGCTCACAAAGGTGAAGATATGTTGGGATCTGAATCTCAGATTTTAAAGACTCGGGGAAAAAAAAAAATACAGCAACAGGTCATCGTTTCCTAAGGGCTGAAAGGATATCCGTTTAGCTTTCCATCAGGTTATGTCAAAGTACAAAACCAGGACATAACATTTCTCCCTCTGGTGACTGGTACATGTTTGTCATTGATGCTAGATGGAGATGGAYTTCCAACTAAACTAAACAGAGCAAACAATTTCCTTCCCAGGATCCCTGCCTCAGACACAGGAGGGAAYCCTGCAGAGGACAAACAGGCTAATCCCACTGATTATCCCAGTAAATACCGTCTGGGCGAGAGGCCTGTATTTACCAAAAACCCTTTCAAGAGGGTCCTTTGGGTGTAATCTCTAGATCACTCTGTAAAACACTTGCTACTTGAAGCCAGGTGATTAAATGCCAGATTAAAGAGCCTGTCTYTTCTATATTTCTTTTTCTTAAACATCTGCTCTTCTTGGAAACTAGATTGYGCCCAAGGCCAGCTCCTTCCCTGTCAAGCATGGTCATACTCATCATCTCCCAAGTATGTCTCTCTGCAATAGGAAAAGTGTTCAGAAGTTGTTGTTACTGGAAGAAGAACTGCCCMATACTTATTGTCAATAACAGGTTGCACTGGATGCATATGCACACTTCAGCTGAGGATCTAAGTGTTTTGCAAACATTAATTAAGCTCTGCACTGCTGTTATGATTCACAGAATGCCATTATCACACCCAGGGGAAGCAGGAAGGAAAGGCACCAAAGCAAAGGAAAGCAAGGCATTGGAAGAACACTCTGGTCTCACTTTATATCAAACCAGCCTACGTGCATCCCAGGACAAAGGAGACAAAATTAAGGAACACTCAACACATCAAGCATCCAGTTTTYACATGATTTATAAAGCATTTATGATTTATTGTCACAAGTATTAATTTATTCTGACAATTGTTTCCTTTCTTGCTCTTTGTGAGATTATATATTAACATTTCCCAGTCCTGTTAGCATTTCTRCCTAATCTGCCTTTCTAGTCCCCAGTTAGTTACTTTCTTTTTAAATSTGTTAGTCTTGACCTGCTCCTAATCATTTGTCCTTTGGGTATCACATTTCCTCCAAACASCCTACTCCTCATGTTCTTTCATTTGGCTCTCTTCCCAGAAGTCAGAGAACATATTTTCCCCTCTCAACCTTTGCCACATTTCTCAATACTGCACCAATCATTTCRGGCTCCCTGGGGAACAGACCATTTTCTATTGCTAGGAATGGCTCAGAAACAGAGCAGCAACCAACTTTCATTGTCCTCTCCTACCCCCTTTCTTCCCACCTCCAGGAGAGAGAAGGGAAGACACTGAAGTAGACACAAACCCAATTTCARTACTTGATGTTTTCCACTGCAAGATCACTTTTATAATATTATGAATGATGTTGTGGAAGATAACCAGGGAATATCAGAATGATTGGGTGCCTCTCAGGTGCCCGTACAATAATGCAGCACAGGGAACAAGCAGAAGGAAGTAGAAGCTCAGGTGTTCGGGGCTACAGTCTCACTACGCTGATAGATGCATCGAGTGACAGCTCAGAGCACTGAGTGCTGCAGTGGATGGACACAGGCACGTTAGGAAGAACCATCCAAGACAGCAAGGGGGRTTTGACCCTAACATAGGAGAGCAGCAGGGATGTGCAGAGCTCTGCCTGGGAGTGGAAGATGAACCAGTTAAGAATTTATGGGTCAGAATCAGGGAAGAGAACAACACTGGTGAGGGGGTAGCGACTGTCTAATACTCAGCTCCTGATGAGGCCCTTTTCAGACAACTGCAAGAAGCCTCACATTTTCCCCAAATATGTATAGATGGTCCTTTACCCACCTCCAAAGTCTGCTGGAGCRCAACACAAACAACCCAGGAGGTGTCTGGAATACACTGACCATCTCTTGACACAGGTGACTGAGAAACCACTGAGGGAAGACACTCTTCAAGACCTCAGTCTTGCAAAGGAGGAAGAAACTGTCAGGAATGGGGAGGCCAGGACAGGTGAGGTAATCAGTGAAGGCACTCTGCCTCAGTCCTTACTGCTAACACCGGTCTCCAGCAGATCCAGGTCTCTGAAACCCATAAAGAAGTCTGGAGCAAGGAAGACTTCCCCTCACTGGAGAATGATCACGCTAGGGAGGGAACATTTGAACAGACAGGACATACACAAKGTCTATGGGACCCCAAGGGATGCACCCACAGGTGCTGAGGGAGCTGGTCAAGGCCACCATCAGGCACCACCTTTGAAAGGTCATGGCAATCAYGGGAAGCTCCTGACAACTGCAAAGGAGAAAGTGTCACTCATCTTCAGCAAGACAAATGTTGCAGGGGGACCACAKGCGAGTCAGCCTCCCTTCAGTGCCCAGGAAATTAATGCAGCAAAGAACCCTGGAAAAATTCCAAACACATGAAGGACACACTGACTGGGAGGTCTCCACATGGAATTASAAAGGGGCAATCCTGTCTGACCAATCTGACAGCCTTCTACGTTAAAAGGGCTAGCTCTGTGGATGAGGAGAGMGCAGGGGATATCTTTGTCCCAACTGTGGCAAGGATTTCAACAGTGCCTCCCAAACCTTTCCATAGAACAACTGATGGAATATGACCTAAGTAACTGTGAGGGAACTGACTGAACTGGCAGGCTCTAAGGGTTGGGGTGAGTGACCAAGGCCAGCTCAGGGCCGGTCACTACTAATGTACCACAGGGGTCATTGGAGGCCTCAACACTGTTCAACCCATCTGAACCCACTGCTCACCGGTAACATGATGGGCAGAACGCACAAAGAACCACGTCTTTGTGGATGATACAAAAGTGGGAGGAGTAGCTGATACTACAGATGGCCACACTGCCATTCACAGGATCCTCAACAGGCTGGAGAAATGAGCTGAGGCATCTCTCAATGCTTGGCAAGGGGACGTGCCAAGTCCCACACACAGGTAGGAATAACCCCATACACCAGCACATCCTAGGAGACAACCAGCTCCTTGTCCACTTGGGAGTCCCACCCCCTGGAAGCAAAAGGCAGCCAACAACAGGAAGAGCAGGGCAGCAGGCCGAGGAAGGTGATCCTTCCTCTTCTCAGCACTGTGAGGCCACATCTGTGTCGCTGTTTCAAGCCCTGGGCTCAGCAGTACAACAGAGACAAGGACCAACTGGAGCAAGTTCAGCAAAGGACCCCAAAAGTGACTGGGGGACTGCAGCTTCTGACATAGTAAATATATGTAGTGGTTTAAAGTTTATTAGCAGCAATGACAAGGAAAGCCTGGGCAGTCCTCAATTCTGTTTGTGTGCACTCCACTAATTTAAATGGGCTGAGTAAATATCAACACAGCTGTGAAATAAATACAGAGCACTGCTGAGTATTTTCAGTCCTTGTGACATTTCTGGTCCATATTCTCAGTACTCTTCTTTTCTTACTCCATCTGTCACTTTGTTAACATTGCTGTTTAAGATCAAGGGAGGTCAARCATGCTTTTTATTCCTGGGCTTTCCTTTCACTTCCCACACATTTTTTTTCCTCTCTCCACAAATGAATAGGTTACTGTCCTGAAACGCAGAGCAGAGCTGCGCATAGCTTTGAACATCAACAACTCTTTTAACAAGAGAAAATGCTTAACTCTGAATAGTTTCATCTCTTAATCTGCTAAAATTGCTAATAATATCTAGAACCCAGAATAGCACTTTTAATTAACAGAAGCTTAAAATTCACTGAACCACCCCTCTCCCCGGCCCTTCAAGAAGCAGGTCACTATTACACTCATCTTACAGAACAATTGAAGTGTCTAATAGTCAAAGCACATGAATCATAACTCAATTTTAACTTCCTCTCTGGGGTTTAATCTAAATGTGYCATTTGTATCCACTGACATACAGATCCAAATATACCACCTTTGCCGATAATCTCCTTTGAAAAGCCAGTAAACAGTAGAAGGAATCATCTCACTTGCAATATTCACTATTCCAAGGTGTTAGTGGGAATTCATTGATGCTTAGCTATAGATAATATAGATACAAACGTATACATGAGTTAGCTGAAGTCGGGGTCAAAGTAGGCGACATGAGTTTAAGGATTTTCTTTTTTAGCTCCCTCTTATTGCTATGAAACTTGCCGTACCAGGTCATAGCTATCTCATTAGACTGAATCCAAAYGAGCTGCTCTGGGGGTAGATCCTATTGGGGCCTTAAAATGGACAAAACTTCACTGGGAGAGTCTGGGCCGAGCAATCAAACCCTGACCTGGAGCGCATGGGAAAGCTCAGCTGGGGCTGAAAAGACCCAACTCCTAGGAGTTCACTAAGGACAGCTTTGAAAGGTCATTTTGTAGAGTAT
Source organism: Eudromia elegans (assembly GCA_003342815.1). Classification (NCBI taxonomy): domain Eukaryota; kingdom Metazoa; phylum Chordata; class Aves; order Tinamiformes; family Tinamidae; genus Eudromia; species Eudromia elegans. Next base: position 4,329,813 of record PTEX01000014.1, on the reverse strand, counting down.
TTCCAGAGCAGGAAAAGAGCCAGTCATGTAAGATGGAGAGGGCCGTGTAAAGGTTCGTGAGGCAAAGACTCACTGTTGCCAACAGGTGAGTGAGACATCGCTGCTGTGTTTCCTCACTGCAAGAAACAGAGATAAAGGAAGACACAGCACCTTGTTTTCACTGAAGATGACAGATAAATGATTTGCAGGGGGCCACAGCAGATAAAGCAGTGAGAAAGCTATTTTACTATAAAGAAAGTGCAGTTTCATGCACAAAAGCCATGTAMTACGCATTTCTAGAATCCAATTTTATGACTGAGGACATCTGCAAATAAAAATTCAAAAATTCAAGTTTTTCTTGCACTTCCATCATGATTTTGCAATAAGTTTTAGTTTCAGCTGACCTTGAAACTAAATACTACTCATACTACTGGAGACAGATGTGTAATAGAAAATTAGTAACAATTCTACTGAAAGACTCTTGAGTATTTTCTTCCAAATTAACTGGCATGAGTTATGATTTACAGCAGGCAAGCTGATGTAGCACCATTTAAGTATTTCAAGTTAAGAGAAGGATGTTATTTTAAACCAACTTAAAGACAGATGTCGGCAAAAGCTTCCAGCCTCCATTCCCTAAAACCACACAAATTGGGAGAGAAWTTTGTTTTCAGATGCACATTATAGCAAACAGTATTTTTCTGTAAAGTAATGCAATACTTGAACTCTTGATTCTTACATATCTCCCAATTTATCCATTCATCCCACAAACTGCTGCCTATGGCAGAATATTGACCAAAACAGGCAYACTTTACTGCTTAGCCACAAGAACCATTAAAACTTAAAGGACAAGAGCAGACCACTAAAAATGCACTGATCCCCTCACAGCAACAAACTGCACCATCCAGACGAGCAGAGGGGAAGTTCTCAGCAGTGCAGTTACCAGAAGCTTTAACAACAGTTACAGCACAGTTGCTGCAAGAAATACACAAAGTGCGCAAAGATTTTTCAAAGCAACAGTAGAGAGCAATTAAACAAATAGGTAAAGAATACCCATTCACCATATGGCTTTTGAAATCCCAGGCAAACTAATCTGAGGTCGTTCCACTGAGATAAGTTAGYTCATAGATTTACAAGTGCAGTCTATAACCGCTGCTTTCTTGGAACCAAAGGGAGGGGGAAAAGATTTTTTCACACATATTTTTAGCATTTTATCATTTCCTCTGAGGCCTCTCTGTTAGGGCTACTTCTAACTTTTCCGATTCTGCTTGAGACTCAGAAGACTCRAGCCCTCCTCTGCAGCTGGGACACCTATGCACTACCCTGCAAGCTCTAACAAGTTAAACTCTTCACAGCCCCATTTCTATCATGGAAAAGCACCTACTGTCAGGAGACACGTTTCTCTAAGGCTTCCATTAAGCAGATTAYGAATGCGACACATCATGAGTGCAGCACTAAAAATAATAATTCACCAGTACAATATTCTCAAGGAAGAGAGAACCCAAGAGTTCAGGCTGTGCATAAGAGAAGAAATCATTTGTTTAATTTCCAAGTCTGTTCAAATGKTTGACTTTTCCCAGACAGGGAATAGAGCAAGCACTAAAAGCCTTTTTCACAAACAGCTACAAAATTGAGCTGCCTTCGTAGTTTATATTATTCTTAGCAAAGAAGCCATCCTCAAATGTGCATACTAATTTCCCCCTGAGAAAAGGAGCAGCAATAATCACCAAGTTGAAYGCTAGCATATTTGTGACCCAGCCATCAGAATGTGCGAATTACAGTGCTGCCTTCTCCATTGATGTTCAGAATTTAACATATGCCAGTTTACACAGTGCTTGGAGATGAAGAGCTTCTTTAAAAGGATGGRAAACATACGCCCCCTCTCCCTCTGGCACAAAAGAAGAAAATGCATGTTTGGTTGTAATGCAACAAAATCAATCACAGCGCTTTGATAATAGGTTTGTCTGAGCTCCCCTGGAAAATAGGACACTTGAGTATTCTTAACTACAGTAGATGCAAGTCCAAAAGAGCCTTTGCAGTTGCAGCAAATTAGTGCCAAATAAAGCTGAATTAATTCCRAACATGTCTCAGCAGAAAACTTTGCTGCCATAGGAATATGGAAAAATCCGGCAGAGACAAATGGTGATTGTCTGAACCAAAGTAAGGCCCTTAAACCTACAAATGTGTGTCAGGTAAGCAGCACAGCATGAATGTTCCAGGTTGGAAGTGGATATCTGAAAGAATCACAAGAAAGTAATGAACAGGCCCAGCTTGCATAGTGGACGTCTTGCACTATGTGGGGAAAATATTAACTCCAATAGCCCCAAATAAAAACAGGGAGCACAAGTTCTACAACAGTAGAACAGTATTGCCTCTTATACACTGAAGAACTAGGAAATACATGATTCTAGCTGTGATTACAGCTAGAAAACACAGGAGTTTCTGCTTTTGAGTAGCTCCCCTTCACAGCAATCCAACCGGACAGGAAACCTTTTACCTTTAAGTAAAAGGATCTCCAGATACTCCTCAAGTTATTACCACTCAACACTATTAATGAGAGCTCAACCTCAAGTGCCTCTTCAGAGAAACGGAACCACCCAGCTTGGTTTTCTCTTCAGCTTGTTCAGTAAATTGGGACAAAAACAGGGCCAAAGGTCCACAGGGGTGTGTAACTTGTCTCAGTATGATTGATTCAAGATGTTAGAAAAACAAATCAGTTCTCTTAAGAGAAATTACCACCATGCAGCTAATTACAGTACAATACCCAGATATATCATAAATGTCTATATTACTGTATTCATTATACCTAATTCCAGTCCTGACATCTTGCAGATAGCTGCTCACAGCAGCTCAACACCAAATTCCAGTTTGGGCTGCCTAGTCTCTTTGCCAAGTTCTAAATCCTGCCCAGAACCAAAGTACCTGGAATTTCTAACACAACTAATCATCTAATCATTCGTCTACACCTATTTGCATTCATCTCATTTAGAGTTAGCATCTTTCTCATCAGCTACAGGAGTAGTTTGTGTATTACTGCTTTTACTCTCAACTCCTCACTGTTGTCGTGGCCTTTTTTGGTAGATTCTTGAGGAAGACAAATACCTTTACTCATTACTTCAGGGTGTTCAAAGAATAATATTAATTTTTCTCCTCAAGAAAATAATTTGAGTTTATAGTAACTAGAGTTACTTCAAAGGYTTTGAACTTATTTATACTGCCTCAATTTAGACAAAAGAAAAAAACTTCAATATTTTGATAAATGAGAATTTTCTTGGTACATGAATGAATCCAGCACACCTGCCAAGGGCACTGAGCAGCTGCAGTAGTTCCCTCAGTAAGTCTTCTTGCTATGAAGAGGTCTAGGTTCAACAAAATGAGATTCCAATGCAAAGTTTGAACCCTGATTGCCTCTATGCTGACAGCAGCAGAGTAACAGGTATTCCACATGGCAAGTTGGACTGCAGAGGTTGTCCACATTACACAAGACCAAAAAGGCCAATGCAATATGAAGTACAGCTCCATGCTGAGATGGATGCTGGAAATGATGAGATCAGCAGCCTACCAAGAAAGAAAAAACAAAAATCTCAACTCTAATTGCTATTTTTAGCTATTCTACACTGAAACACTGTCTTTAAAGGATGCTTGCTTTCCTATTTGCAGTTTCTCAAACGAAGCTTTTTTAAGAAAACCTTCGAAGTAGCAGCTGTAGCGTAGTAGGAGCTGTGTTGTGACACAGTTGCAGCAAACCTTACTGACTGAACAACCCTGCAATGCCCAGACTTAGGAATGTAACATCTTTTAAAGTGTTCAGGAACCTTATTAGAACAAGTCAACACACAGAGGACCTTTGCTTGCTGCTTTCTGGGGAATGCATTAGCTTTCATCAACTTTCATTTTACTCTAACTTTCATCTCAAGTCAAGGTTCTCCCTTCTTTTCGCTGATGCTCCTTCTACTCCAGACAGCAAT